>CM077203.1:29236150-29828650 GCA_039654625.1 Rhinogobio ventralis | reverse complement strand
TCACATATAAACACTGATCAGTGAACATGAGCAAAAGCTCAACCGTACTTGCTTGACACACGAGAAGGAACCTCATTGGTTCTCACGCGTCAAGCAACCATGCTACAGCTTCTGTTTGCTAAATTTCCAGAGAATCACTCAGAGATTCTTCTTGATCTTCATTTGTGTTTTGAAGATGAACAGAAGTCTTATGGGTTTGCAACGACATGAGGGTGAGTGATTAATGACAGAATTTTCATTTTTGTGTGAAATAACACATGATGTGTGTCTCTTTCAGTCGGTGGAGTCGGTTCTGCGTCATCCGGGTGATAACAGGACTCAGATCCGAGAGCTGGCTCAGACTCTCATAGATGGAGGGATTCTGGATGAACTCATCAGCGAGAAGCTGGAGAATTTCAACTCGCGCTACGATGAACTGACTCACCAGGTGTGTTTATGAATCGATCAAATTATTCGCCAGAACCGATTCAAAATCACATCCGACAGTCAGCTACATTACACTCATATTCTTGTGTGTGTGTTGCAGGCTGGTGCACGTCAGATGTCTCTGGAGCAGCAGTTGGGAACTCTGAGAGAGAATGAGACGGCTTTACACACACTACAGACGTCCCTCACGCAGCTGGACCAAACACTCACATCTTACCTCACAGATCGCATCGACGCCTTCCAGCTGCCACAGGAAGCTCAGGTATGAACACACAAACCACAGGTGACAAGCCACAAACACTTTTTCTGACATGTGTAGAACCACTGACAGATATATTGTAAAACAACTTTGCGCTTATTCGTTGGCCTTAAACTTTAACAATGTTTTCTGCAGGCCATTCAGTCTGAGATCGCGGCCCATGAGGCCACACTGGAAGATCTGAGGAGGAGGAATGTGGGTATCGTGCCTCAGGCTGTCCCAGAGGGCAAACCAGTGCGAGGAGGAACCCTACTGGACCAGTTACAGGTGAGGCTCAATACTGCACATGCTGGGGGGTAACTGCACATGCTGCATTTTGCTGGACTTCTGCTTTCACAATGGTCACACTTCACTACTGCACTACATACTAGGGATGTGCCCGAAGCCTAAATCCGAATTCGGAAAGGCATGGAAAATGAATAATGCATTCTACGGAGCCCCTAAATGGACATGATTGGGCTTGCTGCTGTAGTTGGTTACATTAGTATACATCAGATTTCACTTATTCTCATATTCCTTATATACTCATTTTCTTTCCGAACAGAGTATTTTTGTTGTAGTTTGAGTTTTTTTTTTATAATTAGCTGTATAGCTTATATATTTTCAGTTTTCATTTTAATTTTAGTTAAATTTTTAGCAATTTTGTAATGTGCTTTTTGTAATTTTTATTTGTGTTTTTATTGCTAAATAGGTAATAAAGTATATTTTTAGAGTTTTTATATCCAGTTAGTCATTTTAGTGCTTCAACTTGAAATCTTGAAAAATTACAAAAATATGAACCTAAAGGCTGCAATGCACTTCACGACTTTTGCCCAGAATTTTGTCTCCTTTTTTCAACTCTAATTGCAACTGCAAATTTTCTGATTTTTTTTTTTTGTAGTGTATGATGGGCTTTAGACTTTGATTGCATCCATTTGGATGTTAAGGATATACATTTTTTTTTATATTTTGTTGAGCTGATTTTATAACAACACATTGTTTTTATTTGTCATGCGTCTCCTATCAGGCACATGTTTATGCATGACTTTTGTGTCCAGAATAACATGAAAGTCTGCTTGTGTGTGATCCTCATTTGTGACCCTGGACCACAAAACTAGTCATAAGGGTTATTTTTTTTAAATTGAGATTTATACATCACTTTGATTGGTTTGTTAGGATAGGACAATATTTGGCCGATACACAACTATTTGAAAATCTGGAATCTGAGGGTGCAAAAAAAATCTAAATATTGAGAAAATCTCCTTTAAAGTTGTCTAAACGAAGTCCTTAGCAATGCATATTACTACTAATAATACATTTTTGGTATATATTCGGTAGTAAATTTACAAAATATCTTCAAGGAACATGATCTTAATATCCTAATAATTTTTGGCATAAAAGAAAAATGTATCATTTTGACCCATACAATGTATTGTTGGCTATTGCCACAAATATACCCGTACGACTTATGACTGGTTTTGTGGTCCAGGGTCACATTTGTTTAGTGCATTTATACTATGTTGATTCCTAGTGTTTCAAAATCTGCTCAGATTTTAATAGTTGTGTGGTGTATTCCAGCCTTAAGGTGTATCTTGCGTGTCTCTGTCTGTTTAGCGGAAGCTCCGTGAGATTAGCACGAAATACCAGCTGTTCCAGAAACCGGCCAACTTTGAGCAGCGAATGCTGGACTGCAAGAGGATTCTGGAAAGTGCTAAAGCTGAACTTCACATCCTGGACCTGAAAGACACGCAACCGGAGGAGATACAGACCCACCTGAACGGATGCATGGTGAGAAAACACACCAGTGTTATTTTACTATTATTTATACACCGTTAGTGTGTGTGTGGGTATAGAAATCACGATTGTGTAGCACTAACATCTGTTCAGAAAGAATTGAATCAGCTGTCTAATATGCAAAGGATGTGGAACCCAATAAAAAAATAGACACCTGCTTTCAAACGCTCCCGTGTGTATGTGTGTAAGAGCTCGGGTGAAGAGCGTTGATCATTGTAGCCAATCACAGACGTATATGTTGAGCGCGTGAACACAATGGCCAATCAGAGGTGTTTAAGAATCTCTTCAACAGTGCTCAAAATGCTAGAGGGAAATGCTGGTATCGTCACATTTTTTTAAATTTCAGTACAGACTTGGTACTGAAGTCGGTACTTTTGACAACTAGTCTGAAGAAATCTGCTGGCCCTGATGGTATCTCATCCTTTTTTATTATAAATCTGTGCAGAGGAATTGTCCCCGATTTGGTGCTCTATATTTCAAAGGTCTTCTTTAGATTCCAAAGTAGTCCTAGCTATTTGAAAAAAAGTCTCTCATTATTCCTGTGGCAAAAACTGCTCGTCCCTCTGAGAGTAATGATTTTAGACCAATTGCTCTCATGTCAGTAGTGATGAAGTGTTTTGAGACGTGTATGGTGTCAGTGATGAGAGCAGATGGTAATAGCCAATTAGATCCACTTCAGTTCGCTTATAGGAAAGGTAGAGGACCGGGCGACGCTATCAATAGTTGATGCATTTGGTTTTAAATCACCTGGAGGATTCAGATGCTTATGCTCGACTGCTTTTTATTGATTTTAGTTCAGCTTTTAATACTATCTAACCATATGTTTTATTTAAAAAATGAAAGCGGTTGGGTGTGCAGTCAGCTCAGAGAGTCAAAGTAAACAATAGTCTGTCTTAAGTGAAATGCTGTAGTACTGGTCTCTTTTTATGCTGTACACTAATGAGTGCTCAAATAGGCACCTACAGAGGAAGTATTCTGATGATACAGCTATTCTAAGCTTATTGAAAAAGCAAGACTCTTCTTCTATTTAGTATTCTGAGATTAAGTCATTTGTTGATTGGTCTGATGCTAATTTCCTAAAAGTGAACACAAAGAAAACAAAGGGGGTAATTTTCGATCCTAAAGGTATTTGAGACCATACTTCTGTACACTCGTAGCCGTGAGTGTTGTGATACTGCGTTTATACAACAGTTTGACGGCACAAGTGTGTAAATAAATAACAACGGTGTGTCTTTAAAAACCCTCTTTTGTGCAGAACTACTTCCTTCCGCCATGGATTCAAATCTCAAGTTGACAGTCGAGCCCGAGCCTCCGTTACTAATTCTGAAACGTCATTTTAGAGCTAGAGACGAAGGAACATTGAGTTGGTTAGGACAAAAACGTTGAAAAGATGCCGCGTTGCGCCGTGTCTGGTTAGGACACGGGTAAAGAGCGCTTCCTTTTATAATCACTGTCAGTTCAGCGTGAACTTATTGAGTGCGAAAACTCCCGTTTTAATTATCTGTCAAAACAAAATGCATAACAGTAGTATTTTTAAAACTTATGGTGGATTTGCTCGATCGCCATGACAGCGCCGCAAGCGGAGTGATACAAACGGTGAGACGATTTGAGTGCTGATACTGGGGGAATATTTGCACGGCTGGAAAAGGCTCTCAGCCAATCAGATTCGAGGACCAGAAAGAACTGTTGTATATGTATATCCGTATTCACAGCGCTTCACTTTTTCCACATTTTGTTATGTTACAGGCTTATTCCAAACTGGATTAAATTCATAATTTTTTCCCTCAATTCTACAAACAATACCCCATAATGACAACGTGAAGTTTGTTTGAAGTCTTTGCAAATTTATTAAAAATAAAAAACGAAAAAAATTACATAAATATTCACAGCCTTTGCCATGACACTCAAAATTGAGCTCAGGTGCATCCTGTTTCCACTGATCATCCTTGAGATGTTTCTAAAAGTCCTCCTGTGGTAAATTCAGTTGATTGGACATGATTTGGAAAGGCACACACCTGTCTATATAAGGTCCCACAGTTAACAGTGCATGTCAGAGCACAAACCAAGCCATAAAGTCCAAGGAATTGTCTGTAGACCTCCGAGACTGTATCGAGGCACAGATCTGGGGAAGGGTACAGAAAGGTCCCAATGAGCACAGTGGCCTCCATCATCCTTAAATGGAAGAAGTTTGAAACCTCCAGGACTCTTCCTAGAGCTGTCCGCCTGGCCAAACTGAGCGATTGGGGGAGAAGGGCTTTAGTCAGGGAGGTGACCAAGAACCCAATCGTCACTCTGACAGAGCTCCAGCATTCTTATATATATATCTTATACATCGCCAAATGCATGTATCTCAGCAGTGTCTCAGTCACTCCTACTAGCCACTTTGATTGGTTGAATTTTATATATAATATATAAACTCACCTAAAGGATTATTAGGAACACCATACTAATACTGTGTTTGACCCCCTTTCGCCTTCAGAACTGCCTTAATTCTACGTGGCATTGATTCAACAAGGTGCTGAAAGCATTCTTTAGAAATGTTGGCCCATATTGATAGGATAGCATCTTGCAGTTGATGGAGATTTGTGGGATGCACATCCAGGGCACGAAGCTCCGTTCCACCACATCCCAAAGATGCTCTATTGGGTTGAGATCTGGTGACTGTGGGGGCCATTTTAGTACAGTGAACTTATTGTCATGTTCAAGAAACCAGTTTGAAATGATTCGAGTTTTGTGACATGGTGCATTATCCTGCTGGAAGTAGCCATCAGAGGATGGGTACATGGTGGTCATAAAGGGATGGACATGGTCAGAAACAATGCTCAGGTAGGCCGTGGCATTTAAACGATGCCTAATTGGCATTAAGGGGCCTAAAGTGTGCTAAGAAAACATCCCCCACACCATTACACCACCACCACCAGCCTGCACAGTGGTAACAAGGCATGATGGATCCATGTTCTCATTCTGTTTACGCCAAATTCTGACTCTACCATCTGAATGTCTCAACAGAAATCGAGACTCATCAGACCAGGCAACATTTTTCCAGTCTTCAACTGTCCAATTTTGGTGAGCTTGTGCAAATTGTAGCCTCTTTTTCCTATTTGTAGTGGAGATGAGTGGTACCCGGTGGGGTCTTCTGCTGTTGTAGCCCATCCGCCTCAAGGTTGTGCGTGTTGTGGCTTCACAAATGCTTTGCTGCATACCTCGGTGGTAACGAGTGGTTATTTCAGGCAAAGTTGCTCTTCTGTCTGCTTGAATCAGTCGGCCCATTCTCCTCTGACCTCTAGCATCAACAAGGCATTTTCGCCCACAGGACTGCCGCATACTGGATGTTTTTCCCTTTTCACACCATTCTTTGTAAATTCTAGAAATGGTTGTGCGTGAAAATCCCAGTAACTGAGCAGATTGTGAAATACTCAGACCGGCCCGTCTGGCACCAACAACCATGCCACGCTCAAAATTGCTTAAATCACCTTTCTTTCCCATTCTGACATTCAGTTTGGAGTTCAGGAGATTGTCTTGACCAGGACCACACCCCTAAATGCATTGAAGCAACTGCCATGTGATTGGTTGATTAGATAATTGCATTAATGAGAAATTGAACAGGTGTTCCTAATAATCCTTTAGGTGAGTGTACAGTTTTCAACTATAGTCTTTTAAAATGCACCTGGAAAAGCAATGTTGTGTTGTCAAAAATATAGATTTTTCGATACATGTTGATGCTGAAATATCTGAAACACTTCCAAATCAGAATAGACACACAATACCAGCGTCTCTTTCTCTCTCTCTCATCTCTCCGACAGCGTGTGACACACAAACCCGCCTCCCCTCACTCACTCCTTTCATTTGCTGATGAATATTGTTGCTGTTACAGGGCTTGAAGTTCGGTGTGAGATTGCGTGTATTGCACACCATTTTACTCATACCCGCAGATTTAGAGCTCACGCCCCAAATGTGAGCACATAGAGCCGCCTCTCAGCACTAAATGTAGCTCTTTTTCGCTGCTTATTGCGCTTTAACAGTCAAATACACACAAAATAATGTCAAAATGCCGGTCTTGGCGAGTATTCACATAAACACAGTCAGTTATGATTTAAGTGAACGTTAACAGTTTAGAAAGAAAACGCATGTGTAACAGTTTAAAAATATATATACATTTCTTCTTTTATTATTTTCTTCTAAAAAGTTTAACAATAGCAAAACTGAAACGTGCACATACACTTCATCGTGGACTTTCACACTGCCTGTGCTTTATAAGTGTGTTGTTTTTACGAATGCAGAAACTGTATAAGATCTTGAGCGAGGTCAAACTGGAGGTGGAGACAGTGATTAAAACAGGAAGACAGATCGTACAGAAACAGCAGACGGAAAATCCTAAAGGAATGGACGAACAGCTCACCGCCCTCAAATTACTCTACAATGAGCTGGGAGCTCAGGTACATGCACATTTTACACACACATGTTTAAAACTGACATAAAAGCAGCATGTGCATGTTTTTTTCTTTTATGTTTTGGTATTGCAACTTAAGGTTTTAGATTTGAACAAGAAATGCTCCTCTGCTTTCCCATGTTTCACCACCCAATCAGTGGTTAAATCAATGCATTATGGAAGTAACATGGGTTTGTGTTGACTTCAATGTAATTTTAATTTGGCATAAAACTGTCTGTGTTATTAGGTGACTGAGGGGAAACAGGATTTGGAGAAGGCTTTGTCTCTGTCTCAGCGACTGCAGAAGGACAGCGCCGCCCTGCAGGCCTGGATGAGCCACACTGAGGCTCAGCTCAAAGAGAAGCTCAACACAGGAGACATGCCTGCTGATATCGACACGGAGATCACATGGACCAACGTAAGTGTGTTTGATAGTCACTCACAGAGTCTTGACATAGAGTGTGTGTGTTAAAAGAGTGTTTCCCTGTAGGGCTTGTTGAAGGAGTCTGAGCGCAAGAAGAGCGATCTGTCTGTGGTCATGGAGAACAGCGCCGCCCTGCAGGCGTTAGTGGAGGGCAGTGAATCTCAGCTGGAGGATCAGCTGTTTGAGCTGAATGAGGATTGGGAACGTGTGCACACGCTGATCGAGGACTGGCTCAGTGCTGTTCTGGTGAGTGTGTTTGAGCATTGATTTTAGTAGGACTGCTGCAGTTAACGATTAGAAGAATAACAACACACACACACACACACACACACACACACACACACACACACACACACACACACACACACTTTTACATACACTTATTTACATATCTAATAAAAATAAATAAATAAAAAAAACATGTCTAATTGGCGACATTCCATAGACTTGTATTGTTTTTATATTCAGCTAATTATAATTAATATGACCTAAACTACACCCTAACCTTAATAAAATACCTGCATACTTGCAATATTTTTTGTCAGATTTAGCTCACTTCTGGATACAGTCGTGTCATTAAAATATGGTAATGTAGACACGCACAGACACACACACACACACACACACACACACAGACACACAGACACACACAGTAAATCATTTAATAAATGACGGGGGAAGACCTTCATAATTATTCATTTGTATGCAGATTCAATTCACATGGGATGTTTTAGTCATTAGCTGTCTGTTTGACAGAATTTAATTAACATCAAAGTTGTACTGAAATGTCACTTATAAGCATAATAATATAATAATTTTAATGATATATAATATAATAATATACAATTATTATTATAATTCTTTTATTATTAAAAGTTAGAATTAAATTCATCAATACTGGATGAACAAAAAAAAAAAAAAAAGATTTATGTTATATAATAATATTATTATTATTATTATTATTATTATTATTATTATTATTATTATTATTGTCTTTTTTCTGATTCTTGAAAGAGGAATTAAATGCATAAATACCGAATGGACAACATTTACATTTTTATATTTTGTTTTATATCATGTTAAAATATGTTACAATGTAGTAAAAACAATATTACAAATATTTGTATTATTATTATTATTATTATTATTATTATTAATAATAAAAAATCTTATCTTTTTTACCCATTTTTGAAAGATGAATTAAATGCATAATTACTAGATACACATTTAAAAAAAATCTAGTAATTAATCTAGTATTTAATTTTATAACATACTACAACATATATAATATTCAGATAAATAAAATAAAAATGTTGTTCATCCAGTATTGATGCTTTTAATTAATCTTTTAAGAATAAAAAATAATATTAAGAATTGTATTATATTTAAATTATATTGCATTACATAAATTAGGCAAATTAATTACATTTAACTGCAAAATAATGATTAAATTAAATGATTTGAATCTGTTTTACCTATTGTATTGCACATTTACATTAGCTAGATATGCTGTAACATGTCCTGTGTGTGTGTGTGTTGTAGAATCACAGGCGCGAGGTGGAGATGTTTGATGAGAATTTGGCTCATATCAGCACATGGCTCTATCAGACTGAGATCCGATTGGATGAGATGGAGAAGAAGCCTGCAGCCGAGAAAGAGAGAATGACGAAGGTGAAAGCACATACACAGACTCGGTTTATTTGTGTCTTTTGGGTGAAACGTAATATTCAGCTGGATATAATGTAGGGCAGTCTTGATTTAATACTTTTCCTCTGCCACGTAATTACATCATCAGCAAAGAAAATGTTTCAGAGGCAGAGAAAGTAATTACACTTTAATTAAAGATCACTGTGTGTATACTAGGGTTTACATGACTACTCACTTGTAGTTGTGTGTAATCTCTAGTTGCCCAGTTGTCCAGAAATGTGAATGTGGCCTGTGAACAACTCGATTACATTTGACATGTATTAGCAGAAGCATTATTGTCAGTTTTTAATTGTGGTGTCATGCTGTTGTTAAACCTGTGTCTGTGTCTCTGATAGGCTGTGTTGTGTGAGTTGGAGGGGATGAATGTGCGTGTGGACAGTGCTCGTGATCAGGCAGTGATTTTGATGACCAGCAGAGGGCCCGCATGCAGAGAGCTGGTGGAGCCCAAACTGGCCGACCTCAACCGCAACTTCCACAAGGTGGCGCAGCACATCAACTCTGCTCAGGTAAGATGCGGCTGGCTCGGCGGAGGTATGGACGGAGACTGTTCAGCTGTGCCGCAGAACAGGCTCTCATTAGCGAGTACTAAGTGTGTGTGTTTTGTTCAGGTGTCTGTTGGTCTGGAGGTCAGACAGAATGCAGTGCGGCCACAGCAGGAGGTGGTAGACGGGAGCTCTGCTTCTCTTCTCTCCTCCTCACAGCTGCAGCTGTTTGAATCAGACATACAAGCTACTATCAGAGCACTGGAACAACAGGAAACAACACACACACCTGATGACGAGAGGGTAACACACACCAGATTTAACACGCGCATCATATACACACACCTGATTTAACCCTCTGGGGTCTGATGTGTTTTCTGGGACCTGGAGGTGTTTTGACATGCCCTGAATGATTTGTGCTTATTTCTGTTACATATAACATTGTAATGGCTTAAGTCTGATTACACTGTATCCAGCACAAACTCTGCTACAATAATTTGTGAGCAGCATGTGTGTAAAAGTTTCTAGTTTTGAGAAAATTATGCTTATGCGTGGTTAGTGAAAAAAAAAAAAAAATGTTTTTAACGTTTATAAAACCCATTTCCTTATTTTTTCTTGCAATACTTTTGAGAACTGGATCTTGTAGCCTAGAATATTTGCTTCAATAAAAAACACAAAAAAACACAAAAACACAAAAAAAAATCATGTAAAGACAGAAAATCTCTGAGGTCAGAGACTAAAAAACAACTGAGAATGTGAGAAATTAAATCAATCTTTTTCTATTGCATTATTTGTGTTGATTTAGGGATCAATTTGACCCGCATATTTTTTTTGTTCAAAATTAACTGCAACATAATTAAAAAATGAATACTAAAATACTGTTTTTTTTTTTTTGTTTTTTTTTTTGGATAACGTGAAACTCCACTAGATAAAGAAACGATTCAGGACATTGGATTGGGCCAGTCTTCAGTTTCAAGTAAAATTTGAGTCCTAAATTTAGTTCTCATATTTTGTGTTTGACAAGTTACTATAAAGTTTTCTATTTTTAAATTTTTTACCTGACTCTTTGCTGTTTTTGGCAAATTGCATGGAAACCAATGGTGGGGTCAGTATGACGGCAACACAAAAGTTGTAACAAACGTGAAACTTTTCATGCACATTTATGATACAAAATCTAAAGTAGTAGGTAGTAGAACCAGTGTTTCAAGCAGTTACAAAATCAAATAGGGGCCAAATTGTTAAAGGTGCTGTATGCAATTGCGCTCGTTCCTGTTGCGTGTCTTCAAACTGGCAACCCGCGTGAGCATCGAGTCTGAGGAGGAGGGGGCGGGGCAAACATTATTTTGAATTTGGACTGCAGTGCCCATTTCATTCTTTAGCTTCCTACAAACTGCACCTTTAAACATCAGCTCCAATAACACCAAATGTCTACATAAACAGCTATATAAAACATCATGTGTTTGTCCTGAATGTTTGTGTTTGTGTTTTAGTTGGATGAGGAAAAAGCACATGTTGAGGAGGTACTGAGGAGAGGAGAGGAGGTGCTGCTGTCTGTTTCTGATGAGGAGAAAAGAGAGGACATCCGCAGGAGACTCCTGCTGCTCCAGACGCGCTACAAGGTCATTTCATGCACTCTTAACATGTCAGCCACGTAAGGCCAGCTCTGGATTTCAAGCTACTTTCACAGAAGCAACCCGTTAATTTGCGGTATTAATATTTCTGGCAACTGATTTCGGTTTATTACACGTGTTGCTTTTATGCAGACATATCAGCAAAAACTCAAAATACTTTTGAAAGATGTAATTTACCCAACGTTTCTTTCAGAAATAGTAGGCTGCTACTATTTGAGCCACTTTTTTTGTTGTTGTTGAATGTCCACAGTACTGATGTGTACAAATGTACAAATTTACATTTGCTGTTACTTACATTTGTAAGTCTATAAGTAGAATTTGTGACGTCTGAACCTTGTTTTTGGTTCCACTCTTTAAAAAAAGACTTGTAGCATCAGAACATCCTAACCTTATGCATGCTTGAAATGATTTATATTTAGGCAATCTTACAACTGTTACAAGGCTATTTTACTCTTACATTTATTGCTGTGTTAAAGCTGTTTTGGTTTTTAAGGCTATGTTACAACATTGTTTACAGATGTGTTACAGCTTTTTTATGTCTATGTTACAGCAATGATTATGATTATCTTCTGTTTGTGTTAAAGCTTCATTAAAACATTATGGCTGTGTTACAGTTTTGTTACAGCTGTTATGGCTGTATTCTGACTATTATGATTACATTTATGGCTGTGTTAAAATAGTTTTGGTCATGTTACAACAGTGTTTACAGCTGTCACGGCTTTGTTACAGTTGTGTAATGGTTGTGTTACCACAGTGTTTACAGCTGTTACGGCTTTGTTACAGCTGTGTATTGGCTGTTACACAACAGTGTTTACAGCTGTTAAGGCTTTGTTACAGCTGTGTTACAACATTGTTTACAGCTGTTAAGGCTTTGTTACAGTTGTGTATTGTCTGTGTTACAACATTGTTTACAGCTGTTAAGGCTTTGTTACAGTTGTGTATTGGCTGTGTTACAACAGTGTTTTCAGCTGTTAAGGCTTTGTTACAGTTGTGTATTGGCTGTGTTACAACAGTGTTTTCAGCTGTTAGGGCTTTGTTACAGCTGTGTATTGGCTGTGTTACCACAGTGTTTACAGCTGTTACGGCTTTGTTACAGCTGTGTATTGGCTGTGTTACAACAGTGTTTTCAGCTGTTAAGGCTTTGTTACAGCTGTGTATTGGCTGTGTTACCACAGTGTTTACAGCTGTTACGGCTTTGTTACAGCTGTGTATTGGCTGTGTTACAACAGTGTTTTCAGCTGTTAAGGCTTTGTTACAGCTGTGTATTGGCTGTGTTACAACAGTGTTTTCAGCTGTTAAGGCTTTGTTACAGCTGTGTATTGGCTGTGTTACAACAGTGTTTTCAGCTGTTACGGCTTTGTTACAGCTGTGTATTGGCTGTGTTACCACAGTGTTTACAGCTGTTACGGCTTTGTTACAGCTGTGTATTGGCTGTGTTACCACAGTGTTTACAGCTGTTACGGCCTTGTTACAGCTGTGTATTGGCTGTGTTACAACAGTGTTTTCAGCTGTTAAGGCTTTGTTACAGCTGTGTATTGGCTGTGTTACAACAGTGTTTTAAGCCGTTAAGGCTTTGTTACAGCTGTGTATTGGCTGTGTTACAACAGTGTTTTCAGCTGTTACGGCTTTGTTACAGCTGTGTATTGGCTGTGTTACAACAGTGTTTTCAGCTGTTAAGGCTTTGTTACAGTTGTGTATTGGCTGTGTTACAACAGTGTTTTCAGCTGTTAGGGCTTTGTTACAGCTGTGTATTGGCTGTGTTACCACAGTGTTTACAGCTGTTACGGCTTTGTTACAGCTGTGTATTGGCTGTGTTATATGTTGTGCCGATATGTGTTTGATTTTTAATGTTATCGTTATTGGCTCGATAAGAAAATTTGACCAATATTGAAGCCGATATATAATGTATTATTTCCTTTAGCTGAGACACTTCAGATGCGCACTGTTCGCCATAAAATTGCTATATTTGAGATATGATTGTAATCAATTCGAAAAGGAAAATACAGTCAATTGCAATTCTGTCATATAGGCTAGATAAAATTATATTTCAATTGTGTGATTGGGACATGGCTTTTAATGGTGAGACTTTTGGTTTTGTAATCAGGCTTTCAAAAATTATATAAAAATTTGGATTTTGATTTATCGGCCAATATACCGGTTATCGGCTTTCAAATATAAAGAATTATCATATCGGACAAAATTATTATATCGGTGCATCCCTAAACTGCTATGTTTGTTTTAGTGTTAAGCTAAATAAGTAATTAGGTAATTATTTGGTTCTGTTAAGGCTTTTACAACATTGTTAATGGCTGTGTTAATGCATTTGATACAGCTGTGTTACAGTAATGATGGCTATGTTTAAAGTTGTGTTATGCTATTTTACGGCTATGTTAAGGCTGTTATGCTGTGTTACAAAAATGTTTAAGGCTATGCTTACGACTGCGTTGCAACTTTCAACACCATATTTACAGCTGTATTACAGCAACATTACAGCTAATTTGCTGATATGTCCACATCAGATCTTGTTAGCAATGTTAGCAAGGCCTGAATGTGTGAAAGCACCAAATGTATCACGCTAATATGCATATATTCACTATATTCCCTCTCTCTTTGTTTCTCTGCAGGAGCTTCATATCATCAGAACTCAGACAGTTGTGTTGGAGTCACCGTCTTCTCCTCCGCAGAGATCAGAGTCATCCCTCTCTCCTCAGGATGAGGGGAGTGCATCCGTCTCCCCGTCTGACTATCTGCTGGACATTAATAAGGTTCTGCTGGCTATGGCTGACAACGAGCTGCTCTTGAACTCTTCCGAGCTCAGCGGGGGACTGTTTGAGGATTTCTCCAGCCAGGAAGACACGCTCAGGGTTAGACACAGACTAATATGCTTAGACACAACTGCTTCCTCCATGACTATGAGGTCCAAATATCAGTATACTAGTACAAGTGTTGGGGAAGCTACTTTGAAACTAGCTTGCCAAGCTACAATCTACTTGTAAAGTAATCAAGCTTACACTTCTGACCATAATAACTCCCTGTTCATGAGCAGTCTGATATAGAGGCTAAACTGACTGGACCAATGGGTGTTTTCAATTGTTCTGTATTGACTTTTCCGTGTCTCTGTTTCTAGAGTATAAAGGAGAGTTTGGAGCGGTTGGGTGAGCAGGTTGAAGTGATTAATGAGCGCCAGCCTGATGTGATTCTGGAAGCTTCCAGACAGGAAATGGCACAGATATCTGATGCCCTGACACAACTGAACTCAGAGTGGGACAGAGTCAACCGCATGTACAGCCAGAGGAAAGGGTGAGTCTAGAATGACTCTGCATTTTCCCATAATTCCCTATCTATGCTAGCAGTTTTCCTGCATTTACCCATTATGGCTCATAATCACAGTGACGTGAACCCAATAAAAACAGCATTTGTATTTAATTTGTGTTGTACAAGAATGCAATTACATGAAACCAATGATGAATATAATCTTGAGGGAGGTGATTATTCCTTCTTAAATTGAATTTAGTAGATGTGTGTGGGTGCTGGTTGCAGCGGGTTAGATATTTTCTAATTTTCTCCTTATTCCAGATAGATTTCCTAATGTTATTTTGCCCATTCGTAACATGCTAATGGAGGAGCCCAGGGAAGGATGTAACCATGCATTCAGAATTGGGGGCGGCAAATTTAATAATTTAAAAACCCATAACAGTCAACGACCTAATCTGAATTTTGAATATCTATGGAGGCTTCGGCTCTGAGTCTAGGAGTCTAGGAGAATGTGATGATGATTGGTCCGGAGAGAAATGTCACTTCCCTGGATTTTATAAATGTATGAGGATAAGAGAGAGAAACCGATATCAGCATCTCACTACTGAACCGTTCATTAATACTGATGCAGTGCGTCTGAGAAACATCAAACTCTTATAGATTAAAATGATGAATAAGGCAACCAATGCTAATTATCACGGATTATTAACGAATATTTTTATTACATCACATTTGTTTGTTTTTTAGTAAATGGCTTTACATTGTAGAACAAGCCCATAAATACATCATCATAGTGTCAAAAATATGCCATATCTCACCAAAAAAAGATGAAGCCTATTAACCCCTTAGGCCTTGAAGGCATTTTTAGACTTGTTGTTTTTTCTGAGTTACATAAACAAAAGTTAAAAAAAGTATAACTCTAAAACTATAGCAAGGAGATTCAAAAGGTAGGTATTGTCTGATAGAAAACTTTTTACATTTTTAGACATTTTTATATTTTTACATTTTACATTCTCATGCTGAAAAAAACCGCTGATAAAAGACAAAAAATATATAATTTTTTATTATAATTTTACATATCTTACATAAATGAGAAGACAATTCTTTTTTGATGACGTTCCTACATGTGAGCTGCATCTGGATCACATTTTGTGGTGATAGCATAAAGTAATCAAAATGTACAGTATTTGGATCCAATAAAGCCTTTTTGTTCAGCCCTTGACAAAGGCATTTTAAAATTGTTGTTCCTCCGTGAGGGATATCTTGTGATCGCAATGGATTATGTTGATTTTGGACTCATTTCAATTGGGAGAATCCACTGTAAGTAAAGATGTGCCATTTTCCACAATCTGAGCATGTTTCATGAAGTTTGATTTTAGCTACATGTGCTCCTGTGGGGTTTTATCTGTGGTAACTCCATGAGAGATTATCTTTAGATCCAAGTAAAGGATTATGGTGAGTTTGGGCCCTTTTTAATCAAATCTGCTGTAAATAATGGCATTTTCCACAATTGGAGTATGTCTCGCGAGCGAAAATGTGACATAAATGCTGCATCCGTATATTATTTACATTTGGGTCTTGCGGGGATTCACGTACAAAAACTCACTCAAGTTTAGTCAAAGCCCAAAACATTTATACTTTTTGTATTCTACTCTGTGAGACCTTTCAAATGACATATGACACATGACTATCTGAGCTGTATGATGTTTTTGTCATATTACAGTACATAGTACAAAAACGTATTTCATAAATTACTGCCGGGTTTAAGGGGTTAAGATGTTTTTTCGACATTACTGACAGTTAAGCACATCCTTTTCAATTCTCATTACTACATAACAAGGGTTATTAATGTTAACCAAAAAATTTTTGTTCAAATAAAGCAAAATATAAATATTTAAAAAATATTGAAATGCTGCCGTAGCAACTTCAAGCACAAAAAATTAATGATTGGAAATAAAAATAAAACTACAAGTGAAATAAAAGAAAATTATATTGCTAAAACAAATTAAACTAAACTAGACACACAAACTAAAAGCAAATTTAAAATATTAAAAACTATAATTAATACTAAAACAACAATGCTACAAAAAATGATTTTTATTTTTATTCTCCGGACAGGATGGTGGCTGTATAGAATCTAATGAGAACAGTTTTTGAGAATTATAATTGCAAAAAAGTCATAATTTGATACATTAAAGTAATTTCTGGAAAATATATGATTGCCATGAAAATAATTTCATAATGCAAAAATAGGCTTAAAATGGGCTTATTTTTTCATGCAAAATATAACTCATTATATATTTCCTTAGATTTTTTGTTTTGAAATGTGACCCAGACATGTTAATAATGTAAGAGGCAGGTTCTTGTGTAAGGTGAGCAGGAGTTCATCTCTGTCAGAAGTGTTCCACACCGTTAGACAGAAATGTGACCCAGTTCTCGCCCAGTTTCATAGTTCCCTGCTCAAACACCACAATCAACTCCCATGCTGAACTAGCTGATGTACCAGTTCAACCAATGCTGTTCACCAGTAAAACCTGCTGAAGTTAGTCAGTCAGAATGAGAACACTCTCTGACAAAGCATAACTCAAACCAAAAACAAGTGTAAAACAGCGGTACACATCGGATGAGGCATTGAAATGTATGTTTTCAAACAAGTTGCTACACAATAGCGGTGTCCCAATTCAGAGGCTGCATCCTTCATTTGTATCATTAGATATTTGTGTAAGCAGAAACCCAATAGTTAGGTTTAAAAGTAATTCGGCAATTTCTCTCAAAAAAATCCTGTCGTCACTGGAGCGCAATGAATTCTGGGGTAGGCAACGCCGTGAAAGATCCATCTGTTGTATCCTTCATTTCACTGGAAACGAAGGACGCATTTGGAGGCCGCATTTGAAGGAGCCTTCAAATTGGGACAGTCTTCGCCTCGCTGTGGTGAAGCAATAGGCCTTCGAAGGATGCATCCTCTGAATTGGGATACCGCTAGTGTCCCGGTGGAATCGGTTCCGACAGAGACAAATGCCGCAGCCATGAAAGTCACTTTTGCTTCAGTGTTCTGTTATCATATAACAACGTTTCTATTTACTTTACTTCCTGAACCTTTTTTTTCACATCTGCATTGTCAGTAAATAAAAATAAAAAAACACCAGTTTTTCACAAAAGCGCCTATAATAATGTTGTAATAAATGGCTATAACTTGCTCAGGGATTGGTACATGTAGAACAAATTATCTGGAAGTCTAAAACATACAAGTGTAACTTTATAAAGGACAACATCCAAATTTCAGGAGGTTCTGTTTGAGTTCACATAAATTGTATTGTATTTTTATTTATTTTTTCTGGTAAATTCATCCATTCTCAGACAAAATAAATTTAAAATTGGGACTTTAAATGAGCTAGATTGAAGCTTCAAGTTCTCCTGTTTAAAATGATACAGTATATGGTATTTGATGCTGACTTTTAGGCCCTGTTTACACCTGGTATTAAGATGCGTTTTGGTCAATAGGAACACAAGTCAATGAGGGAGACACATAATCTCTTTTGTAGTCTTTTTGTCCACTTTCAACCATTTCTGATTTCTTCGAGGGGAGAGTCTATGGGCGGGTAAATGTATGGGCTTTTTCAGATCTTTAGATCTAATGGATAAAATAAGCTCACACAATTAACATATGAACGTGAGCGGAGACGACGGAAAAACACACGGAGAGCATCAGCTTTAGTTTCTGCTCTGACAGACACAAGACCAGCAGAACGCTGTGAGAAATCAGGAATGGTGAGAGAACATTGTGCTTGGGACGTTTTTCATCTTCAACCCAAACTCGGGTCTTCAGCCGACAAAGTTTAAATCCCGTCTGGCTAGCGCTCTTCTCATAATGTTTGCTCATTAGGTCATTAGGCAGAGGCCTTCTTTTGTGGCTGTTCGAACACATTCGACCACATGAATCCGGTCGAATGTGTTTTAAACTACCTCTGGTCAAAAGTGGACAAGCTTAAGCTCACCTGTATTTAGCCTCGTCCATTAGTGATCCGATCGACCAAAACGCATCTTAATACCAGGAGTAAACAGGGCCTTAGAAAAACAAAGAAAAGTGTTCTAGATCTTTTAATGGTTAATCAGCCAAAACCGCTCACCAGAATCACCAACACAACACACACTGCAGTGTGATTTCACTATTATTTATATACTATAGTATTCATTCATATTTTGAATTAGCTCATATGCTTTGTTGCACACAGTGATCTGTCAGATAGGGCTGTAATCTTTGTGAGTCTGTCGTTGAGATGTAATCATATGATGAATGTAACGTCAGCTCATCCAGCCGTTTGTGTTCGCACTCTCAAGAAAAATTAATTTTTGATGCTGATACTGAGTACTTGAGGGTGTTGTATTGTCTGTCTGATAGATTTAAAGGCGAGCAGTAACAATACATCTCTTGTGCAAACATGCCACACTCGCTTGAGAACGAGATAAGCGAGTTGAAACGAACACACAGTGCCGTTCTGTTTAATTGAAGAAATGAAATTCAGTAATGTGAGGATATCATTCATCACTCAGATGAGCATGTTTCCTGTGCTGATGTGTGTGTGTGTGTTTGCAGGTGTTTTGATGGAGCTGTGGAGGAGTGGAGGCAGTTCCACTGCGACATGAACGATCTCTCACAGTGGCTGAGCGACACTGAACAGGTCCTGGCTGACGGAATCCGACCAGACGGAGAACTGGACCTGGAACGTGCTCGTGCACAACAACAGGTCAGACACGGTCAAAGGTCACAGATCCACTTTATAATGACCTGCTCCATAATTACATAGTGGTTAAAGATTTGCTTGCCAAATCCCAGTAAAAAGATTTAAGCTACCAGACACTGGCTTCTAGCTGTTTTATTTACACTCCTCTTTGCAAGTTATTCAACTGGTACAATGTTAGGATCTTTTGGTTGGATATTTTTGCATCTCCTATAGCTCACAGGTTCAGTTCCCATCAAATCTACAGCTGGAATACTCTTTAGTCAATTCAGATAAAAGCATCTGCCAGTTGTATTTAAAGGGTTAGTTCACCCAAAAATAAAACTTCTGTCATTAATTCCTCACCCTCATGTCGTTCCAAACCCGTAAGACCTTTGTTTATCTTCGGAACATGAATGAAGATATTTTTGATGAAATCCAAGAGCTCTCTGACTCCACATAGACTGCAATGTAATTAAAGCCTGGAACACACCAGGCAGACACTGACGAACTAGTGGCGACGGAAGCAGATTGCGGGGTCGGCTCACGTTGGCAGCGTCTGGGTCCAAAGTTGCCCTGACACACCAAGACGGCCAGGTAGCACGTCCGTTCTGCGCCTGCGTAAGAAGAAATACCTTTCCGTACCAGCAGGTGGCTGAACAGCCAATCAGAATGATCAGATGGCCTGAAAAAAAGACTTCAGCCAACGGTGCGGAAAACGTCGGCTTGGTGTGTTCCAGGCTTAACGCTTTCAAAGTTACAGAAAGGTTGGAAAGACATCATTAAAATAGTCCAGATGACCTCAGTGGTTCGAGAATACTTTGTGCGCAAAAAACAAACAAAAATAACGACTTTATTAAACAATTTCTTCTTGCCTGTGCCATTCTCTCACGCTGTTCACGTTGTAAATTTGCACTTCCTAAGTCTACGCCAGAACGCCGGCTTGCCATTGGTCGATGCTGTTCACGTGAGCACCACGTGTGATGCTGATGCAGGAGCTAGCCAATGGTGAGCCGGCGTTCTGACGTAGAACCCTGAAGCGCTGGACTGTATTTACTACGGCTTAAGAGAATGACACAGACAAGAAGAAATTGTTGAATGAAGTATTTTTTTGTTTGTTTTTTGCGCACAAAAAGTATTCTCGTCGCTTCATAACATTAAGGTTGAACCACTGGAGTCACATGGACTATTTTAACCATGTCTTTACTACCTTTTTGGACTTTGAAAGTGGTAATAATGTTGCAGTCTATGTGGAGTCAGAGAGCTCTCGGATTTCATCAACAATATCTTCATTCGTGTTCTGAAGATGAACGAAGGTCTTACGGGTTTGGAACGACATGAGGGGGAGGAATTAATAACAGAAATTTCATTTTTGGGTGAACTAACCCCTTAATGTCAATGTAAAAGTCAACAGAATGTCATACTCTGAACAGAAATAGCAAGAATATATATCACACAACACACTTATAGAAGGGAATAATCTTTAATCATGAATGTTAATTGGGATCAGTCATCATTCTGTGAGACGCCAATTGATAATTATATGATAATTAAGTCAATAAGCATTTCTAACTCGCAATTTAAATTAAAAAGAAAATTGATTTCTGACATACGAGCAAAATAAGCTGCCAACAGCCACCAATGTTTGTTACACTAATGTGTGAATTGAGTGTTTTGAAGAGTCACTTGAACTTTCCCTTCTATTAACATGCTGAAAACTCCAGTGAAGACATTTATTCATTAGACTCATGCATGGATAAGTGTGTTTCACAGTCTGAGAGAGCTTTTGAGTGCATGTGTGTGTGTGTGTGTGTGTGTGTGTGTGTGTGTCTGTCTGTCTGTGTGAGTGGGTGTGTGTGATTCTGTGTTTGTGTGCGTGTGTGAGAGAGAAAGTGTGTGTGTGTCTGGGTCTGTGTGTGTGTCTATGTCTGTTCGTGTGTCTGTCTTTGTGTGCGTCTGTTTGTGTGCGTGTAGAAAGTGCAGAAAGAGGGCAAGTTGAATGTGAAATTGTCCTCAAATAAAAATTAAGGTCGGCGCATTTCTTGCCCTCAATTGCATATGAAAAGAAGTGCCAACTTCCTGTTTATCAGTTAGACACTTACAGGCCAACTGTCCATTAACCCCAATGTCATTGTGTCTGTGTGTGTGTGTGTGTGTAGGATCTGGAGGAGGGCTTGGCCTCTCATCAGACTGTTGTGGCGGTTTTGAGCCGGTCTGGAGAGCACATCATAGGTCAGGTGTCGTCCCCTGACGGCGCTCTGCTACAGGACAAACTGGACGCTCTGAGACACCGCTGGAAACGCGCCCAGAGACAAGTGTCTGACCGCCAGCGCAGGTTACCATGATGACAGCACCCACAATGGCGCCCTTAGCAGCCAAATTCAAAAATCAATATGTATATGTAAAGTGGAAATTAAAAGTCTACACACCCCTGTTAAAACAGCTGTTTTAACAAGTGTTAGTTCAGGGGTTCAATACTTACGCAGTTAGTTATTCCAAGTGTTTTATTTGTTTTTCTCTGAAATGTCACTTTGGTTGTCAGTGGCATTGCATATAGGTTGTAATTTGTACATGAAAGGGGCAAAAGTTCTGATATGATTTATCTTTGTTTCATTTTTTTACATCACCTAAATCAACTGCTTAACTTTTCATGTCCACTGTAGAAGCATCAGTTTATGATGTTAAATGCCGTTTGTGTAGGTTGATGGCTGGAGATCCGGCCGTGATGGATGTGCTTCAGCGGACGGCTGATCTGGCCCAGTGGCTGGAGCACACAGAGGTTGCCGTGGCGACGTTGCCTGTTTCTGCCACTGACAAGAACCTCAGAGAACTCAAGGTTCAACACACACACAATCTCACACACACGGACACTCTCACACACACGCACAGTAAACTTTTTGTCCTATAAACGTCCTGTAATTATGTATGGAACCACTCGTTATACACAAATCACGTAACAGTTCAAGTTTTTACCTACATGTATACTATTTAGTTTTTAGTTGGCAAGTGGGGCATGAATGACATACCCAAAATAAAACGGTTTCTGCTTATAAGTCATTCTAAATAGACACATAATCAACATATTTTTAGAAAGCCAACACTTGAGAGTTTACAGTTCAAGACTCAGAATTACTCAGGCTGTCATTAATATGGAGATATATAATCTCAAACTAAAATGTCTGGTTTGGCGAACTGCCCCATTCACGTTTCTACGTGTGTTGAGTGATCAATCAGCAATCAAGAGCAACAGAAGTGTGCGCACTCTCTTTATCTCCCGCTCTCTCTCTACTGTCAGTTAATGTTAGTAATATGTGCGTTGTTTTAACTTCTTTGCTATTGACAAATCCGACCGTTTGTGAAAAAGGGATGTGCACTCGACAAGCTTGTGCATCTGTGCCACTGCACACTCAATCCACTCGTGTTTCGTTTATCAGCTCATGCTCACCAGCAATATAGGTGTAAATATTTTATTTGTATTTATATTTATATTTCTTTGTCAAAAGCACTGTACAGCTGCATGGTATCAGTTGCTGGTATCGGAGCATTTTAATGAGTTTGAGTAGGAGTACACGAGCGCAGTATCAGGCCCGATACTGATACTGGTATCAATGCATCCCTATTTTATATAGGCTTGCTGCGATAGTCGGTGTTGCCGGTGTTACCGGTGTTCAGGCGAAACACCGGTTACATCACTTGCCCACTGCGGCACCGCCCCCACCGTCGTTTTGATTTATAGTAATAAAATCATTTAGTTCAGTTAGAGAACAGACACTACAATTAAAAACTGAACGTGCAGCGTGAGCCGAACGAGTCTCAGCACAAACGCAGCAGGAGTCAGATTTCATTCATCACGAGAGTGAGGAGAGCTGACAGACAAGATGATCGCGAAAAATTTGGTTTCAAAGCGAAATGTAAAAGCGCCTATTTAAGTTTATCATTGTACTGTTCTGTTGTGTTTTTCATTGAGTAATAGGCTAATGAACCCAACATTCAATTCAACGCTAATTTCAAACCGAAAGTAAAATGAGCACGACCGCACTAACATTCATTCACCGTGCGTGCCCACATTTCTATGGAAGCTTCATTGAATTCATTGAAAACACTCGCTTTGCTCCGCACCTTTATGAATGCCATTGCGGCCATTCACATTTTACTTCCGGTTTGAAAGTAGCGCTTTAAAAGCCCCCGCCGGTGATTGTCACGCGCCGCTTAACCGGTGGAAAAATGTCCTCACCGTCACATCCCTAATAATGTATATATATATATATATATATATATCCCTAATATTCCATCCATCCATCCATCCATCCATCCATCCATCCATCCATCCATCCATCCATCCATCCATCCATCCATCCATCCATCCATCCATCCATCCATCCATCCATCCATCCATCCATCCATCCATCATTTTGCCTTTTTACATTTATTTTTATTTTAATACTATTTACAAATGTTGGTTTAGTTTTAGTTTCAGTACTGAATTACTAGTTTTATTTATTTTGTTTTTATATACTTTATTTTGCTGTTTTTAGTTGACATTTTTCTGAGGACTTAACAGAACATGTCCAAAATGATCTAAATGACAGTATAAGATTGACAGTTTACACTTACATAAGCCAGTGAAAACTTCAATAGTTCAATCAACAATTGAGTTTATCTAAGTTAGTTATATTAAAATGTTTTAAGTACACAGTAGTTAGTGACTTGAGCACACCCATATTCCATTAAAAAGTTTGGGGACAGTAAGATTTTTTTTTATGTTTTAGAAAGAAGTCTCTGCTCACCAAGGCTGCATTTATTTGATCAAATACAGTAAAAGCTGTAATAACGAGAAATATTACTACAATTTAAAATAACTGTTTTCTATGTAAATATATGTCTATTTTCCCTCCCTACTCTAGCTTATGCTATTCTAAGCAAGGTCCAAAACTTAGTATTTTGAGCACTTTTTGTGATTACTCTCCTCTTCATGACGGATCGCTTCCTGTATTTCTCAGTTGTAAGTCGCTTTGGATAAAAGCGTCTACTAAATGAATAAATGTAATGTAAATATATTGTAAAATGTAATTTATTCCTGTGATCAAAGCTGGATTTTCATTACTCCAGTCTTCAGTGTCACATGATCCTTCAGAAATCATTCTATGATGATTTGATGATCAAGAAACATTTCTGATTATTAGTAATGTCTAAAAAAGTTCAAAAGAACAGCTTTTTAATAAGTAGACACCTTTTGTAACATTATACATGTCTTTACTGTCACTTTTGATCAATTTAAAATGTCACTGCTGAATAAAAGTTTTGAAAAAAAACCCTAGACTGACCCAAAACAAAACTGACCCCAGACTGACCCAAAACAAAACTGACCCCAGACGGACCCAAAACAAAACTGACCCCAGACTGACCCAAAAAAACCTGACCCCAGACTGACCCAAAACAAAACTGACCCCAGACGGACCCAAAAAAAACCTGACCCCAGACTGACCCAAAACAAAACTGACCCCAGACTGACCCCAAAAAACCTGACCCCAGACTGACCCAAAACAAAACTGACCCCAGACTGACCCAAAAAAAACTGACCCCAGACGGACCCAAAACAAAACTGACCCCAGACTGACCCCAAAAAACCTTACCCCAGACTGACCCAAAACAAAACTGACCCCAGACTGACCCCAAAAAACCTTACCCCAGACTGACCCAAAACAAAACTGACCCCAGACTGACCCAAAAAAAACCTGACCCCAGACTGACCCAAAAAAACTGACCCCACACTGACCCAAAAAAAACTGACCCCAGACTGACCCAAAACAAAACTGACCCCAGACGGACCCAAAAAAAACCTGACCTCAGACTGACCCAAAACAAAACTGACCCCAGACTGACCCAAAAAAAAACTGACCCCAGACGGACCCAAAACAAAACTGACCCCAGACTGACCCCAAAAAAACTGACCCCAGACTGACCCAAAACAAAACTGACCCCAGACTGACCCAAAAAAACCTGACCCCAGACTGACCCAAAACAAAACTGACCCCAGACTGACCCAAAACAAAACTGACCCCAGACTGACCCCAAAAAACCTGACCCCACACTGACCCAAAACAAAACTGACCCCAGACTTTTGAACAGTAGAGTAGCTACATCTAATAACACTAACACACCCTAAATTTAAAAGCTAAACAAAACTGTTAGTTTAACTGTAAACTATTTTAATTGATTTCTCTCTTAAACTGCTGCTAGTGCCTCAATGTCTGCTTTAACACACACTCTCTCTCTCTCTCTCTCTCGCTCAGGCCTTAACGGAGGAGATGGATGGTCAGAATGAGACGTTGTCATGGCTGAATAAAACTGGCTCTCAGATCTTGTCAAACTCCAGTCTGAGTCCTCAAGAGAGAGACATTCATGTGAATAAAATAAGGCAGATCAACATCAGTTGGAGTAAAGTACGAAACCAACTCCATAGCACACCAAAGTCTCTCTCTCTCTCTCGATCTCTCTACCTTTATATCTTGCTACCTTTATATCTCTTTTTGTGTCACCCTCATGTTTTCACATCTACTCTTCTGTCTGTTGGGTGCAATTTAATGATGTCAAATGAGACACACACAATAGAGTGCTGCAGTAAGGATGTATATGTAGGCCAACCCGTATGCTAGCATCACTCTGGTTCATTTTTCCATTGGCTTTTGTATTATTCCAGAAGATAATATCTGTGACCAACAAACCTTTATGATTCTTACAGGTTTTGTTCATCATGATAATATTTACAAATAAATACAACTTTTATGAAAATTCAATTAAAACGTAATGTAAATCTGGGCATGACACACTTCTGTTACTCAAAGTAGCCTCATTTTCTCAGGATCTGTCATTTATATGCTGATTAATCTGCCTGGCTCATATACCGGTCTGTCACTACTGCTTTACGTGAAATGGCTGTTATAATATTGTGTGTGTGTTTAAAGGTGAGTGGTGAATTGCTGGATAAGGTGCGCGAGGTGGAGGGCCGTCTGCAGACGCACACACAGGCCCAGGACGAGAGCAGGCTGCTGTCCTACAGCCAGTTCCAGGAGCGCATGGACAGACTGGGCGACTGGGTTTACATCACCAGCCAGTCTTTGGGTGACGTCACACCCACTGAGAGACAGGTCAGACCAGACTAGTCCTGAACTAACTCATCACTCATGGTCACTGTAGAGGGGTCATGACATTTTTTTATATGTTCCTTGATGTAAAAAAATGTATTGCAGACAAAAAAAACAAACATTTATATATTCAACCTTTATTCCGACCCGCTGTCTGAAGTGATCTGTTTTTAAGAGGTGGCTCCTTTAAGGCTTGTCACTAAAAAAATAAACCAGTCAGTATTAAAGTAAACCATCCACTTGTTTCCCGAAGCTAGGATCCTTCTGAAGTCTCTACAGAAATGAGCAAATGAGCTGTTTAAACGGGACACGTCAAAATGAACATTCTTTTACTCTTCCATTTTGTCCTGTTGTCGGCAGACTCAAGCGCGTCGAGTAAAATTAAATGTACATCTGTATACTGTATCCAGTGTAGACAGCGTCAGTGATTATAATGGGTTTTATTTGCTTTTGACGTGACGCTCGCAACCGGTGTTGGCAAATGTCAGCCCCCAGTGGGCGGGGCTTATGGTGCGATTATGTATGACTATTCATTGATGTCTTGCTCTGGAGACGGTCATATGCAAATCTATTTGCCTGTGTGACGTTACAAATCCCACAATATCAAAACTAGCCATTTTTCAAGCTTGATTTAAATAAATGCTTTGTTATAATGAGAAGGACGTTTTAAACTATGTAAGTTGCAGGATGTTTTAATGGTACAAAGACCTCTTACTGTATATGTCAAAAGACCAAGGCAAATTTGATTTATCATGTCATGCCCCCCCTTTAAAGTTCCTCCGGAAATAACTACTCTGACTCGATGTCCTTCTAAACCCTTATCACTTTCTTCTGCTGAACACGAAAGAAGATATTTTGAAGATTCTTAGTAACCAAACAGTTTTAGGGACTTCCATTATATGAACAAAAAACACTGAGACACGTTTCTCAAAATGTCATCTTTTGTGTTTCATAGAAGAAAGAAACTCAAAGTTCTGGAATGGCGTGAGGGAGAGTAAATGATGACAGAATTTTCATTCATTTCATTTTTGGGTGAATTATCCCTTGTTGTTTAAGCTTTTCAGGACGTTTTGTTCTGTTGTAGTAGTCATCCCAATGAAACCATGATATCTTATAAATGAACATATTGAACGTATTGAGATCTGACGGACCTGTGTGTGTGTGTGTAGGTTCTGGAAATGTCCATGCGAGAGCAGAAGCGAGAGCTGGAAGAGTTGTTGTCTTACTCTATTGAGCTCCAGAGGAAACAAATACTTTTACCACAGGAAAAGGTTTGTGTCGCCCAACAAATTAAACTGAGCTGAGCTTTATACACTTGTTTTTCTTTGTTAGTGCAATGCAAAAGCAGATTTTAAATGTATGAACCTGAAAGTAAATAATTTTACCTTAATGAATTGAGCTTGATGTGGAAAGGTCACACCAACACAAATGTCCTGTTTGGAAATTTATTCTGGTTTTCATATGCAGTTTGTCTGTTCTGACCAATGCAAAACATATTAATTCAAACACTATTTACATTATTTTCAATAAGAGGTGGATGAGAATGTACCTGCGTGTTTGTGCAGAGTAAAATCGAACAGCTGGCTGCAGATTGGAAAACTCTGGACGTCAGATTGAAGGAGACGCCACAACAGCCTCTGTCTCCATGGACAAAACAAGTTGCTCAGCAACAGTTCACAGGTGAGTGCTGTGCAGACAGTTGAAATGGACACTCGCGCCGCTCTTCCAGATCTAATTGAGTGTTTGGATTGTGTCCGTGACTCTCAGGGAGTGTGCCGTCTGCAGTTCACATGGTCAGTCTGCTGAGTGAGGAGCGCCACCACAGCCCAGAGCTCGTGGGCCCGACCGATCTCAACCAGACGGCCACGGAGCTGGCGGACTGGCTCCTCCTCATCCACCAGATGCTCAAATCCAGCATTGTCACAGTGGGAGACAAAGATGAGATCCGCACCACCATCGGCCGTCTGCAGGTCAGGACATCAGAATTAGACCTGAGAGGGTGTTTGCCTTCACTTATATTGAAGTTTCAATTGGCTTGATAGGATGGCAAATGGCTAGTAACCTCTTCCTTAAATCAAAAAGAAAGCGTTTAATGTCTGTGTTTGTCTACGCAGAATGATTATAAAGACCCCCTACCTGAACGATTACCAAGGCTTGACATTGATGCTGCCTTCACGTGCAATCGGAAATTTCCTACTTCCCACTTCTGAAGTCGTGATTACGAGCTCATCGCATTCAAATCTTGACTTGAGGGGCCGTTCATGTCAATTTTTTAAACTAGGAAACTAGTATTTACGATAATTTCGCTAGCATGTGAAGGCAGCATTAGACTCGCCAACCCGCCAAATGTGGGTGTATTTCAGCAGTGGCGGGTAACGCAGTCACTCCTACTAGCCACTTTGACCACATTGAATTTTATACATAATATATATAAATTTTTTCAATTGTAGTCTTTTAATAAGGCTTCTGAAATAATAAACTAAGTGCAATGTAGTGTTGTCAAAAATATGGATGTTTCAATAGATATTGATTCTGAAATATCTGAAACGCTTCCAATACAAATGTATTGCATAATAGATACACGATAGCAGCTGCCCAGTTTTGTGATTGTTTGCAGGTGACTAAAGGAGATCTAGAGCAGAGACATCCACAGCTGGAAGACATCATCACTCTGGCTCAAAACATCAAGAACAAAACCTCCAACCTAGATGTGCGCACCTCCATCTCAGAGAAGCGTGAGCATATTATACATCATCTTAATCTTTGTTTCATGTTTAGTTTCTGTCTTAGTCTTTGTCTTAGTCTTATCTTAGTATTTGTCTTTATCTCATTCTTAGTCTTAAAATTGGTTTTGATCTGTATGTATGTTTTCGTTTTGATCTTAGTTTTTATCTTAATGTTAGTTTGTAGATTTGTCTCAATTTTAACCTTAGTCTTAACGTAGTCTGTCTTGTGATTGTTAATGAAATCATACACTTGTTCTTAGTATTTCTTAGTCTTAATTTTATTCTTAATATTTGCCTTAGCCCTAATATTGGACTTCATTTTAATTTTCTTAGTCTCAGTCTTTGTTTTGTGATTGTTAATCACATGTTTTTCATCTTAGTCTGTCTTAATCTTAATTTGTCTCATTTTAATCATACTATTTTATTTTAAATCATAATCTTGGTCTTTGCTTGAATCTTGTGTCATAATTTTAGTCTTAAATTTAAGCCTTTATGTTCATTTCATGCCGGGTTCATTTAAACCCTCATTTTGATCCTGGATTTAATTTATATTTAAGATAGATTAACTTTATTCCTGTTGCTCCATAACTTTAAACTCAGATTTAAATCTCAATTAGATATTAACTTTAAATTTACATGTGAAGAGGTTTAAATAAAATAAAGTGCACCTACAATTAAAATATGAGTCGTCAGGTCTCAGAGAGGTGTTTATTACCAATAAAAATGAAAAATACAGCAAATTGAGGGAATCGTGGCGGCCCGTAAATTTACGCCTGTATCCGTCACTCATCTCGGTGTCGGACAAAGAAAAGAAGAGAGGAATATATTTAGCATTTAATGGCAGCGGTGATGATAAGGTGATCATCGCGTTTCTCAGGCCCACTCCGCCAATCATGCCAATTAATTAATACTATAAATATATTTCCAGGTTTATGAAATCTGCATGATGTTTTTTTATTGCCTGCTTGATCAGTAACGGTCTCAGCTGACATTTTATGAACGTATTTCCTTTATTGGTTATGTCAGCTGCTTATGTCAGAGAGAGAGTTTCTGGTGGTCAATAAAGAAGGAAATGAGATATTAACATTGTTGCTGTTTAATAAGAATGGTGAATCCATCATGGCGGAGACAATTAATCGTAAATGGAGGTTTTAATCGCAGGTTAGAATTCTAATCCCCGATTTGTTAATCTGTGTTTAAAATTAAGTGGTGCAACACAACTCGGTTTAAAATAAAGCCCGGATCAACACATTTAAACTGTGCTTAATTTAATTTTCATTAGTCTTAATTTTTGTTTTTTATCTTGTTTTTTTTTAACCCACCCACTTTGGGCCACCCAAGAAAAAAAAAAAAGGAATCTTAATGAATTCTAATTTACGTCTTTATGACTCTTTAGATGTTATATCCATTATTTAATGTATTAAATCTATTTTTTGTCAGGATGTACAGAAGGCTTTGACAAATTTGCTATTGTTATATAAAATTAAATAAAGAAAAAGAAGTGAATGCAAGTTTGGTTCAAAGCTTTGCGCTGATGAATAACTCCTCAGACATTTTCTAGATGGCACTTTTGTACACCCTAAACAGAGGACATGTATTAATGAAGGAGCACGTGGACTGCATCTGTTCTGCGAGATACTGAGACTCATTTCTCTTTCCCTGCTGTGTGTCAGTGGAGAAGGTCCGCAACCAATGGGACAGCACACAGCACGGCGTGGAGGCGCGGCTTCTGCAGCTGGACCACATGATCGGCCACAGCGACCAATGGGAGGAGCAGAGGCGGAATGTGAAGGCTCTGATTGGTCAAAACGAGATGCGTTTTCATAACCTGCTGCAACTGAGCCGAGAGCCGCTCACCAAACAGATCAGCGAAAACAAGGTGAGAACTTGACCTCTGACCTTTGATGTGACCCTGTACCACAAAACCAGTCATAAGTCGTACAGGTATATTTGTGGCAATAGCCAACAATACATTGTATGGGTCAAAATTATTGATTTTTCTTTTATGCCAAAAATCATTGAGATATTAAGTAAAGATCATGTTCCATGAAGATATTTTGTAAATTTCCTACCGAATATATATCAAAAATGTATTATTAGTAGTAATATGCATTGCTAAGGACTTCATTTGGACAAATTTAAAGGCGATTTTCTCAATATTTAGATTTTTTTGCACCCTCAGATTCCAGATTTTCAAATAGTTGTGTATCGGCCAAATATTGTCCTATCCTAACATACATCAATGGAAAGATTATTTATTCAGCAATTTAAAAAATGTACGCTTATGACTGGTTTTGTGGTCCAGGGTCACATATTACTTCTGATTGTGACCTTTTTAGGGGTGGTTCACACAGAATGTACTTTAGTGGTTAAAAATGCAAGACGCAGGTCAGTGGAACAGAAAAATCAAGATTTTTTCAAGAGTCATGCACGAGACGCTGCAAAAGACGGGAGCGTAACAGTCAAACTTGTCCGTCTAGCGCCTGTTTACATAGAAAGCAATGGAAAAGTAGTGCAGTGGAAAGGAAAAACACGTTGTGTGTATGCTTTCTTAGGTGTGTAAAAATTTGCCGTCATTTTGCTCTTGTTCTTACAGTTAAAAATACATTTTAACATTCATAGGTGTCAAGGCTTGGTCTTGGTCTCTTAAATTATTAAAGAAAGCTAGAGAGATGTCCTAACCTAGTTAGGAGTTGTAGAGACACGCACTTAACAGCTAAGAAATAATGTGATGGAATTATATGATGATCAGTGTGAACAGGAGAAATCCATCAGGCTTTTTGTCATTTAATGAATATGGGAAGTGACCTCATTAAGCTCACCCAAATCTTAGTTGTACATGCTTTTTTAATGGATATTCCAATCTTCAGCTAAAGTGGGTATTTCATTGAAGAGTAAACACTCATGTTATGTTTTGTCAGGAACTGACAGAATTAAATTGCTTTATTTAATTAAAAGTCCGGAGTGGCTTTGTAAGGTACATGTTCCAATTAAGTCCACTATGCTTTTGTAATAGAACTGTGTCACATATTTTATTAAATAAGCACTTCAAATGGGTTTAATTTTTTATTACTCATTCAACCTAATTAAAGAACTGCCGATCAAACTGGACAAATATTGTCTGGCTATCACCAGACCAAGCTCAGTCTGCTCTGTATTTTCTACTGCACAAGAGGCATGTTCAACGGGCAATTGGATATTTCTTCAACTAATCAGACCAACGATCCATCGCTTCTCTATCCGTCATTGTGTTAAGCCCGCCAATAGTGCACCAGGTGGATAAGCCGGTTTGTGATTGGTCCCCGCAAATTTGTAATAGAAGCAGGATAAAAAGATGTACAGGTTTCCAGCCTGAGCTGCAGGGCGAAATCAAATCGCTGGCAGATCGGGCTGGGTTTACCCAGTCCTAGGACAAATATGGATTACAGTTTAATTGACAATATCAGCAGGAATCATTCAACAATAGTCTAACGTTTTTTATCTTGACCAAGTCTGTTGTGATTGGTCTACTCTGCTCTGATTGGTCAGACGGCCCAGTCTGTTGTGATTGGTCTACTCTGCTCTGATTGGTCAGATGGCCCAGTCTGTTGTGATTGGTCTACTCTGCTCTGATTGGTCAGATGGCCCAGTCTGTTGTGATTGGTCTACTCTGCTCTGATTGGTCAGACGGCCCAGTCTGTTGTGATTTGGTCTACTCTGCTCTGATTGGTCGGATGGCCCAGTCTGTTGTGATTGGTCTACTCTGCTCTGATTGATCAGATGGCTCAGTCTGTTGTGATTGGTCTACTCTGCTGATTGGTCAGATGGCCCAGTCTGCTGTGATTGGTCTACTCTGCTGATTGGTCAGATAGCGCAGTCTGCTGTGATTGGTCTACTCTGATTGGTCTACTCTGCTCTGATTGGTCAGATGGCTCAGTCTGCTGTGATTGGTCTACTCTGCTCTGACTGGTCAGATGGCCCAGTCTGTTGTGATTGGTCTACTCTGCTCTGATTGGTCAGATGGCCCAGTCTGTTGTGATTGGTCTACTCTGCTCTTGATTGGTCAGATGGCTCAGTCTGTTGTGATTGGTCTACTCTGCTGATTGGTCAGATGGCCCAGTCTGCTGTGATTGGTCTACTCTGCTCTGATTGGTCAGATGGCCCAGTCTGTTGTGATTGGTCTACTCTGCTGATTGGTCAGATGGCCCAGTCTGCTGTGATTGGTCTACTCTGCTCTGATTGGTCAGATGGCCCAGTCTGCTGTGATTGGTCTACTCTGCTCTGATTGGTCAGATGGCTCAGTCTGCTGTGATTGGTCTACTCTGCTCTGACTGGTCAGATTGCCCAGTCTGTTGTGATTGGTCTACTCTGCTGATTGGTCAGATGGCCCAGTCTGCTGTGATTGGTCTACTCTGATTGGTCTACTCTGCTCTGATTGGTCAGATGGCTCAGTCTGCTGTGATTGGTCTACTCTGCTCTGACTGGTCAGATTGCCCAGTGTGTTGTGATTGGTCTACTCTGCTCTGGTTGGTCAGATGACCAAGTCTGTTTTGATTGGTCTACTCTGCTCTGATTGGCCAGATGTGATTGGTCTACTGCTTACATTGTGTGTCAGAAACTAAACGGACATTACCATATCTGAATTTCAGCTCCAGATCTTCCTCTGTGCTTGAAACACAATGATACGAAGAGTAACGATGGCGTCGGCTTTTCCTTATCAATTCCAGCACAAGTCTTCATCCTTTGGAAGTTTATGGAAAGTGGATTTGTAGCACAAAAAAACAGCATCTTCTCGTCATAACGACTACACGAACTAAACTCTTCCAGTCTCAGCTGCAACTACAGTGTTTGAGGGTCAAAGTAGATGTTGTTCGATGACAGCCAGTGAAGACCATAGGTTGACGTTACGCAAACATGTTACAAATATAGGCTATGTTATGGAAGTGAGACTGGAAATTCTGAGAAGACTCATTTCGGCAGTTTAGAATCGATGTTTTCTTTTAGGGAGACAATAATTTATTTATCATGCACTTTGTTCTTTAAAACGGGCAGACCTTTTATATTCACAAACAGCTTTATTACACACTGCATGAAAGGTAATATTTAAAAAGCATAATAGGGGCACTTTAATCTGATCTCATGGTCCCTGTAACCTGCTCTTATATCTTCCTTTAAGAAAGTCTGCATCTCTCTGAGAAAGACTCTTTCAGTCTGTCTCAGGTTCTTCCAATTTTTCTTTGCCAGTTCAGCAAGCTTGTAAGGTTTTATCGTCCATAGTCGTTTATAGTCCTTTTGATTCATTTCTTCAGCATGCACAGTTTGTCTTCCAAATGAACACAATATAACTAGCTAAAGTTGATTCAAATATATTTTCAGAGCACAGTAAATAAAATAAAAAAATGTGAAAAAATGTGTTCTAATCTTTATGGGCTTGTTGGGATCAAAAAGAGCCAACGGAGCTGCTTCTAATAAGCCCACAAAAAATATATTTCTGGATTATAATTACAGACAAAGCATCTGTTTTGTGGCTCAAGAAGCTTCCAAAATACTTTAATTTGATGTTATCAATGGCTCGCTACACATACTCATGCTTTTAAATGCCAAGCAAGATAATTATATCTGGTGTACATTTGGTTTTTTGATTATTATTTATCTTTTCATTTTAAAATTCTTGTCAGTAATCAGTCATTTTCATATATATATATATATATATTTTTAAAGGGCATCTTTGGATGTCTGTTCAACTGTCAGATTGTAGCAGTACATAACAGCAGGCAACGGATCGTTTAATCGGCTCTTAATAAAAAGTAAAAGGTCAATAACAAATATCTGTATTGCCTATTTCCAATGGGTTTTCCCAATGTTTTTCCCCATACATTTAATCTGGATGGTCAACAACTTTTAAGTATTTTGAAAACTTGATTTTTTTATATTTCCGTTGTTTTATTTTTTTATCAATTATTTTCTCATCCTATTTTTTGAGGAGGCGCTGCCTCCCTTGCCTTCTCTGAAAAAAAAACGCCCTGATATACACAGATCAGGCATAACATTATGACAGGTGAAGTGAATAACACTGATTATCTCTTCATCACGGCACCTGTTAGTGGGTGGGATATATTAGGCAGCAAGTGAACATTTTGTCCTCAAAGTTGATGTGTTAGAAGCAGGAAAAATGGGCAAGCGTAAGGATTTGAGCGAGTTTGACAAGGGCCAATTTGTGATGGCTAGATGACTGGGTCAGAGCATCTCCAAAACTGCAGCTCTTGTGGGGTGTTCCCGGTCTGCAGTGGTCAGTATCTATCAAAAGTGCTCCAAGGAAGGAACAGTGGTGAACCGGCGACAGGGTCATGGGAGGACAAGGCTCATTGATGCACGTGGGGAGCGAAGGCTGGCCCATGTGGTCCGATCAAACAGTCGAGCTACTGTAGCTCAAATTGCTCAAGAAGTTAATGCTGGTTCTGATAGAAAGGTGTCAGAATACACAGTGCATCTCAGTTTGTTGCGTATGGGGCTGCATAGCTGCAGACCAGTCAGGGTGCCCATGCTGACCCCTGTCCACCAGCGAAAGCACCAACAGTGGCACGTGAGCATCAGAACTGGACCACGGAGCAATGGAAGAATTTGGCCTGGTCTGATGAATCACGTTTTCTTTTACATCACGTAGATGGCCGGGTGCGTGTGCGTCGCTTACCTGGGGAACACATGGAACCAGGATGCACTATGGGAGGATGGCAACTTTGGGCCTTGCCATCCATGTGGATGTTACTTTGACACGTACCACCTACCTAAGCATTGTTGCAGACCATGTACACCCTTTCATGGAAACGGTATTCCCTGGTGGCTGTGGCTCTTTCAGCAGGATAATGTGCCCTGCCACAAAGCAAAAATGGTTCAGGAATGGTTTGAGGAGCACAACAACGAGTTTGAGGTGTTGACTTGGCCTCCAAATTCTCCAGATCTCAATCCAATCGAGCATCTGTGGGATGTGCTGAACAAATATGTCCGATCCATTGAGGCCCCACCTCACAACTTACAGGACTTAAAGGATCTGCTGCTAACATCTTGGTGCCAGATACCACAGCACACCTTCAGGGGTCTAGTGGAGTCCATGCCTCGACGGGTCAGGGCTGTTTTGGCAGCAAAAGTGGGACAAACACAATATTAGGAAGGTGGTCATAATGTTATGTCTGATCGGTGTATACATAAGATGGTGAATAATTTCAATGCTTAGACAACTTATTCATATAATTTGCAAAAGGTATCAATCACTGCTTAGAAACATTAGTTATTTAAGTTTTGAGTTTCAGAATGGGGATGGCGAAGGGATCTGGGTCAGAAACGGCCCTGATTTTACTGACATAAATTCTTCTCTGTATATTTAATATTCAAAGACATGCAACAGCGAGTTGCTGTTAAACCTAAATCAATAAAATCTGACTAAAATATTCATACATTTTGATATAAAATACTAGCTGTTGAACCAAAAATTTAAAACCTGTTTGAAATCCTACATATAACCCAAAGAACAATATTTTCACAAGACAAAAAGGCTCCGTTTCCCATTATTTAATTGAAGAAATCAATCAATCCTCAAAATAATCATTATAGTTTGCTGTATTAAATCATAAATGAATGAGACTTCTCAGTAAATGTCTACTGGAAGAAACACACACTACTGCAGCTGACCTGTAGGGGCTGCTAGACTCAAAATTTCATTGGCATATTGTTTTGGATTCATACAGTATATTATTTAAATGTTTTGTACATGAGTAGATAGTGTTTGCCTTAGGTTGGAAATAAAGATCTTAACTTTGCTGACAATGATTTTCTAAAGTCATTTGAGGTCAGGTGTCCCTAACCTGTCCCGTGAACCTAGACTTCTACTGTGACTTCACTTGCATTGTTATAGTTGAGCTTTTGTTTTGCTGTTTAGGATTGATTTCTTTTTGTTGTCAGGCGTTCCTGCAGGATCTGGGTCGAGGACAGGAGAGCGTGACTTCCTTCAATGAGCTGTCCAATCAGCTTCTGCAGGAATATGCCGCTGATGACACGCGCAAGGTCAAAGAGCTCATGGACAAACTCAACGCCACATGGAACGGCGTCAATAACAGGTACATGCATGCACACGGTGTCCACACGCAAAACAATGCACACGTTAATTACCTTAATCTCCGGGACCTGGAGGGAGAAGATTAAATTAGAGGAAGTGAATCATAGCCACACTCTCTGAATTGAAACAGCATAAACATCCCCGTCTTCTGACAGATATCACACTTAGCACAGCACAGAGATAATGATCAACAAATGTTTTTATTACTGCTGCATTTAATGTTGTGCTAATTATTACTTCCATCATAATGTTATGGTAATGAATACCACTGTTATCATCCATTATCAGTACTGCGGTAATATTATGTACTACCATAAGTATTTATTACAGCAGTATTTGTGATCGCATAGTAACAGTAGTATGCATTACCACAATATTATTATGGTAGTAATAATATATATATTTCTTTCATTGAGCTTTTATGAATATCGTAGCAATATTGTCATAATATTGTGATGATAATTACTACTACTGCTACTTTAATTGTGCTCTCACGAATATTGCAGATCTAAATATTACCATAATAATATTGAATTAATATATATTACTATAATTATGCTCTCACAAAATACTACTATTATAATAATAATAATAATAATAATTTAGTAATAAATAGTAAATATAACAATAAATACTATAGTAATAATATTGTTATAATAAATAGCACTGATGTAATTAATATTACCATAATTATGCTCTCAAAGCACTACCATACTGATTTAGTAACAATTGTATTGTAATTATGCTTTCATGAATATTATGTCAATAAATAATATTGCCATAATATATATGCTTTTACAAATCGTCTTTGAAAGCTATTAAATACCCTCATCATAATATTAAATACTACAATAATTATGCTTTCATAAGTATTATTTAAATAAATACTAATAAATTCTGATGCAATAATATTGCTCAGTTAAATACTACCATAATTTTGTGGAAATGCTAATTACACTCTAAAAAATAAATAAATGCTACCACCATAATATTAATGTAAAAAAAAAAATTAGTTATGCTTTCATGAGTAGTACCTCTATAATAATTGCACTAATGTTAATTAAATATTAATGTGTTAATAAGTAGTTAAATGACACATACTGAGCGTACAGCATTGATTTCACGGCTGTGTGTTGACTGGTTTGTGGTCATCAGGGCGTCTGACCGCCAGGCAGCTTTGGATTCAGAGCTCAAGAGCCTGCAGGCGTCCCTCCGTGAGCTTGAGTCCTTCCTGAAGTGGCTCCATGAGGCGGAGACAACAGTCAATGTTTTATCTGACGCCGCCCAGAGGGAGGGGCTCTCACAGGACTCCGCCCACATCAAGGAACTCAAGGCTCAGCTTGAGGTAAGAACTTCAGTTTTCACATGAACACGCTTATATTCCGTTATACCCATTTGGTACTAGAGCCAGCTTATTCTGGCCATGAACCGCCCACTTTAACAGGAAGAGACTGTGTCTGCGACACATAAAATGACCAACCGCTATTTTAGGGGGGGGTGGACAATGACTATTCAAGTCACTATCTCTTCCTTAAAACTCCAAGAAGTTGTGTAAAGCCAGCCAATCAGATTTGAGATTGTGTTTTTAGTTGCCAGTTGCGTTTTATATTACTGCAAAGCAGGGCCGTAACCACCATAGGCATTGAGGACATACTGCAGTCCCCCCCCCCCCCCCCCCCCCCAATAATTGGAAACGGCCAAATTGTCCCCCCCAAATATATGATATTTCTTAATGTTCTCCATTACGTACCGCTCTATGTGTTGTTTGTTGACAGACTGATCTGCAGGAGCAGTCTAACAGTGCTCGTCAGTGATGGCCAATCAGATCAAAGAAAGCGGGGCTTCATGTTCACTAAAGACGAGTGTGATTTCCAACGCAACGCTTTTAGTTTTTACAGTGAAAGAGTGCGTGATAAGATATACGTAGCTAAACATTTAATATTTGACAATTGTTTTACAATATATTTAACGACCCACAGTAACATACAGTGATGCAGACCATTCAACTTTTTTATTGTAATTAGCCCTTCGCTAAGCCCCGCCCTTCTTAGTTACTGTTGCTACGCCTGACAAGCTTTTGCGCCTGGCACGTCTATTACAGTATGAATGCACCGGTGTCAGACATTCCCAAGGAGATAATTAGTAATTTTTGGCGAACAGGTGAAATATCTGAGAGAGCCAGACAAAAGGGACTGCAGTATGCATTTGAGGGATATATCAACGACATAATATGCAACCGATTAGAGAATAATTTCATCAAAATTGAAGCTAAAGCCTATAGGTCCCAGCACAAGCAGCAGCCGCTTCATACGCTGACCATTCAAATGGGAAACACACAAATTTAGGAACAGCTATGCTTACGCACAGCAGGGCAAGTGAAATGAGATTATAATTATAAATCAAACAGCTTATACATAAGTCTTGTGGAATAAACACAAGACATTAGCCTGACCACTTTGCAATGATAACATTCTCTCGCTTACTCCCACACTGCTTGATGCACGGCCGGCATTTCTAGGTTTTTAGGTTTGGGTAGGGGAAAAAATTCCACCCCCCCGTTCAAACTTTTAGGATACCGGATATCAGATTTGCACAATCCATACGCACAACGCCTCAGCATGTTTCCCTCGCTCGACAGCTTGACAGACCTTCCGCGCCTAGATACGGTTGCTAAGCCAAGATTGGCCTGTGGCGGTTTTCGGGCGCGGCTTAGCGAAGGGTCAATTTCGCCATTTTGAATTGAAAATATTTTATTTTAATCATTTAAATGATGAAGTCATTCGTAACTGAATGTGACAAGACTAGACTTATCCTTTAATTGAATTTATTTAAATAAAAATAACACCCCTCCCCCCTTCAAAAAAAAAAACACAACAAACTTTGGTCCCTCCCCCAATGTTCAAGACATGGTTACGGCCTTGCTGCAAAGTGCATGTATTGACTGTGGGCGGGCCATGGGCATACCGTCTGTGATGTAGACAAATCTGGGACACACAGGCACTAAAGTGTGTGTGAACGATATTCAATTATCTCCCCGTCAGTCCTCATTAGTTCCCACATCAGCCGCAGCGCAGTATACGTGCAGTCAAGGTATAGATTGCTTCAGCTGAGAAAGAGCGTGTCTTCCTTTTCTTCTCTCTCCTCCGACGATTCTTTGTTGAGTCTGTGTTTGTCCTGTAAGATTCACGCATCACAGTTTGATCTCTTTATCTGTGGTCGTCTCTAATCACGAGCTCAGCCGCTCCACACACACTACACATGCACTTAATACACTAAAGTACAATGTCAACTTGTGTGTCATTTTATTAAACGAATCACCCCGACTCTGAATTCTGAAATGTGGAAGCCGCTCCAATACATTGAGTCATCTTTTATTGTCATGTTGCTTGGCAACAAATGAGATGTTTGCACCATTGAAGGGCATTGCGTGGACATGGCGCACTTTGTAGGGTCAGTTCAAACCAAAGTGAGCAGCTGAATTCTTCCTGAAGGCCATTAGTGAAGTGTACAGACAATTGTCACATCAACATCCTGAGAGTCCTCACAGTTCATTCTGAAACATGAATTAATTTCAGAAGATTAACTGTATCATAAAGCCTACTGTGTCATAGTCGATACACACATTTCTCAGCCGATTGATGGTTTAGACTTTTTTTTTAATGAGCGAAATGCCTACTAGTATAATTGTAAAAAAACATCCACCTTCAGCTCGTTGTTCATGTGACTTTGTTGATTTTTTTCTGATTTTATGAAGTAAATGTAAGAATAACTAAGATTGTGTAAGATTATTGCTTACTGCACTGAAGCGACTTCAAACTAAGCATTTAACCCTCTAGTGTTGGGTGCGTGGTGGTCAAAATGACCCTTTTTTATTTCAATGAAATTAATGTACTCTGTTTTAGTTCAAAAATATTTTATGCTACTAAATTATATTTATGGAATAGTTATGAATCTATTCCGTATTCCGTATTAATCTCGTAAGTCTTGAATGCTTTAGAGCACAGACTTAAGTTTTGTCTCTTTTTAAAGACGACACTTGGCAAATTATCGCTTTGTGGAACTGTGGAATCTAAACAAGCTGTGTTCCAAATTTGAGGTTGATATCTCCAAAAATGAGCTTTCAATCAGATTTGGTTTGGGTGCAGTACCAAACGCTTCCACTAGATGAAATTTGTCTCCCATTCGTTTCCAATGCACTCATCTTTGACCGCGAGGAGTACAAGTGTGACTATTTTTTCAGGACCATTTAACCTTTTTGAGTCATGTCCATGATTCTTTTTTTCTTTTTGTGTTCACATAGCAAATTTACCACGTTTCGTACCATTCAGATGAAGTAAAACATTCTAAAAACAAAACAAAAAACAAAACGAAAAAATGACAGCAGCACCAGAGGGTTAAATATCATCTTACTAAGACATATTATTGGGAGTTATAGAGTGACAAACTGATATTTATATGCAGTTTATGTAGTCTTTTATACTGTTTTAAAGAACTCATTGATTTACATTACAAGATATCAGAATTTCATCTTACTTTTTGCCATATAAATATCAGCGACTGCACCAAATTGCATATTTTAGCTCAGTTTGGGCCTAAAATGTAGGTGTTTTTTGCCTTTTCAAGTATGACCTCCATATTCTCACTATATCATACTATACAGCCATAAAAGCATGATGTATCAAATATAATACTCGACTAATGTTTTTTAAATTATATTTTTTTCCTAAAGGTTTAATGAACTGTTGCATTTAAAAATATATTATTTTACAAATACAGAGATTAAAGTTTTTGCAATTTAATGTTTTTTTTTTTTTTTTTGCCACCCACACCAGTTGTCCACATCTTTAAAGCTTTAATGGATTTTGCTGCTGTTTTTGTCTGCACAATTTACAGTGGAATTCAGTTGCTTGACAAAAGCACCATTTTTATTAAACATTGGTTTCTTTTATCATGTCACTGTTAGTGCATGGCATTAATAAAGCTGAGGTTGTGGGTCTGATTCCCAGGAGATGCACATTTTGATAAACTACAGAGCTTGAATGTAAATGGCTTTAGATAAAAGCATCTGCCAAATGTATAAATGCTTAAATCACTTTATTTGACATGCTCATGATTTTTGTTCAGCTTCTTTCTTTCACGTCTGTCTTCCACTTAGTCATTGTCAGTTTCTTTGTTTGTTCTCATGTTGTAGTCACATTGTCAGCGTTCGTGTTTTTCAAGGACATGTTCAGATTTTTTGTTTCCTTTGTTGATGCAGTCGATGACCAGAAAATGGCATGTTATGAAATTGTTTAATCTTGACTGATGACTGTGTTCGTTTGACGTCAATGACAGTGACGTTAGAAAGAGAGTTATTGATGTCACCATCACTTCTCAGCAGGAACCATGTTCGCACCAGAGGAAACTTTTCATAGTTCCCAGAACTAATGACGGAAGTACCCGTTTTTTGGCGTGTTGGGAATGTTTTTAGCTCTAGGAACGCCTTTTGGAGAACTAAATTAGCTCCTAGGGTCTAACCCAGCACAATAGAAACTATATTAGTGACATAAGTGTACGCTGATTGGCTGAACACACGCCATACGAAACACCGTCACCCACCATTTTTAAAAAGCAGTGTCTACATATACTTACTTCACGAGCATGGAAACACATGGAACTTTATGAAGTAAAATATCTAGCTTCCACCAGATCGTATTCAACTTACGAAAAAAGCGTGACGACGTTTGACATCGGATGTAACGCAAGAGTTTTGAACTGCGAGAGGCGTTACACTTTCTTCATGTTGAATACGGAAGGCGGTCTGGCGGAAGCTAGATATTTTACTTTATAAAGTTTTAAATATGGATTTTTTTTTCTTACAAAACTCTATTGATTCGCTTCAGAAGGCCTTTGTTAACCCCTGGAGCTGTGTGGAGCACTTTTATGATGGATGGATGCACTTTTTTTGAGCTTCAAACTCAATGGACCCCGTCACTCCCATTATAAAGCTTGGAAGCGTCAGGATATTTATTAATATAACTCAGATTGTGTTCATCAGAAAGAAGAACGTCATATACACCTAGGATGGCTTGAGGGTGAGTAAATCATGGGGTAATTTTCAATTTAAAGGAACTACTTTAAGTTTGCTTATGACCTGTGATTTCTTTCTCGAGAAAACACGCTTGTGCATTTTTTGTCTGATTTGATTATAAACTAGCGCATCATTCCACTAAGCTGGCGAACAATCTCAGCTTCAGCATCATCATTACGACACACCCCTTACACATTGATCACAGGGCGCGTTCTGGGACTGATCCCGGCAATGTTACTAGGTCCCCATCCCGGGACGTGTTTGCGTTCACACAGAAGGCACTCTAGCAATTTTATGGCAATTTTCTGGGTTCAAAGCTCTGTGTGAAAGGGGCTATAAACATACAGAAAGCTAACGCTAAAGGCATTTACCTGTCATCTTTGTCTTCGGCATTGTGTTCTTTTTCTCAGCTTCCATGATTCCATTGCACGGTGAGTTGTTGTGGGAAATTTCGTCTCTTGCTCTTTCAGTCGCATAACTTAACGGTTCTTTCTCTATTGTCACAAAACCCAGAACACACAACAAAAACACTTCTCTGATCACTTGTCCTCCATCCTCCAGTTGTTGAATGCCGCACTTTAATGGCATCACTGTCGGTCAGCTTGTGGCACTTCAGAGGTCCTACTGGCAATGTGAATTTAACCAGGGAAACGGCCCTAGGGGAACATTTCGTTTTTCGGAGGGACCGTCCTGGTGGCTAGTTCCTATAACTACCCGGTGCGAAAGCCCCTTATTAGGTCAGTGGCAATAATGTTAATAAGTACTTGCTGTGATGTCTTTTTTTTCTTTTACTTTCTTTTTGACTAAAGATGACATAAGAGACTTTGTGTAACCTAGTGGAAGACTTTGGGTCAGATTTACTAACAGCTTGCTCCAGTGCAAACCCTCTTTCAGCGTTAAAAACTACTGTCAGGATTGACTAAAGACACGCAGTGATAAATTAGCGCTGAAAAGGCGTGGACAGTTATTTTTGCGGCTGATCTTACTGGATATGCATTTGTAGGAGTTTCCCTTTCAGATGCAAAATGTATGGGAGGAGAGCATTTAAATGAATCATGTAAGGTGATTTACAAAGGTTTGCGCTCGTCAATTTACTGGTGTTTGCACCATTATTTACCGCCCAAAAAAAGCGCATCTTAAACCAGACGCTAACGGGTAGATTGTGTTGGTCATTATGGAGATGATCCGGCTGTGTCTGCGTTCATTAATTTGCACGTCGTCAGTAGATCATGCACTGAACTTTCCACTCCCATCAGCACTTTTTTGGAATTGCAATCTCATGCTAATTTGCTCTCTTTAGTAAATCTGGCCCTTTGACTAAGGGGTGATTTCACCAAGAATAAATTCTGCCTGCTGATAGTCTTTTTTTGTGCACAAAGCCACATTTGTTTGGAAAAATGGCAATTACTCATATAGTGCCCTAAAAATGTACATGTTATTTTGTTCACACCATGAGCCCATGGTTGGCGTTTCGTTGTTTACTGTTTGGAGCGATTTGTTTTCCCCCCATCCATCTTTGTCATTGTTCAACTGAATCACGCTCAAATCACACCGACTTGCTCAGTGGTAAGTGTGACGAGACAGACAGACTTATCAAACTCACATCAGGAGACAGAGAGAGAGGCAGACAGAGATTGGAGATGCAAAGATGTTCCTAACCTCTTGAATGTGAAATTATATATTGTGATGTATTTCTGTGGAAGTGAAACAGGGGGATTTGATCAGGAATTGATTACATGGTAAACAATGGTTATATACCCTAATAGAGGCAGGAAGGAAAGGGTTGAAAATGGAGATTTGTGCTGGCAGCCTAAAATTACATTAGAATTGTCTCACATTGTCATTGTGTTCACTTACTTAAAGGGCTAGTTCAACCAAAAATGTTAATTGTCGTCATTTACTCAACCTCATTTTGACTTTCTTTCTGCTGTGGAATACAAGATATTTTGAAGACTCTGCTGGTTGCTCTCTTCCATACAGTTACAATGAATGGAGACTGATACGTAAAAAGCTTCAAAAAGCATTATAATAGTGGTCCATATGATATGTACATAGTGTGAGGAACAGACCAAAATTTAAGTTATTGTTTAATAAAAATCTTCCCCTCACTCCAGCTTTTAATCTTGATTAAACTGGATTAAGGAATCAGTGAGAACTGAATCATTCAGATTGGTTTTGTAAGCTGGATCAACTGATTTCTTAAATGGATCCTAAAAAAAAAAAAAGTTAATAAATTGTACAAATCGGACATCACTTCCCTCAAGAAACTGCACAGTGAAAATATCCTGTAAAATGTACATTAAAAAAATCCTGCATTTTCAGTAATTCACTGTAAAAATATGTTTTGAGTATTATGGGATGATATAATGGTGCTTTGCAAATGTGTGCCTTCTAACATTGACCATATCTTTCTTTAAAGTCCCCCTGTAGTTTATAATTTTATCCCTTAAAACTCATCTTTGATCTCCAAAATGGCATATTTAAATGTTTCTTTTTCCTGTAAAAAAATATTCATGCCTTAAAATAGCTTGAATATAACTCTACACCCTTGCTTCATGTAGTATATGTGGACCCATAAATATGAAAATTAGCCCTGCCTCCACTCACTCGTACAGGCTCGCCTACAAGTCGATGTATCAGAATGGTGATGCGTTTTATGTATCGCTCTATACAATGCCTGACACATAACAGTGATTAATATGATTATCCTTTTGCTTGACTACGTTATCAACTGGCTAATAATGTGTTGCTAATGTCTGTTTAACATCTCAGAGTCAGTCTGTCTTCTAAAAACCAGTGCTTACTCAAAATCAGTGCAACTCAGTGGAGAAATGCATATAGTTCATTGTAACATCGTAATATACATCATATGCATAATTCACCTGCTATATTGCTAAATGTGCCTGGCTTTTCATATGAACAGAAAAATATAGTGGGATAACCTGACTTCTCTTGAGACTCCCCTGCTTCAGAGAATAGTTAATGATATGCTAAAGCCCGCCCACATGTTGACGTGATTGGTTACAAGGTTTGTGACGTCAGAAACACCAGCGATTTCACCGTGTTTTTTTTCACTGCAGTTTTAAAGAGAAAATACTCAGCAATGGTGTTGACTTATGAATTTGCACATGGTTTGTCTTAAAGCATATTAAAAACACCACATAGACATATAAACAACATTAAAAACTTGATTTTCACCACAGGGGGACTGTAAGTGATATAATGTTAATATACAAATATATAATCGAAAAAAAAAAAATATTACATGGCTTCAGAAGACTTGGAAAATAACACACAAATTCTACATTTTTTTCATATTTCTAATTTTATTATAACGTTTTGGTGTTTTTTTTTCCTTTTAGAAGCCTAACCTTGAAATTGAAACCTGTAATTGCATGGAAAAGAGCTAGATTTCTAATTTTGTGCTCCACGAAAGTCAGTCATACAGGTTTGGAACGACATGCCACAGAATAAGTGTTGATTTCGGGTGAAGTATTCCTTTAAGAAAGTAAATGAGGTCCGTATTGATTTCATGTTGGCTTTGTGAACGTTTGTCGTCGTGGGTCATCAGAAGGATAAACCGAGATAATAATAGCACCTTCGCGAAGTGAAAGAGTAAGTGATTTCCACTCTGATTCATTACTGTTCTCTTCATGTCTCATTTCTCTGACGTGTCTCATTGCTCTATTTCTCTGTCTCTCAGGAGATGTGCTCTCTTTCAGTAAAGTGTGTCACCCTCGCTCATTCCCTTTATGAATTTATACACCCTATTACTCGTTCTCATTCTTTTGGTGCTGAAACACTCCAGCTCTTGAACGCTCTCCGGAGTTTCTCTCCGTCCGTTGTATCAACCCTTCTCTCTCTCTCTCAAAGCATCATTGTCTCCCTCGTTCATTCTCTTTTTTCTGTGTTAATTCTCTCTCTTGTTTACCGTTGGAGAGGAGAGCGCTCATTGCCGCCTGACTCCTGACGCGCTTGAGCGTGCGCGCGTGCGAGTGTGGGACATGTTTGTCAGGGCTCGTCACATTTGGCTCGGCTGGTGGGGGATATGCGAGCGTGCGTGAGCATGTGTGTGTGTGCGTGGCGGTGAGGATGCGTGCTCTCAGACGCTGGCAGTCGTGTGCAGGCAGAGTTAAGATGATGGCTGTAGTTCGGACGTCTCTGCAGAAAGTGGTGGTCTTCCTACACCGGCTCCAGAGAATGGCGATATCCTCACCGCGTTACCAGAAACTGTGCAAGGTCAGTGTCGTGCACACACACTCGCTGATGCGCTTTCATCCGTTCGGTGTTAGTTTGCGTTAGTTGGACTTAGTTTGGTATATCTTGTGTTACTCTGAGATCTGTTGAAGTTCTAGTTGAACAGTTTATTGGATATCATGCTGCTTTTTTTTGTTATACCAGTTTTTTTGTTAAATGTTTGTCAAATCCTTTATAATAGTCTTTTGTTGTATTGTTGCAGGTGTTTTTATCTTCATATTTTGACAATGTCTTGTTTATAATTGTGTAAATTTGTAATGTTGAATTCTGTTCTTTATACCAAATGGCATCATAGATAACTCGTATAAACCGTATCAGACCAGTATGAACATTTGAAAGACATTTATCCAATAATGTTTGAGGAATTTGGATGTGATTTTTTTTTTGTTTTTTTTGTTTGATGCGATCAGTGATGTAGTTTCCAGATGTTTGCCACAAACATTCAAACCACATTAGAGTGGAAAGAATGTTTAAAAAATGATAATTTGTTTTTGATATATAGATGTTAAAGGATTCCTGTTAGTAATATCTTATATGAATGATATTATGTTTAGCTGCTGTCAGTGTGAGCTGTCAGTAATCGTCCTTTGAGTGTGTGTGTGTGTGAGATAGAGATTAGAGAAAGCAACAGCTGTTCTGATATTCAGTGTTTAGCTGAAATCCTCACAGGATTTGCACACACAACACACGGCACTGCTGCGAGATGGAGAGCTTTTCAAACAATAGCGAATTCATCTTTGTGTGTTTATTAAAGAGACCGCAGCACGTGGCAGTGTTGTGTGTGTTTGTAAGTGAGAGATGGTCTCTGGTAAATGGGTCATAATCAGCACTTGTTTGTGGTATTTTATTTTAATACACTTTATAATGTTATGCATAGTTTATTGCATTATAAATAAATGCAATTTAGTTAATGAGCATTTAAATGAATATAAACCAAGCTGTTGCAGTTGCTCTCTCTAAAACCTTTGTATGTAAATTTCCTCTGTTGTCATTGGTTAATCAATATGGGCCAATATAGTTCATTCCTCGGAGCTGGACCAGTTGCTAAATGCTGAAATACATATTTGCGCAAAAGTGTGTGTGGTCAATATGGTGAAGATTTCTGAACAAGCTGCTAATGAGGTACGATGTAATAGTGTTAAATTTAAGTTTTGACCTTGCAACCTTTGATCGCAACAAGCGATTGGACATTTTCTGGGCAGGTTGGTTGGTTTCTATTTCTGTGATGTTAATCTTTTTACCTGTGAAATCTCATTGGTTAAAAATCCTGCTCCACTTATCAAACATCAAACATGTTCTGATGTGGTGCAGAGTTTTCACTTTCACTGGGGACCGGGAAATGACTTTGAATGCTGTAATCTTCACGTCGTGTCTGGCTCGGACAGTGTGTTATATTTAGTAAATGGTCTGGGTGTACTTGGGGACAGAGTTTTGATTTGTGAATGTTGGAGTATGTCACATACTACATCCAACTCACTTATTTCAAAAACAAATTCTGTTTTCATGATATAGCCCCTTGAAATCAACCAGACTCAACAGCCACTTGAAAGTATTAGGAAAAAAAAAAAACATAGAGAGGTGAGTTTAATACGGGGAAAAAATAAGTTAAATGATATTATATTCTCCCTATCATGGTTTTTCGCATATTTTCCCTTTCATGCAGTGTGTAATATAGCTGTTTGTGCATGTACACATTCTGTAAAGTCAAAAGTGCACAATAAATAAAGTCATTGTCTCCCAGAAGAAGGAATCGACTCTGAACCGCCTAAACGAGTTCTCTGTATTAGAATCAATTTCACTGCGTTACGGTTCTACGTCACTAGAAATACATTTGCATAATGTCCGCCTATGTTGTACGTCGCCGCCCACTAACAACTTGTCCCACCCACAAACGCCATTTTACTGACGACTGCTTCTCAGGTCTCGGAGTTCAACGTGGGATTCGCAAAGTGCTTGCTCTTGAAAGATGGGTCAGTACAGTTTATTTGGACCAGCTGCTGTATCACAACCTGTAAGTATGAATAATTATTGATGTATATATTTTCTAATGGGTGTTTTATATTGTGCAAGTTCCCGGCTAACTCACGTTATTACTGTCTTACTGAAATACTTCTGCTCATCAGCTGTGGGCCACTATTACCTAAAACTGAGTCTGTTAATGCAGATCGACTGTCGTTCTCACTACTTTAAGTAAAGATAAAGGATGGAGCAAGATTTGTTTAACAAACGTTTGTTACATCAGTCATTGACGTTAGTGCTCGGCTAGCGTATGCGCTGTTATTGATACAGTTCCCGCATGTGCACCACAATAAATTAGAAATATACACATGGGTTTGTTGATGGACACACACTTGTTAATGCAGATGGTGAGGAATTACAGCTGCAACATCTCATAATGTACCTCAAAATGAGTCTCGTATGACTGAGAAATGTCCTGCTCGAGTCGTCCTTGCGATGGAGGTTCGGGTTGAATAACTAGTTCTTCAAATGTTTCATCATCGGACTCGCGCTCCGACTGATATGGTAAAATCGACATCATTGTTACTGTTTTTACAGTGTGTACAATCGCTGAGCTTTAAGAAAAAGCCGGAGCTGGAGTTCAGTTGGGCGTTTAGCTTCTGACACACGAAGACCGATCACAACAGACTGGGTCATCTGGCCAATCAGAGCAGAGTAGGCTCGTGGAAAGGAGGGATTTAGAGAGACTGATTCATCCGTCGTTTGAGAACCATTGAACAATGTGGTGATGTGCAGTGTATATTATGAGAAAATGAAAGTATTTTTTGACCTTTGATGCATGTAAACCTGTTGTAGGAGACTCTAGAACAAAATTAGGAGCCTTTAAAATAGCATAATAGGGACACTTTAAATGCCACATTATATGTCATTTAGCAGACGCTTTTATTTAAAAAGATAAATATACGGTACATTTATAACTGGAACACTGAAGGTTGTGTTTTGATCAAAGGGAAGGGTGAAAATCTTAAGGTATCCCATGATTTCATTTTGTTTCGGTCAGATTTAAAACGGATTCTCATTTTTTTTCCAGCAATAGCAAAAAGCTAAAAGCTAAATCATGCTCTGACTCCCAGTGGAAACTGTTTGCCGTTATAAAAATCTTGTATATCCGGGACGGCTTTCTCTGCGGCTTTCCTTCTATGTAAATAACATTTGGCATCAAAGTGACCTTAAACTTTGTGGTTGTCAGGCAGCATGTGTCTTGTTTTCTGTGGTTTTCAGCATGTGTTTTAGTACAGGATGCAAAACATGGTTGTAGTTTTTCTTAAATATTTTGTAAAATAAAGATTACTGAGCCTTTTTGTCCGTGGCTATTAAACTTCCACATATTCCACAATTTCACAGGTTATATACCACTACAGATGTGCCTCCATGCTGTTTTTGCAGTGTTGCACACTGTTATGTTTTTGCCCTGCGTATGATTTTTCAATAAACTTAATTATTAGTAATTAACTCCCATATGTGAAGTCCGTCACACAAAACCCACACACTCACAAGCACCAAATCTACCTTGAGGAACATAAGTTACTCCTCACTCGATTAAGCAGCACCAAGCCAGATGGAGGCGGTGCGGTGATCGTTTAAGCGTCCCTGGGCGGCACTGCTGGCTCTGCACCCTAGGGAAGGCATCAATCATTCTGCGCTCCATTACTCTCTCCTGGGAGGAATCCATCTTTTGGAGATCATTTGAGCCTCCAAAGACCTGCTGTCTTGCACCACCTCCGTATGTGTGATGAATTAGCTCAAAATAAGCCTGGCAATTCCATATCTGGCTCCAAAAAATTTCATTTAGAATTGCATTCATGATTTTCTTCCAGTTTCATTTTCTCTGTCATTTGAGCGGCATCCAGGTCCCAAAGGTCCCATGATTTAGACTCTAAATGAACTTGGAATATTACTCGCAGCTTCATGTTTAATGTTATTGAACTAATTTTAGCTAATTGTTAACTCGTCCCTCAACGTGTGATAACATTTACACTAATATTCTTTATAATGTAAGTATTATTTTACTAGTGCAGCAGTACTGCAGTTTATGGTGCTGTTGTAAATGGGGGAAAGCTTTTGAAGTGCTTCCACAATTTGGATGCAAAATGTATTTTGTAGTGAGAATTATTGAGCTCCCATTTTATTGCGCTCCGTGTGTTTGAGGTGCATGCGTGCACACACTCGTTCAGTGAAGTCTGTAAAGTTTGACCCTCTGGTTTAGGGGTCACACTTGGCTCCTTTGTGGTCAAAAGTGACCGAAGCCTTGAAATGTAACTTTTTGTTTTTCTTCAGGAAAACCAATGTAATATATTTTTGTTCAGTAATATTTTTTGATTATTATTTAGAATTTTGATGGGATTTTATGATACTATGCAATATTTATACAATTTGTATTAGCTATTTTTCCCCATTAAAATACACTTTATTATTATTATTATTATTATTATTATTATTATTATTTTTCAATTAAAGCAGTATTCCATTTTAAAATAGAGACAATGGGCCTCATTCATGAAACTTTCATAATCAAATTCGGAGTAATTTGCGCGTAAAATGGACCTTTTACGAAAACTCTCCTCCGGATTCACAAACGCTTCGTATACCACGGATTCCAATGAATGAATTCCAAACATGCGTAAATAGGGCGCGCGTGCACGCTCATTCATAATTGCCATAATCCCTGCCCATGAGTTACAACTGCAGATGACTTGTCCAGGAACACTGTGGAATCTTCTGGAATTCCTTCTGGTTTGGCTCCAGTATTTTGCATAAATGCTAACGAGACTAATTGGCCATATGCCTACCAATAAATATTCAATTATCGTGTGTCCACCAAAGTATTTTTAGCCAGCTAAAAAATCCCTGGTGCTCTTCTGAAAACGTCTAGCTGGTGGCGCTTGAAAGCGCTTTGCAAACTCACCGTTTTTCCAGCCGAGATACTTTGGTTGCTATGATACAGAAAATCCACGGCAGTAATGTGTTACTAGTATCTCATTTTGAAGAATATTACTGAATATAAAAATGCAGTAAAAAGCAATATTAACTTCTCCATTGTTAAGTCGGTGTACAAGTAGGATGATTAGTCGGTGTAGTATTTGTCCTGCCCCTCCTCTACTGTGATTGGACGGCTAGGTAAAAAGTGACCATGACGAGCGCTGCCTTTTACCCAAAGTTGAACAGTAAATCAACTCGTGAAATATTATGATGGTACATAATGCATCAAATGTCATCAGTTTACCTAAATAACACAGAACGTTCAAATGTTTTACGCACCATTTACACGTGGTAGGGAGCAGGTGTACATTTCTTTCGTGGAAACTAACATTTAGAAAATACGAACATTTTCATGAATCCGAAAATTTACGTCAGAGCGGCTTTACGAACGATTTACACACACATTCGTTCTGCTCGTGTTTCATGAATGAGGCTCAATGCATTTAAAATCCAAGTTTTGGAAGGCAGATTAGTGCCATCTGGTGGGAGTAAAAAGAAAGAAAAACTTATTGTAATGCCATGTTGTAGCCACTAGATTAGTTCTATATAATGTGGCTTATAAATTCTGTAGTGTTTTTTAAACATAAATACTTTTTTTGTTTTAAGTTGTGGATTTGGATTTATACTCAGACTACTTTTTGTCAAGGTTTAGATTTTTTTTGCATTAATTTTACTACAGTCAAACCTGAACACAGAGGAGGACATTTTGTTACACATAACATCAAATGTTACAAAAATGAACAGGTATGCTTTATCAAAGCTGAAAGGTGCACTATGTAACATTTTTAATGTTACTATGTAACGGCGGAAATAGCGACTGTGGCATAATAAAAGTCCCGCTGCTCGTGAGGCGTGTTGCGTTCATCTTATTGACAATCGCTCCAGCGGCCTTGCTCAGCTCCCACAACACTCGGGTCTGCTCTGCTTCATACTACAGTAACGTTAATAATCACATCCATGAACATGATTTCTGCCCGAGTCCTATTCAGATTATTTTCCACCGGCTGTGAGGTGAAGACCACATGTCCCAAGATTCTGCAATTTTACCATATTGTTACAGCCACACCAGTTCACGTGTGTGTGTGTGTGTGTGTTTGAATGGGTGTGTCTGTTTAGTACTCTTGTGTAACCTCTTCCTTGCTGTTTGCTTTTTTTACTGCATTGTGGCTGAATTAAGATTTTATATAGATTTTTTTTATTTGCTAAAACTTGCTCTTTGCTAGTCATGCTAGTTCATATATATATATATATGTCTATTTTGCACTCTTGACATTTTAGAGTGTCACTCCTTCATTGCCATGCACTTTTTTTCTGCACAGTGGCTGATTTGTGGTTTGTACGACCAAAAGATTATCTGAATTTTTGCTTCCTATTCATTTCCTATGTCAGTCATTTTTGAGCGCGAAGGAGCCAAGTGTGACTTTTTCTGAGGAAGCAGAAACATTTAAAATTTTACAAACTGTAAAAGAGGCACAGAGACATATCTGGGCACTTTTTGGTACTTGCCAATACCGATACCAATACCTGTATCTTTCAGTGCATTTGTAATTTTTAAATATATTGGGTAGAGAAACTAAAAGAATATGAATCGCATTAGTTGGCTTAATTTGTTTAGCAAATGCATATTTCCTTAATGTATTTTAATGCTTAATTACGCCTGCTAAAATGAGCTTCTGTTATTTCACTGTTCTTTCTATTGCTCTATCATATTGTATCTTTAATTTACTTGCACAGCACATATTTAGAGCAGCTCCAGCAGGGCTCAGTGCTGAGGATTGGGTCAGTGGGTCAAATGTTTAGATACCAGTGAAATATCACAAGTCACAAGCCTAATTAATGTCAATTTAAAACATTATTAAAGACAAGTAAACAGTCAGTGATCAAATAAGAACAGATAATCACATAGCACAAATAAATACAATAGAAAAAAGAAAGGCTACAAATGAAATAAACTGTGTTTTTCAGGTTGTTCTAACAGTACAGAATTTGAATAGTTATCAAATGTGAAATAACTGCATATTCTTCACTGTGTTTATAAAGTGCAATGAGTAATTTCTTTGTCCTTTGTTGTTTGATTAACATTAAAACAGCAGGTTTATTTACTACTTTAAGACCTGATGCACGGATCCAATATACAGTTACACGTGTGTTTTATTTCTCAACTCTCTACGTTCACTTAAGATATAACCGACTACACTGTAAAAAAAATCAGGCCTCTAGCTCTCCAATTTAAAATATTCTAGTGACTGGTCACATCTAAATTTTCCAATTGGCCAAATTTTATTTCTGTGAATTGAATTTTATCAATCATGGCAACAGTCTGTAAACATGGGTTCAATCAGAAATAATATGTTGAGCTGATGGAACAATGTAATTTACCAAACTGCGATGTTGGTCCAATTAAATATTTAAAATTGTAGTAACAATTGTTCATTTCTCACTGTCCCAAAAGACAAAAATGATTAAAAACATAAATATATAAAGCAAAATACAGAACACAGACAACAGGGTTGACATTTTATCACATCACTTTATTAACAAGTCAATTCCAACACAGGATATTTGGTGAGCGTGAAAATACCTTATTTTAAATAAGGAAAAACTGAATACATTCAAGAAGACTTCTGCATAACAGGATGTCTTAATGTGGTGTAGAAAACTTGATGTGGTGAAGAAAAAGTGTCACTGCTTAGGCAAATAAAATAAAAATAACATTAATGACAAAGTTCCCCTGCATCACATCTGGTAAGTGACAGAACAGAAGTTACTTAATTATATAATGAGGATGAGATGAATGAATGGATGAATAAGAAAATCACGAGCTTGACGTGTTTGATATTAAAAGGCAATAAGCCCTGCCGACGCCGACGCCACTGCAATCTAACGGCACTTTGTTCAACGGTCGCATGGCGCACATATCGCACAAATTACTTAATTTACTTATTATTTCAGACCTATATGACATGAGGAAAATAAAACTATTGGCTACCATTAGATAATTATGTGGTAACTGGGAACACAATCATGAAACCAGTGAATGCATAAACTCGTGATTCTACAAAATGTCTTTTAAACTTCATACAGTGTCATAAAGCAAAACTTTGGAGAATAATTTCAGTGCTCAATACTCACCAACGTCTTGTGACGGTGAATGTCTCTATTCTCTTGAGAATGTTTGTTTTGGTCTTCAGCACCGGCTGGTTTGGCTCCGCTCGCTCTTCCGCATTAGAAATCTCCATTCTAACGGTTTCCCTCAGGTGAATTTTGCGCATGTGTATACCGTTTTTTGGACGTAGGACTTGTTCATCCAACATGGATTTTTCACTGCGACTTCATAAATTGACTAAGCTCAATTAAATATGTTTAATGAATGTTAGGGGTTGCACCGACTAGTCGAGTCGTAAGAGCCATGACGCTTTAAGCTTGACGTCGACCGCTTGTTAAGTCGTGACGTAAGGAACGCCGTTTCTGGGTCCTAACCTCAACTCGTTTCACTTGAGAATGCCATCGACGGCCGTTTATGAGAGCTATTTATTCATATTAAACATCAAACATTTTAAAAAGTTAAACATTTTAAATACTTACAGTCTACACAACAGTCTCTGTGCTCACAGCGTCACAGACATTAATATTTTAACGATTTATAAAAGATAAATCACTGGCCGTCTGGAATTTTGGTATGGAGATAAAGGTTATGATTATACATTTTTTTGTAGTATTACACCACATTGTGTGTGTATATTAGCACTGTTTGTTGTTTTTCTTGTGGTATGAGCATAGACTGTAAAAAAAAAATATGGACGTAGTGTTCGTGACGTCACCCATAGGATTCTGAAGAGCAGTTTTGAAGCGTAAAGTAGAGTTGGCCGTTGCCATCTTAGCAGCGCGTCACTGCGCGTCACTCCCGGATAACAGAAAATGGGCAAAGAGGCGGGATGTGGGCGGAGCTGAGGTGACGCGATGACTAACAGACAGCAGATAAATGGCTATCCACCTGTCACTCAAAGTGGCCACGCCCTTAATTATGCAGAACTTTAAGGCTTTATATAATGTAAACGAATGAGCTATAAAAAAATTCACCCCCTCACAGTTGTCATGAAGGGCAAAATTAGATATATAGACCAAAACCACAATTTGTACCAGGCTATAAACATGTTTTTTTCTGCTGTAAAGTTGGGCATTTTAACATGGGGCTCAATGAGATTCTGCTCCCTTCTGGAGCCTGTCTCTAGCGGCCAGTCGATGAATTGCAGTTTAAGTCACTTCCGTATTGGCTTCAAGAGAAACTGCGGGAGGTTGCCGCTTGGGTATGAGATAGAGCGTTTGGACCCGGAAGCGCTGCCGCGTGACGTCAGACTTAACAACTAAATATTTTCGGACACGCTCTGTTTCCAACAGTTAAAAATGACAAATAAATGCATACTCAGAGAGCTCTCCACAAGACATGTTTGATTATACCATCTGGTTGCTCAAAATTGATGGGGCGAATGCACGCTTATTGTAGAAGTTAATCACCGTTCTAAACTAATGCGCGCTGCATTGTATTGCACACACATAGCTTGCGGAGATCGTGCGCACATCACACACAACCATTCAGTAGCGCAGAAATGTATCATCAACACTGTTCTGTGATTAATCAATAAAATAGCTTAGAAACTTAAGTTCTAGCATATATTTCTTAGTAACTAAAACTCACAGCTTCTCTATTAGAGACGCTGGCAGGTAGAATTAATTCACACGCAATTGCTCTCTCATTAATGCATTCATATAATGTAATCTTTATTGTGCTACTTTATCTGTATCTGATTCAGAACGAGCAGAAATCTGTGAGCAATATAACGACCCAAAGACAAAAGAACTGATACAAAAGCTGTTATCTATGAGCAATAACCTTATGTGTAGTGCTGTGTCATATGCCATAGCTGTCCTGTGCACAAGAAAAAAACGTGTGTTCTTTCATCACATAAATGTCGACTTTAAAAAAATCTGAAGTCCTTAAGCTATGATTAGTACAATGCATCTTTTTGCATGGGGATAATTATTTGGAAGTCATTTATTGGGCCAATATGCAATTATCAATTTCCACAATTCACTAGGATACTCGCCAAGATGGGTGTTTTTACATAATTTTGTGTGAATCCGCCGGTTCAAGCGCAAGACGTGAAAGAGGCTGTATCCGCGCGCTGTCTGAGACGTGGCTTTCTGGGCGTGCTTCGGATGTTTGCATTCATGAAACTTCACTGCAAACATTCTGTAATAGTGTAGGGAACCACTCGTTCTGTATAAAAGTGTTTTTTACTTTTATTATGTGTTTTAATTTAGTTTTAATCCAAATGACGCATGTGTGCTGAGTGAAAGATCAGCAGTCAAGAACATGCAACAGTGCGTTTGGCTTATCAAATCACGCACCACAGCTATAATAGTGTTACTATATTTTGTTTAATATTTCCACTAATTAGATACATTTACTTCATAGACAGCCTTCTCTTTTATCCCCATTATACTCTCTGTTGTCTGTGTTTCTTTGTCTGGACACAAACGGATTCGGTTGTTGGTATTGGAGCATTTTTACACGAGTACACGAGTGCAGTATCGGTATCGTTGCATCCCTACTTACTATAGAGTTACGGTTAGGGTTTGGTTTAGGGTTAGTTACTTGTAATTATGCATCATTTTCATGTAGTAACGTGTAACTACGTCACCTTAAAATAAAGTGTTACCAACCAAACAACTTGAAAATCACAGTTAATAGCCTGGAGTTGCCGTGAAACATAACTGTATAGTGAAGTTGTGTTTACTCCATTGAGGACCACCCCTCTAGTCCTGACCTCTCTGGCCGTCCATCTCTGTTACCCCCGAGGGTGTGATGTCCCTGGACTAACTCAGAGCTCAGAGCCCATCTGTGTGTGCTACTTCAGAGGTTTTAAGATAATGGTGCATTAGCAGTCTGTCATGTTACACACATACATACACCAGCAAACACACACCAGCTAGGTTCTGCCTCTTTCACACTAACTCGTATTTCCTTCTCTCCAGTGCACACACACACCGTGAGTCACGGCGGCTGCTCCCCTCACTTAAAGTACTTTTGTACTGATGTCCATTACTGAGATCCTGAGTGGAAGTGCTATATTTCTGTGAGCGTGCCAAAGTGAGATCAAGATTAATCTGCATTTATGAGTCAGATCGTCAAAATTTTGCCACATTTTAGCAAAGAGATTGTGTGTGCGCGCATGCATAAATCCATTCTGACATTGGGTGATATATTGTCTGTCCTTGGAAAAAGATGTCTGGAATTTGGTTGGTTGTAAAGGCTCTTCTCCTCTATACCTTCCTTCATATCCTCTCCTCTTCTGCTCCCTTGTCTCGTCTCTCCCCGTCCTTGTTTCTCTCATTCTCTCTCATCTCTCATTCTCTCTTCACATTGTTTCTCCTGTCTTCTTTCCCTTCTTCTCTTTCCTCTTCTCTGCTCCCTCCTCATCTCTCCTGTCCTCCTCTCCTCCCTTGTATCAGCTCTTCTCTCGTCTCCTTTTTTCTGGTGATTGTATTTAGGCTTGAAAGGATTGAAAGAGTTGTCGGTAGCGTAATGGTGGTGACTAGGGATGTAATTTTGACATTAATTCCCATAATCGATCGTTGTTTCAATTAACAATCAATAAATCGTTAAAGGTGCAGTATGTAAGAATAACAGCTAGTGGTTGAAATGGGTACTGCAGTCCAAATTCTAAATATTGGAGATCGTTGTTTCCCCCGCCCCCTCCTCCTCAGACTCCACACTCATGTGGGTTTCCAGTTTGAGGACACGAGCGCAATTGACAGTGGAAGGTGAGGGGAGACTTACACACACTGTAGGTTGATGAGTTGATTTATCTGCGTTTTAAGGTGCTTCCGTTCAGAGATTTTTAGATTGATGCCGAGGCTTTTTAGGTGGGGTAGAATCTGCAATCTCTGACCCAGTTTGTTTGCTGGCTTCCATGGTAGCTATACTCTGTGTTTTCCACCAACTGGCAACCTGTGGTGTCGAAATACTATTGGGTAAACTGGCAATGTGAGTTATCACACAGACCAAAACAAAAACAGACATTCTGACACAGAACGCACATTTCAAAGTAGAAAAACTGGCTGTAGCATTGCTTTTCAGAGAAACAAGTATGTGAACTTAGTATGTTTCCTAAGTATCTGCAAACATATTATGTTTTTTTATATGTTTTAGTACAGTCAAAAACTTGCACACAGCACCTTTAACCTGAACCTCTTAAATCCGAAGCTTAACCAGCTGCTTAACCAGCACCAAATAGGTGTCGTCTGCACCACGTTTTGGTTTGTAACTTCGCGCAACATTCTCACATCTCGGAGTTCAACTTGGGATTCGCAAAACACTTGCTCTGGAAAGGTGGGTCACTACTCAGTTTATTTGGACCAGCTTGCTAAGTATGAATAATTATTGATGTATATATTTTCTTCCGGGTGTTCAAAATATGTAGTTTTGTGTTTTATATTGTGTAAGTTCCCGGCTAACTCACGTTATTACTGTCTTACTGAAATACTTCTGCTCATCAGCTGTGGGCCACTATTACCTAAAACTGAAAATAGAAATTAGAAAAAATTAGAAATATACACATGGGTTTGTTGATGGACACACACTTGTTAATGCAGATGGCGAGGAATTACAGCTGCAACATCTCATAATGTACCTCAAAATGAGTCTCGTATCACTGAGAAATGTCCTGCTCGAGTCGTCCTTGCGATGGAGGTTTGGGTTGAGTAACTAGTTCTTCAAATGTTTCATCATCGGACTCGCGCTCCGACTGATATGGTAAAATCGACATCATTGTTACTGTTTTTACAGTGTGTACAATCGCTGAGCTTTAGGAAGCCTCTGGAGATGAAGTTCAGTTATGGTAATCGCGTTTAGCTTCTGACACACGAAGACCAATCACAACAGACTGGGTCATCTGGCCAATCAGAGCAGAGTAGGCTCGTGGAAAGGAGGGATTCAGAGAAACGAGTCGTTTGAGAATCATTGAAAAAATGTGCTGATGTGCAATGTATATTATGATAAAATGTGTTTTTTGACCTTTGATGCATGTAAACCTCCAAAACAAAATTAGGAAGCCTTAAAATAGTATAATAGGGGCACTAAATTATTATCGACAATTAATCAGTGGTTGATTAATTGTTAGTGTCCCTAGTGGTGACGTTGAAATCATTTGACCGTGTGGGCCATGTTTCTCCCCTTGTCTATTTTGTCACCTTGTCCCATCTCTCTTCTTATCTCCACTCTTTCCCCATGTCTTTCCTATGCAATCCCTCCACCTTCATCTTGTCTCTCCCATCTAGTCAGCTGTCTTTGTTTCTCCTGTCTTCTTCCCTCATATCCTCCTCTCTCCTCATTTCTCCTCCATCTCTTTTCTCCTTCACTTTCCCCCTTGTCTCTCTGCTCTTGTCCGGGCTGGTGAACATGTTGATAGCAATCACTTCTTGTTGTTGTTTAATTTCTCTGTCTCTCCATCTTTGAGTGCAATTCTGTCTGCTCCTGATCAATAAGGGCCTGTCACAGACGTCTTCATATACATACATGCCGCCCACCATCCCCAGCTCCACTGATCGATACGTCCTACTCTTATGAACAAAGGCTCCGATTTCAATTCATCTTTCAGTTTCTGGCAGTGCAATCCCTCGCTCTGGGGTGGTAGTGGAGGCATGACGAAGGAATGGTAGCTTTCCTCATCGCACTCATTTGTTTCAGAGCTCTGTCCATCTAGACAGCACCTCTTTCATCATCCTGAAGGTCTGTTCATGGGTCATGTCTCACATTTGCTTTTTTCATGTGTCTCATCTCTTCTGTAGTCTTCTTTATCCTCTCGTCTTGCTTCATACCCCATCCTTTCCCTTCCCTCGTCCACTTTGTCTTTTCTCTCGTGTGGGATTAATTCAGCCTCAGTTCCACACATTTGTTTATCTTCCTTCTATGCATGCCTGTGTGTCGACTGATTGCTTTTACACATTGAAAGACAAAGAGCTCTTCATGCTTTCATCATTAACTACTGATGCCATTTTAAGAGCAGAATATTTACAAAAGCACGAGTTTCTGCCTTTTAGCGTGCATTTTGCAACACCAGCGAATCGGTGAAATGTGGTTCAAGCCTACATCCATTTCTCTGTGTCTCTTTATCTTCAGCCAGTGCATTTCAGGTCTTGCTCTAGCACTTTCTTAACAGTCTGAAATAAAATGGATTCATTGTTGCACAGTGAAATGCCTGTGGATAAATATAGAGGCAGTGTTCTCCTGGGCACATAACCAGGAGTCACTAAAGACAGATAAATATCCTTTGCTGGACCTGCTTAATAATTAATGTACGAGAAAGAGCAATGAACAAAGAAAGCTGTCTAAAACAAAAGAGTGAGTGTTGTATAGATCAGACCCTCTAAACCTCATATGTGTCGTTTCCATTGGGAATTAATGTCCAGAATACAAAACGGATCGGACTGAAGAGGTGGGATTGACCTCACTGTTGTGTCAGCTTACTTTCTCATTCCTATTGATCAGATATTGATCAGATATTGACCAAGTCATAGGCTTTTGCAAACCTTCACTCACGCACTAATATACATCGGCCAAGTTGTTGCTGGTTTGCACTGGAAAGCTTATTCTCTGAGATTAAAAGGTTTATGCAAAACCAATTAGCTCTGTGACTCTGTCAATGTATGTGACAGCGAGACAGCAGAATATGTGTGGGCTTAGACTACATACATAAGGTTTTAATTATATAATCTTAATCAAGTCTTGTTTATTTAATTGGGTTTTATGATGTATGCATCCGTCTACATCCAGACCTATTCATTTTAACTTAGACCTATTCATCCTTGTCTACTAGATAGGCTCCAGCATCCCTGTTGACCCTACATAGGACAAGCAGTTTGGAACCAACTAATGAACCAACCTGAAGGGCGAGCCCATTTTACACTCTTAAGAAAAATGGTTGTAAACAGTACTAAATTAGGGTTCTTTGGCTTGTAACAATAGCAGAACCCTTTTTTGTGCTAAATGGAACTTTAATAAGGTTCCATAGAGAACCATGCTTGAAAGTGCTATTAGGACCATAACACACACAGTTTCTGCCAGTCTCATGTTAATCTTGAGTACCTATAGAGTAGTATTGCATTCTTCATATCTCTGAAGAGTCTTTAGTTTTATCATATTTATAAAAGACAGATGCGCTGTACTGATTCTTCCCAAAAACAGCCAAACTCGTGGAGGCGTGCAGTGGGCGGAGCTAAAGAGTCACGAACACACACACACACACACACACACACACACACACACACACAAAATACATCATGGCATTATCCCTGGATAACTTTCGATTTACTACACGTTTGTGTTGTTTACATTATATGCACTTACGTGCCGATTGCCAACAAAACAGACATTTGATGCAGTTTCACTCACCGCCTGCGGTTTCAACTCATGACCAGGAACAAACAAACACACTTACAGAACTCCGTTGCTGCTCCGGGAAAACAAACTGCATCCACTGTTTCCCTAACGCTGGGTTATTTGGGAAGCTGAACAAGGTTATCTTTCCCTCACAATCAGAAACACACTTCTTTAGTGACATTGTTGATTTTCGTGGTCTAAAAACTAAATGACAGCGCTGCCGACGGCTCCCGTAACCCGGATGAAGCTTGTTAATGTGCGCACGCGTTCATCTGGGAGAAGTTATATACCCCCCCCCCCCCTTTAATGGTGTTATAAATAACCTTTTAATAGTTGATTTTCATTAATATTAGTATATTTATTTCATAGGTCTTATAATATCTTGTGGCCCGGCTTCACATAAAAAACAGCATGTTGTGTCAATTCTGTACTTTTAATGGCAAATTGTAGCAAAAATGACAGTGCTCTAACAACAGTTGTTAGCTGAATACATTATTAAATAACAATTGACACTGAACATGATATAGATGTAATGAAGAATGAAATATCTTCACAGTCCTCCATGATGTCTTTATGTCCTTCATTATGTGTGTTTTTTGAGTGACAGTTTATCTCTTTAGATGATGAGGTTGTGGGATGTGACAGCATCTGAAATACACAATTTAGTTTAGAGTTACAGTATGTCTCTTCCATTTGATTATGTAAAAACTATTGTTTATGAAGGCCAAAATGAGCAAAAATGAACACTATGTGAGCCCTTTACAATGTTAAAAGGAAAAAGTGATATAAACTCATGGAATAGCTTTAATGTTTTTTTGTTTTTTTTTGTGACGGTATGTTTATGCATAAAGTAATTTTAAAAAAATCTAACATTATGGATCATAATTAATATCTCTGTTACTTAGAAGAGAAGTAGCCTATCCTGAACTGATCAGAGCTGCTCACACTTACATGTTCTGTTAAACTAAAAAGAGAAAAAGACATGATTGGTAGGAAACCAGTTACAATTTGAAAGTTAAAATGTATAGATATTTTAAAAAAAATGATAATTTACCTGTTGAGAGTGTGTTGACAGTCTGTGTAGTTTAGCTGAGCTGCAGAAAATCAGTTATAGATTTAAAACAAAAAAAAAGGCGGGTAAAAAGAACCCTAAACTCTCAGCATATAAAGGATTATTCAGGACAGTACGGTTCTAAATAGAACTGATACTACGTGTAAAGAACCTTTAAAGAACCATCTTTTTTTAGAATGTACCAGTCACAATGACTGTGCGTTCACACCAGAAACGACTTGCGTGAATAAATCGTGCTATTCGTGCGTAGATGGACGCTTGAACATTTTGAGTTTACTCGCTTCATTCACGCGTGACATTCACTTCACAACAGACGTGAATTTGCGTCATGGAAGGGGCTTCTGCCAGGCGGCTCGTCTCGTTGCAAAATGGCTGACGGATTGTTTTAAAATACGGCGAATAAGCTCAATTGGCTGGTTTTAACTAGCTTGTAATCTCAATAGGGTAAATTCAGGGTGATTGGGACACTTTTTCCAAGTCATCTCAATGGCAAAAAGTGTCCCAATCACCCCATGTATAGCTCAAATTGAGTAAAGAGCGTTTTTTACAACTTACCAGATTGTCCGACCTCCTCACTGACTTTCTTCCAAGCAAGATCCTTTTTATTCCTGTTTTTATAAAGTACAAAGATGTATATTACAGCTCCGGGTATCCACGATTTTGTCCTCATTGTTGTCACTACTAGAGCAAGCTCCTGATTGGTTAACCCGGCGCGAATATCTGCCAAAGTTCAGATTTTTCAACTCGCGCGAATCACGCGTTATACGCGTCAAACGGCCGAAACGCTCAATTCGTGCTGTCATTCGCAACGCCTCATTCACGCGAATTGCACTGCAGAATGTCTATTCGCGTCTTTGCATTGACTTAACATGTAAATCACTCGCGCTTAATGCTTCATTTGCGTCTGGTGTGAACGCACCAGTACAATTGTTACTCTGTCTCTGATTGCACTAGCTCTGTTTATTCTGTCTCTGTTGACTCTACGTCTAGCTCTCTACCATTGCTGTCTCTAATTTTACTGTACCTATTCCATAATACGTCACTCCTCCTGCATTTGCCTGTCAGCTTATTCTTTCTCTAGTTCTACGTCTTCTACTTCATCTCCCTCTGCCTCTACTTCTGGCTTCTTCTACATCCTTAACTTCTGCCTCACCCTTTTCCAGGAAATCAATGTCCCACATTCCCACGCAAAGTCTTTTTTTTTGGTTTGGTTTGGATTGGTTGTTATAGTATTTTTAATCTAAAGTGAGATGATATTGTGAATACTCTTCAGTAAAGAGTCCAGAGGGTCTGAACTGTAGGCGCTTTTGTGTGTGTGTTGTGTATATATTTAGAAAGATGTCAAGGGATGTCGAGATGGAGTCTAATCAAGAGTTCTGAGCATGCTCTTCTACTGTGTCACTCATTGGTGCATCATGGGAGTTTGCTGTCATAAAACTCCTCTCATTTCGTCCCTTTTTTGAGACTGACTACAAATGACTAGAATGCATCCTCTCTCCAGATGCACACAGCGTGCACACACTTTCATATAGCTCTGAGTAGACTGAGGAAATAGCTCAAAGATGTATTTTGAATTGTGATTTTTTTTTTTTTTTTTTTTTTTTTTTCTCTTGCAAAAACATTACTGCTTTCTCGGTACTGCCTTCCAGAAGCAACGGAGGTGTTGTGTGACAGGTACTCTTTTTCTCTCAGTCTGTGTCTCTATTTTTTGGCCCTTCCTGTCACTTTCTCTTTCGTATTCTCATAATCATTAGGAAGACACTGTTATGCCCTGGAGTGTTGTTTGGCACATCATTTTCTCTCTCTACGATTCTCTCAATCTCAACGGTTTTAAACTTACTGGAAAACTTTTTTTAATGGCATTGGCAGTGTTTTGGAAGAGTGCAAACAGCCGGTCATAATAAAGATGCTTCCTCTGAAATGCACACACACACACTCTCTCCATATCTAATCACTATAAGCGTTTGCATTCAGATAATCCATCCTATTTATTCAGGGGTCAGTTCGATAGTGTCCAGCTCAAGGTGGAGAGGCAGACACAAGCAAGCTGATCTTTGATTAGATGTTGTTCGACTGCAGTCTCTAGCAAGACAAGAACACACACATACACAAACCCACACGCACAAACATATACCAAACAGTTTAGTTAGCTTTTTTTGACTCAATGTGTGCATAGCCAAATGATCATGTGCATGATCACACTTAACCAAAAGAGTATTGAATGAATATTAAGTGTATTTGCTCATCATTTACACCACATGCAACCGCTCTGTGTGTATATTTGAGTGCTAATCAGCTGTGACTAAAAGTAAAAGGACTTTTTTTTTTGTTCGTTTTTTTGGTTTCTATTTCCATAATGTTGTGTTTGGTAGCTCCACCTACAGTGAAATGTGATAGGTGCAAAAAAAAAAAGAAGCTCATCATAGCTGTGTATTAAAGCTCTATTTTACTTTTTTATTCTCTGTATCAGTGTCACTGTTTCTGGAACGCCTCCATTGTAGTCTTGAGTTTATTCTGGGAACTTACACTTCATAATATTCCTCATTTTAATAATTTCCGCCCCAGGCATATGCAAAATAAAGGGGTGGGGCCTGGTTGAGTTAGTTAGTAGTGTGTTGAAACTCAAGGTTATAGTAAGGGGTGGGACATTTCCCTAACACACTCCAAGCGCTTAACCAATCACAACACACTGCTCCAGCCGACCAATCAGAGCACACTGTGCTTTTCAGAAGGAGTGGCTTCATAGAGACAGGAACTAAACAGAGCGTTTCTGGGAAGAGAGGAGCTGCAACAATGGAGAATATGGAGAGAATAATGTGTTTTTGAACATTCAGTGATGAAAACCTGTTCATGTAGAGCCCAAAAACAAAATCAAGACTAAATTACAAAGTAATGCATTACAAACCAGTTTCGTTACTTAGTTACTTTTTAAGAAAAGTAATGTGTTACGATACTTTTGTGTTACTTTTTTTCACATGGGCTGGGCTTATGTTTTTTTTTTATTACAAAAAAAAGTTATATTTTTTGGCAAATGTAAAGGCCCTTTCACACCAATAATTTAAATATTAAGCCTCAGGTTGAAGAAAATGTATTTGTGCATTCGTGAAACTGCCATTTGTGATTACAGAAGAGTAGGATCCAGGAGAACCAATAAAAACGAAAAATCAAAAGTCATTTTTGCTTATGGTTTAACTGAATCATCGAAGGTCAGCCGCAACAAGTACATTGGTCAATAAAGTGAGATTACATGCATAAAAATATTTGTTTTATTTAGCATATTTAATTTTCCAAGTATTCTGATTTTGCATATCACTGATTTTATTCATTTTGAGGAGTATTGAATCTGTTTTTGTGCAAGTGAGAAATGCCTGCTCACATTTAGCCTAGAATTACAATACCTTTTTGTATTTCTCTCAACATGTGGACAGGAGAGCTGTCAGTCAATACATGGGAAAACAAAGTAACTTGCGTTTCTTATTTGAAAAAGTAACTCAGATATTTTGCTGTAAATTTAAAAGTAATGTGTTACTTTACTAGTTACTTGAAAAAAGTAATCTGATTACGTAACTCAAGTTACTTGTAATGCGTTACCCCCAACACTGGTTTTGTGGCACTAATAGTGAAGAATTAACACTGCCACTTTAAAAGCATTGAGAATGCGGTTTAATGTTGTATGTGTCTTTTCTGTTAAAACGTGAAAATATTAATCACACATACTGACTGTTCAAATTATCTTGGTTATTAGAGACAGTGCCTGTTAGTGTGTTGTTCCTTTCACATGCAAGTTGAATGACTGTTCTGCTTGAGTTGAGCTGTCACATTCTGCTCTATTTGATTGTCCCCGCCTGATGATGAAACTGTTATATTCACAGTGACATCATAGTCATCATAGCATTGCCATGGTAACCACTAGCTCTTTCTGACCTCATAAAGGAATCTCGTTAGGTTAACACACTGGAATGTGGAATATGATGTGATGGTGGCGCTTGCATAACCACAGCTCATTAAAATATAGTGCAGACACTCATGATGCTAATTAGCTCACTCATAGCAGAATATTCCACTGATGTTAAAACAGACTTATTAAAATGTGTTTGATCAGATCAGGGCAAACTAAAGAGAGTTTAATAACTATCCTCTTAGTTACTGTTAATGATGACTTTAGGAGAACTAGTGCTATTCTAGTTAAAGGAGTTGTATAATTATTATTTTTTTTGGTGCTATTTTCAAGCTGTAAAACCTACCAGTCTGTTAAAGAGGACCTTTTATTCCCTTTTTCAAAGTCTTGTTTTTGGGCTCTTCTAGAACAGGTTTTCATGACTGAAAACATAATTTTTTCCCCCATATTCTCCATTGTTGCAGCTCCTCTCTTCCCAGTCTGTCAGTAACACTCTGTTTAGTTCCTGTCTCTATGAAGGCCCTCCCTCTGAAAAGCACAATGTGCTCTGATTGGTCGGCTGAAGCAGTGTGTTGTGATTGGTCAAGTGCTTCGAGTGTGTTTGGGAAATGTCATGCCCCTTACCATAACCACAAGTTTCAACACACTACTAACTAACTCAACCAGGCCCCCCTCCTTTATTCTGCGGGAATTATTTACATGAGGAATTTTGTGTAGTGTTTATTATTGGAAGAAAACTCAAGACTACAATGGAGGCGTTTCAGGGAGTTCAGAAACACTGACACTGATATAGAGAATAACTCCCGCTGGAGGGACTGCTCAAAAAGTAACATTACACACTAAAGAAATTTGAATGTAAAAAAGCATAATATGTCCTCTTAAAGATGGTTCTTGTCATAAATATTAATTAGACATAACACTGATCTCTTCATCACGACACCTGTTAGTGGGTGGGATATATTAGGCAGCAAGTGAACATTTTGTCCTCAAAGTTGATGTGTTAGAAGCAGGAAAAATGGGCAAGCGTAAGGATTTGAGCGAGTTTGACAAGGGCCAAATTGTGATGGCTAGACGACTGGGTCAGAGCATCTCCAAACCTGCAGTTCTTGTGGGATGTTCCCGGTCTGCAGTGGTCAGTATCTATCAAAAGTGCTCCAAGGAAGGAACAGTGGTGAACCGGCGACAGGGTCATGGGCGGCCAAGGCTCATTGATGCACGTGGGGAGTGAAGGCTGGCCTGTGTGGTCTGATCAAACAGGCGAGCTACTGTAGCTCAAATTGCTCAAGAAGTTAATGCTGGTTCTGATAGAAAGGTGTCAGAATACACAGTGCATCACAGTTGAAATGAAAAGATCAAGGACAGTTTTCTTGTGATACGAGTATCTTTAAATAACCGCCATGGAGTGAGCTTGGAAAAATCTGATTTGTGTGTTTAAATAAGGCATGGCTGCATATTTGTAGATCTTTACACACCACGTTTTCCCTTGCTGATTGAATAATTGACTTTGTACTCAAGTCCAATTTTTTTTTTGTTATATATACAGAAGCCCTCAGTTCCTCACACTGAGACTCTAAACACAAATCAGCTTCACTTCTCACAGTAAAATACACTCTGAACACCAATTCAGTCAGACACTCTACTTATCAGTGGATGTTTTCAAATCCTTAAGGCACAGCTCAGTTATACAGAGCTGAGACAATACTGAGTACAGATGCAAGATGCATTAAACAGGTTTCATTTTTAATTTGCCTCAACCTGCATAAATGGATTTTATTTGGGATAGTGAGAGTTAGCTCAATCATTTAGCAAATGGGAGTAATATTAACTGTACATCAAGACAATAAATTAATTAATTTTAGGCCATTTGAACATGATCAGCATTGGCCCATAATTGTGCAAAATAGCAGAAATTAGTTCCTGAGTTTAGCAGCAGCCTCTTCCGTGAATAATGCACATTTTATGTTTTCACATGCCGGTTAAACTCTAGTGTCAAGCAGAAGACTCACACAGGGGTCGAGTTGCTTCATTAAATCACAGCTCAGTTGTCAGAGGGGCGTCTGAGAATTTCGCTGTTATTTGTCGTCTCATTTGCAGACGTGTCGAGATGAGATAATGATTGCGGAAACTTCCGGGGATGTTTGTCAGGACTGTCTCGCTGTGGTTTATCTCAGGATTTGCGGAAGTGGCACGTCTCGTCCCCTAGTGAGGGGATATTAAAGAGAAATCAAAACAGACCAGATCAGGTGACAGAATAACTTCTCATTCAGCATCTTTTTTCATATATTTTTGTATCACACACTCAAAAAAACAAAAAAAAATGTTTGGCCTAAATGTGAAATATTATGTATTTGAATTGCATACAGAGTTTCCACCCATTTGGGTTTTAACATAAACAAATAAACTTAGTGTGATGCATATTTGTCACTACCTATCTATCCATCCGTCCATCCATCAGATGCAATTAATCGGATTTAATCGATTTGACTGCACTAATACATATATAAAGCTGTGTGCATATACACTGAACAGGCATAACATCCCGGCACCTGTTAGTGGGTGGGATATATTAGGCAGCAAGTGAACATTTTGTCCTCAAAGTTGATGTGTTAGAAGCAGGAAAAATGGGCAAGTGTGAGGATTTGAGTGAGTTTGACCAGGGCCAAATTGTGATGGCTAGACGACTGGGTCAGAGCATCTCCAAAACTGCAGGTCTTGTGGGGTGTTCCCGGTCTGCAGTGGTCAGTATCTATCAAAAGTGCTCCAAGGAAGGAACAGTGGTGAACCGGCGACAGGGTCATGGGAGGACAAGGCTCATTGATGCACGTGGGGAGCGAAGGCTGGCCTGTGTGGTCTGATCAAACAGACGAGCTACTGTAGCTCAAATTGCTCAAGAAGTTAATGCTGGTTCTGATAGAAAGGTGTCAGAATACACAGTGCATAGCCGCAGACCAGTCAGGGTGCCCATGCTGACCCCTGTCCACCGCCGAAAGCGCCAACAGTGGGCACGTGAGCATCAGAACTGGACCACGGAGCAATGGAAGAAGGTGGCCTGGTGATGAATCACATTTTCTTTTACATCACGTGGATGGCCGTGAGTGTGTGCGTTTCTTACCTGGGGAACACATGGCACCAGGATGCACTATGGGAAGATGGCAAGCTGGCAGAGGCAGTGTGATGCTTTGGGCAATGTTCTGCTGGGAAACCTTGGGTCCTGCCATCCATGTGGATGTTACTTTGACACGTACCACCTACCTAAGCATTGTTGCAGACCATGTACACCCTTTCATGGAAACGGTATTCCCTGGTGGCTGTGGCTCTTTCAGCAGGATAATGCGGCCTGCCACAAAGCAAAAATGGTTCAGGAATGGTTTGAGGAGCACAACAACGAGTTTGAGGTGTTGCCCTGGCCTCCAAATTCCCCAGATCTCAATCCAATCGAGCATCTGTGGGATGTGCTGAACAAACAAGTCCGATCCATGGAGGCCCCACCCCGCAATTTAGGGGACTTAAAGGATCTGCTGCTAACATCTTGGTGCCAGATACCACAGCACACCTTCAGGGGTCCAGTGGCGTCCTTGCCTCGACGGGTCAGAGCTGTTTTGGCAGCAAAAGGGGGACCAACACAATATTAGGCATAATGTTATGCCTGATCGGTGTATATTATATATGTGAGATGCAATTATCAGTAAATCCAATTTCTCATATATTTTGACTAATTGAATATTGCTTGTTCCACAGCTGACCATATTTTAACCATGTTCATAATTTTTTAACTGAATAAATGTAATTGTTTTCACAGTTAACAGATTATTCTGATTCTCAGCAATTTGAATACATACATTTTGGATAAATGCATACATGCATTAATACATGCATTTTATTTTATTTGAGTGTGTGCATTTCACTTTCTCATTTTTCAGCATTTACTCACTGGTTTATTTCAGATTTATATTGTTTGATGTATTTAGTTTATTTAATTTTTGGCCATTCATTTTAGAGAGAAAAAAACAAACTGGAATTTAACTTGAAGAAAATGTGACCAGTGTGCGAATCCCACTGCCACTGTGAAAATTGGCCAAAGGTTTGATGATTTAGAGAAGTAACAGAACATCTCTCTTCAAACATTTTCAAATGTCAAGTTACAGGCCAAGTTTAATGCTTAGGGTTAGAAGTCTGTTCAAATCATGCATAATAAGACCAGGAACATTTATTTGGGAAGTAAATAGTGTCCGTTTTGATGTTTCCATCATTCGTGATCTGCTGATGTGTTCAGTTCATTTCTTTCAGTTTTCATTCTTTTTTTATGGGTCTTATTTTTTAGGCAGGCCTTAAGGTCTTTTCCCCTGCCTCATTCATCTCTGTTTCTCTCTGTTTGAGCTTTTTGTGTTTCTCTAAATGTGTCTATTTACCCAGAAGCCTTCACCTCTCAGAGGGAGACAGGCTGTATATCAAAGGCAGAGAGAGACCTTGTGGTGGCCTGACAACTTCTGGTCCTCAGCCGTGATTTACAGTGTGTGTTAGTGTCAGTGTGGTTAAGATCACATCTCTATCACATGTGCCATGACATGCGTGTGTTTCTTCTGCTGTCATGTTTCATATCTTGGGCTGTCATCATGTCATGGCATTAGTCATTTTATGCCGTAGTAGTGATGTACACTCACCTAAAGGATTATTAGGAACACCATACTAATACTGTGTTTGACCCCCTTTCACCTTCCGAACTGCCTTATTTCTACATGGCATTGATTCAACAAGGTGCTGAAAGCATTCTTTAGAAATGTTGGCCCATATTGATAGGATAGCATCTTGCAGTTGATGGAGATTTGTGGGATGCACATCCAGGGCACGAAGCTCCCGTTCCACCACATCCCAAAGATGCTCTATTGGGTTGAGATCTGGTGACTGTGGGGGCCATTTTAGTACAGTGAACTCATTCTCATGTTCAAGAAACCAATTTGAAATGATTCGAGCTTTGTGACATGGTGCATTATCCTGCTGGAAGTAGCCATCAGAGGATGGGTACATGGTGGTCATAAAGGGATGGACATGGTCAGAAACAATGCTCAGGTAGGCCGTGGCATTTAAACGATGCCCAATTGGCACTAAGGGGCCTAAAGTGTGCCAAGAAAACATCCCCCACACCATTACACCACCACCACCAGCCTGCACAGTGGTAACAAGGCATGATTGATCCATGTTCTCATTCTGTTTACGCCAAATTCTGACTCTAGCATCTGAATGTCTCAACAGAAATCGAGACTCATCAGACCAGGCAACATTTTTCCAGTCTTCAACTGTCCAATTTTGGTGAGCTCGTGCAAATTGTAGCCTCTTTTTCCTATTTGTAGTGGAGATGAGTGGTACCCGGTGGGGTCTTCTGCTGTTGTAGCCCATCCGCCTCAAGGTTGTGCGTGTTGTGGCTTCACAAATGCTTTGCTGCATACCTCGGTTGTAACGAGTGGTTATTTCAGTCAAAGTTGCTCTTCTATCAGCTTGAATCAGTCGGCCCATTCTCCTCTGACCTCTAGCATCAACAAGGCATTTTCGCCCACAGGACTGCCGCATACTGGATGTTTTTCCCTTTTCACACCATTCTTTGTAAACTCTAGAAATGGTTGTGCGTGAAAATCCCAGTAACTGAGCAGATTGTGAAATACTCAGACCGGCCCGTCTGGCACCAACAACCATGCCACGCTCAAAATTGCTTAAATCACCTTTCTTTCCCATTCTGACATTCAGTTTGGAGTTCAGGAGATTGTCTTGACCAGGACCACACCCCTAAATGCATTGAAGCAATTGGCATATCAATAAAAATCATTTATGTTTTAAAATTTAAAATAGCAATTTGGTAATGACTTTAATAATAGTAACAATAATAATTAATATTATTGTAATCATTATTATTTTATATCCATATAGATATACAATCACAAACTGTGTGTGTGTGTATATAGTTGTGATCAGAATTATTGGCACCCATGGTAAATATGATCATAGATGGCTGTAAAAATAAATCTGCATTGTTTATCCTTTTAATCTATCATTCAAACAATTTGCAAAAACTTAACCTTTCATTGAAATAAAAGAGTGGAAAGTCGTGGGAAAATCACATTATGAAATAAATCAATCAGCTGGTGTGTGGTGGGTGTTCTGGTGCAATATGGCTGCCGTCACATCATCCAGGTGGTGCTGCACATTGGTGGTGGTTGAGGAGATTCCCCCCTTCCATGTGAAGCGCTTTGAGTGCCCAGAAAAATGCTATATAAATGTAACAAATTATTATTATTATGGCCAACGTTTTGGAGAAAAGCATTTATTTCATAATGTGATTTCCCCCCACTTTCAATTCTTTTACTTCAATGAAAGGTTTGATTTTTGTGAATTAAAAAAAAAGAAAAAAAGATCATATATATATGATTAGTGCTGTCAAATAATTAATCGTGATTAATTGCATCCAAAATAAAATTGTGTTTATGTAATATATGTGTACCGTGTAAAATTATGTATATTTGAATACACACACATACATGTATATATTTATATTATATATAAATATAACACATTTCCCTTAAATATATACATGCATGTGTGTGTATTTTATTTTATTTATCAAAAATACAGAAAAAACTGTAATATTGTGACATATTACAATTTATAATAATGGTTTTCTATTTTAATATACTTTAAAATATTATTTATTTTTGATCAAAGCTGAATTTTCAGCATCATTACTCCAGTCTTCAGTGTCACATGATCCTTCAGAAATCATTCTGATATGATTTATTATCAATGTTAGAAACAGTTTTTTTTATCACCTTTGATACTTTTTTCAGGGTTCTTTTCAGCTATAAACCAATAGTTTCATAATTTTTTCAAGTTCAAAGCATATGAATTGCAAGATTTTCGATACATCGAGTAAATCATTGCGCCTCTAGTATGTATTGTCAAACCTAAAGTCATGATTTTTGCGTTGTGTTGTTAACTGCATTAGCAGATGGGCGGTACTTCTGCGTAGTTGAGAATTAATGCTGACACATGACGCATACAAATGTTATTGAAACTGAACACTCTACGCTTTCTTTGTGAGTGTGCGTCATTGATTTTTAATGCATTTAGATGTAAAAGCAGATCAGCTACATAAAGTACATTTAAGTCCATTTGCAGTCTAATGGAGCAGCGCGAGAGAGAGATGGATCGAGTGTGTATTTCCTCCCTCTAGATGGATTGTGAGCGGTTTTGAGGGAAGATTGCTGACCGCGCTGAACGAGAAGTGATCACCTGACCTTGTGTTCCAGCACATCTGATATCTCTGGTGTCATGACGACTGCTTCCCAGCAACCCACTGTGACATGTCACTGTGTTTTCATGGCAATGCTGTTTGTTTCCAGAAAAAGACTTGCTTTTCCCATCCTCGGCTCCTCCTCTTCTCTGTATTTCTAACGTGCTGAAAATGTGTGAAATTACACTGCAAATCCGAGTGAACTTCTGGCCATTAGGAGCGCTTTATACATGAACGCTCGTCCACATGCCCCTCTCTCTCTCTGTGGAGCTGATTGAAACGATTATATAAAGTGAGTTTAGCAGGAGGGTTAAGGTCAGCGTGATCTACTGCTCACACAGATGCTGCGTTTAATGTGTCTGTGAGCGGAAATGATAGATCAGCACTTAGTGATGCATAAAACTGCAGCGGAGCCCCCCACACACACACACAGTGAGTTTCAGCACTCTGATATGGAGAATGAGTTTGGCTGGATCATGAATGAGTGCAGAGAGCCAGTGATTGTGTTTCACAGCAGCTTCCATCAGTCTGTCTGATCAGTTTGATCTTCAAGCCCAGATTTAGCCACTTCAGTCTGACCGTCCTCTTCACCTCCAGTCAAACTCTCTCTCTCTGTTTTGGAGCGATTGGCGGTCAGCCTCTCCTCTAATCTCTGACCTTTTCCCCTTTGAGACGGAAAGAATCTTAAATGTTTTGTTCTGGTTGTCGTGGAAACTCTTTCTTATCTTCTGATTGGCTGTACATACACATGTACAGTGTGCCACCCATGTGTTCCCATGAGAGAGTGTGTGTGTGTGTGTGTGTATATATCAATGTTTGTTTGTTTTTCCCCTATAATTTACAGTAGCTGCTGGTTTCTCTTCTCATACACTCCTCAGTGGAGAATTCCCATTCCAGTATATTTAATGATATTTTTAGGTTTGTAAGGTTTGGTAAACATTCCTCAGCCTACTGTAATCAGTAGTTGTAGATCACAAAGTAATGTCCAATTTTCTTTGAAAGCTAATCAAAGTGGCATATTTACTACTGTTATATAATTTGAATTTTTTAAATATTTTTGAAAGAATACTTATGCTCATAAAGGCTGCATTTAATTGTTTTGTTAAAAATAAATATGTGAAATATATTCAAATAGAACTGTTTAGGGATGCATTGAAATGTCTTTATTTTGATAATTGGTCAAAATTCTGAATCTTGGCTCATAAATCTGTTAAATCTGATTCTGTTGCATAGAACTGAATGAAGAAGACTATAATTTAAAATAAGAAAATTGATTAATAATGCATCCAGAATTTTTTGTTTCAGCCCAGAATTTTCATTTTGGTGCATCCCTAGAAATGTTATGTAATTTTTTTTTTTAATCATGACAACAATGACAGAATAGTTTTAGCATGTTATTAAATATGTAAGGAATAACTGACCCGAGGTGGTAATGCGGCCACGACGGAGGGTGTGCATTACTTTTCTAAAAATTCAACGGGCCATCGTCAATAATTCCGCTTGTACTACTGTTACCACACCTCAAAACACAAGAGAGAGAGAGAGAGAGAGAGAGGGATAGTTCACCCAAAAAGGAAAATTCTGTAATTTAGTCACGCTCAAGTTGTTTCAAACCTGTAGGAGTTTCTTTCTTCTGCTGAACACAAAGGAAGATTTTTGGAAGAATATTTGTAACCAAGCAGATCTCGGCAGCCATTGACTATCATAGTGGGGAAAAAGTACTATTGTAGTCAATGGCTGCCGAGATCTGCTTGGTTACAAACATTCTTCCAAATGTCTTCCTTTGTGTTCAGCAGAAGAAAGAAACTCATACAGGTTTGAAACAACTTGAGCGTGACTAAATGACAGAATTTTCCTTTTTGGGTGAACTATCCCTTTAAGTATGTGAATGACCTCAGTCTGTGCGTCTCTCTAGTTTTCGGCATCAGCGTCTACTAATAGCGAAACTGTAAGTTTATCTGCACCTCACTAGTGAGAAACGTCATGCAGCTTTTAAGTTGCTAAACTATTTTACTGATAAAATCGTCAGAGCAGCGCTGATAACACGAGTGTGTGTCTGTACTGTATGTGTGTGTGCGTTTGAGTAGGAGAGAGAGTGCGGAAGTGCTTATCCATAATAACTAATAAATGCATAATACATAACTTAATATTCTGACCAAAAAAAAGATGGAAATAATTTTAATACGTTTTTATTCTATTGTTTACTATATTTATTTGCTTGGTTAGTGTCTCTGTGGGTTTTGGTTTCTTTCGGCTGTAAGGACCTTTGAAATAACAGAAATTATTTGGCGAATTGGTATGGAACTGTAATGCAGTCAAGACCTTCCTGGAACTACTTTAGCCATGCGTTTCCCTGAAAATAATTGCACACCTTAGAACGTTCCTCAACCAATCAAGCAACCAAACATTCAACAGCCTCGTAGTATATGGCAATGTTAATGTATTTGGTCTTGGCGGAGTAGATCTGCTACGCTGCTGCTGCAGATCAAGTATGTACTTGCTTCTGCTAATAGACACACACACACACTGCTGTGAGCATGTAAGATCTGCTGATGCATAAATAGACACATTAATCCTGTAGCAGATCTGACAGGTGGAGCTGGGGAGGTGGAGGGGTTCAGAGGAAGTCTGATACTGCAGGACTAGCTTACAGCAAACAATGAACCAGACTGTTTAAATGTTGAGCAATCTCATTGTCTGCAGGATCAGCAGTGGCCAATAAGCTTGTGCCATGCAGTTATTCTGTGATTTCTTGCAGATTGCATGTAAAGGACCGATCAGCCTGCGCCCTCTAGAGTTTCATGACTGAACTAGATATTGAAAAACGTAACTTATTCCTGTGCTCAAGAAACATTTATTATTATCATTATCAATGTTGGAAACAGTTTTGCTGCTTCATATTTTTCTTTCATACACCTGATGTATAGATTGCATATTTATATGCATCTTCGGTGACATAAAGATGCTCCAGTTAGTTTTTCTTATGGGAAAATTAGAATCTCAATTTATATCCATGTAAGAGAAGTGTTTTTCATCATGTGATGTGAGACACGAGGCTGTTTAACACAGTTTGTGGAAACATATGGGTGTGTGTGTTTGTTTGGCATGAGCATGAGCAGATTTCCATGGAATGTTTTGGAAAAGCCTCTTTCCCACGGCACCTGCTTTAGCTTTAAAACGAGGCCCGGTGGTGGATTTCCTGTGTTTATGAAGACCAGGAGAGTATGAAACGTGCGGCTCTCTAGACATATTAGGAAGGTATTCAGCCGCGGGACTCTGACCTGATTCTGATTCCTCCCTCTAGTCTCCCGCACAACTGTTATTTTAGTTAGTCATGACAACTCTTGGAATAGTTGTAGCATGTCATTGAATATGGCAGTGTTAATGTATTTGGTCTTGGCTACGCTGCTGCTGCTGCAGATCAAGTATGTACTTGCTACTGCTAATAGACACACACACACACTGCTGTGATCATGTAAGATCTGCTGCTGCTGCATGAATAGACATACATTAATCCTGTGGCAGATCTGACAGGTGGAGCTGGGGAGGTGGAGGGGTTCAGAGGAACTTTAATAGCACATTACAAGACACAAAATCCACACAGAAATCCTGTTTAGTCATAATGATTCAGGTAGCATCTATTCCTCACACCTGGAAGAAGGTTCTCGAAGGTTTTGGTTTGACATCAGCATGAGGCACAATTCCAGTTCAGATCACAGTTGTTTTGGGTCTGTCAGGTCAAATTTGCAGAAGTAAATAATTTTTGTTGGCATAGAGTTAGTAATAATTAAGCTGTATGTCTCTTATGCTCTCCAAGGCTGCATTTATTTGATCAAACCATGGGAGGACTGCAGTCAAAGTTTAACATTGCATCGGAAAATACTGCATGTCTATAGTGGGTGTCCTTATACTGTATCTCTCAGTGAATCTGGATACTGTGGGATCTCTGCTTGTCTTTAATTATGACTGTTTGTGTCCATCTGCTCTCAAACAAAGATCACTATCATTTCACTGATGTTTACCTCTAACAGGAAATAACAGCATCAGTCAGGTGACCTTTACAGCACCCGTGTGTGTGTGTGTGTGTGTTTTGTCAATGTCAGTTGTCTTAAGTCATTGTTGTTTCAAAATCAACATGATCCTAGGTTATTATAGTTTTAAATAATTTATTTTCAGTTTTATTAGTATTTTTGGTTTTAACTGTTCAGATATTTGGGGTCTGTAAGATTTATGTTTTTGAAAGAAGTTTCTTGTGTGCATTTATTTAATCAAAATGTTATTTTTATTTCAAACAGATATTCTCTTTGTGAATATCTTAATAACTGTAATGTATCTTAAAGCTGAATGTTCAGCATCATTACTCCAGTCTTCAGTGTCACATGATCCTTCAGAAATCATTCTAATATGAGGATTTGATGATCAAGAAACATTTATGATTATTGTCAATGTTGAAAACAGTGTGCGGCTTCATATTTTTTGTGGAAACAGTGATAACTTTTTCAGGATTCTCTGAAGATTCGAAAGTTCAGATAAACAGCATTTATTTGGAATATAAACCTTTTCAAACATTAAAAATGTCTTTACCCTCACTTTTGATCAATTGAATGTGTCCTTGCTGAATAAGAGTTAATAACTTACTGACCCCGAACTTTTGAATGGCACTGTATTGTTCCGAATATCACTTTTTTTTTCTTAAAAAAAATACATCTAAAAAAAATGAGTCAGGGTCTAGACTTTTACATGTCAATAATACACCCGCAACAATAGGTGGCGCTAAATACGCGTAAAACAAGTGTGCAAAGAAATACAGAGTGTCAGAGTGTAATGTTAGAAGATCACGAGTGCAAAAAGACTTAAAAACGCTAACAGTCAAAGAAAAACTTGCCGTCTAAGGGCTTTTAAAACGTAAGACGGTACCCAGATTTCACTTCTACTGTTAATGAAATGTTGGTAGGCTACATAGTTTTCACTATGAGATGGATAGCCTAATTGTTATATAATTCAGATGGGCTACAGGTTATTTTTAAGGAGTGTCTATTTACACTGTGCAAATAGCCCGCCTCATTGGCAAACGCTATTTGCACTAACTCCGCCCACTGATGTCTGGTTGGGCCAGACAAAATGACGGAAGACACTGATTTGTTTACGGCAGCAGTAGTGTAGGGGTAAAGTGTGCGGCAGAAAGTTTTGATACAAATTGCCCCAAGGTGTTTTTTACTTTAGTGTTGTATGCCATGATTACCACAATTATTATTTTACACACACACACACACACACACACACACACACACACACACACACACACACACACACACACTCACTCACACACTCACACACTCTCACACTCACACACTCACACACTCTCACACTCTCACACTCTCACACTCTCACACTCATTCGCTCACTCGCGCGTGTGCGAGTGCTGTATGTGTATTAAGCTGTTGGTGGAGCGAGCAGGAAATCACACGGCTCTGATAAGCATGCTCTACAGGGAGGGGCAGCTCCTCTATTACTGAGGAATTTGGCGCTGTGATGGCGGGATGATACAGAGACCCACACAAATGATCAGACTGCCAGAGAAACGTATTACTGTAAATCTGATGGAAAGTGTGTGGGTGTGTGTGTGGGTTCTTCAAGTTACTCTTTTTATCCTCTCTTTTATTTTTCATCCTTGGTGGCTCTAAAGCAGTGATTCTTCAGCTGCAGCAGAATGTCCTCAGCTGGTACACAATGCGGATAAGTCCAGTATACAATATGTGCAAATGATTCAAATTTGGATTTTTTTTATTTATTAAGTTTTATTTATCTGATCGAAATACTGCTTTACTGGAGTTTTGAATGTCTGCGATCTGAGAAAACTGATTTTATTCTGTTTGCTCAAAGTAGACATCTCAATGCTGAATCTGCGTTTTGACTGTTTTCATCTATAATGCAGCCAGTCTGACAACAGTTCAAGTGCTTCTCGACAGATGAGAGACGTTGGAAAATAGACCACATTTCTCCAAATTCCACAATATATGTATTATTGATGCATTTGAATAGGGCTGCAAAATACTAATACATGTGCTGCGTCCAAACATTTCCCTACTATATAGTATGCAAAAAACAGTATGTGAAAAGCACCTGGATGGCCTACTACTTCCCTAGAGATTCTGAAGTGCGCATTCGATAGACACTTTACTATCCCATGAGGCCACGGGACAGGATTTCTGCATAGCAGGTCACATGATAATGACAATATGATGATACTACGTGGAACATACTTTTTTTGAATGGTTGTGAAGTAAACTCAAATGTGGTACCTACATGCCTATAGTATTTGATTTCGGACTCACCAAAGCAGTTACTTTGTAATATTAGCTATTATAAATGATATTATCGTGGTTATGGTGTGTTTTTTAGATGCTGCTCATTTAAGGTTCTTCCACAGATCTGTCAAGGGACTGTTGAGTGTCTTACAGCTCCATGATTTAGACTGACTACGGGAATATTGATATTAATTCATATATCATATGGCATTATGCTGCCCACACAGGCCTTAAACTTGCTCTCAGAGATGTCCGTTTTGCTCAGTGTTGATAAAAGGAACATTATTGTTACTCCTTAGTTGATCAAAGGTGGTACTTGTCCAAAAAACGTGTGTGAAGCACTGCTGTGGAATAATGAGAGAAACTATAGATGCTAAAAATATGCAGTGTTTCAGAACATTCAACATTTAAATGATAATGGTGACAATACTTTATATCTGCTTTTGGTTACACTTTATTTTAAGGTGCTTTCAGGTTACAGTGTAATTCTACAGTTCTGAGTAATATTATTTAACAACGCGTACTTACTATAGGGTTAGGATTACGGTTTTGTTTAGGGTTAGTTGAATGTAAATTTGCATAATTTACTGTTATTAAGGTAGTTTGTGACGTAATAAACACCGGCGATTTCAAACCGAGTTTTTGAGACTGTCTTTTGTTCACTGCAGTTTTAAAGGGTCCTTGATTATGATTTCACTTTTTTAACTTTAGTTAGTGTGTAATGTTGCTGTTTGAGCATAAACAACATCTGCAAAGTTACGACGCTCAAAGTTCAAAGCAAAGGGAGATATTTTATTTTACAGAAATCACTTTTTAAGGACTACAACAAACGGCTGGTAGGGACTACAATGAGCTTATTCTAAAGTTTACATAAACCCTGCCCCTGTGAACACACAACAAAGGCCATGTTGAGAAGAGGAAGAGTCGTTGTAGTCGAGCACATTTGGGAGTTTGCTCAAGCTGTCGCATCCGTCTTTTGTTGCAATACATTACGAACACAAACGCAATAGCATGTCATAAAGCAAGATGACAACCATAAGTTATAACCGTAATTAAATTAAACTATACCTGTTCTCTCTTCATGCAGCAGATATTCTCTGGCTCTGAGCATCAACAACAGTTCCCACACGGGCGATTTATAGATTATCATGACAGAATATGCTAATCAATGACTTAAAGATAGTAACTCCACATCAGCTCCATAAATTCATCAACTATCCATTCAGAAACGTCCTGTCTCATTCTACATGTTGTCACTTCTTCTTGAATCTCTCCATCATTGTCCGACTCCAGTTTGAACATAAAAGGATGAACAGTTTCTGACATTTTCAGTGCGTGTCTGCATGAGGTAATCGGAGCTGCTAACATGAGCTCTAGAAGCTCCGCCCTCTTCTTGAAAGCGGCGGGAGCACCAGCTCATTTGCATTTAAAGGGACACACAAAAACGGCGTGTTTTTACTCAAAAAGTGACAATTTTAACATGCTATAAAAAAATGATGTGGGATATTTTGAGCTAAAACTTCACATACACACTCTGGGGGCATCAGAGACTTAAAAAGAGGCATTATAGGACCCCTTTAAGGAGAAAATATTCAGCAATGGTGTTGACTTATGCATTTGCACACGGTTTGTCTTAAAGCATATTAAAAACACCACATAGACATATAAACAACATTAAAAGCTTGATTTTCACCACAGGGGGACTTTAAGTAAAGCACCGGGCAGAAAATGTATCATTTTAAGAGAAAAGCTCTGATTGAGGGATTTAAACTCTTGATATCTGGCAACCACAAACATAAAAGCTCGTAGAGGCTTGTAATATTTTGTTGTCTATTTTTTTCCGAAAAAAATTAAGAGAGATTTTGGTTTTTAGCTACATTTTAGTCAACGATATTGCATGTTGATATAGTCACAGTTATCGTTTAATGACCTTATGTTCATCTCGTCATCGTCTCCTCTAGGGAAAAAAAGCTTGTCAACAAACTTTTTTCGTCATAGTTTTCGCTAACGAAATTAGCACTATTAAGCGATATTAATTAACAACATGCACTTGCAGAGTAGGGTTTTGTTAAATTGCTTGTAATTATGCATACTTTACTATTACTATAGTAACTACATGTGTAACATGGATGCTGTAAAACAGTCTTACCAATGGCTTTAACTGAGGAATCATATAGCATGGGTGTGTGTTTCTGGTTGAGATGTATTAGAGAGAAACTTTACTGCTGATGGAAGTAGTTTTCGGTCATGGTGAATTCCTTGGATTAGTGTATCCAAATATAACAGAGCTTTGTCCAAACTGCCTTAAAACATGAATGCATTATGATCTGTTGCTAAGGGCAAGAGGTTGCACCAGTTCATGTGATGCCTTTTTTAAGTTTTTCAGTGTTTAGTGATTGCTAGAACACGTCACTACCTCAAATAGCATTGCTGGTTTATTTGAGGACAGGACCTCTGAAAGTGTCGTTTCTATAGATATATTCAATTACAGTCTTTTACAGATGGATAACTAATAGATTGTGTTAAGCATATGCAACCAAGTCGCCGTGTTTGGTTCATATAGTTTAGTCACACACCATTGAAAGATGTGGAAAAAAGTCACATTTACTAGATTCACATTTCTGGAAGGAAATATCAGGCTGCTGCAAGACTAGAGTTGATGTTATAGGTTTGTTCAGGTTATAGATCCGTCATTATCATGACGCTCAGCACACTTTGTCTTCTGAGGACTGTGAATCAACACACAATGGGGTTTTGGTGCCACAATGTTAAAGACATGCGATAAAGGACAGACCTATCACAATTAAGTATGCAAATATTAGTGACGTCAACACAAAGTACTATAACATTAAAGGTGAAAACAGTTAGTGTCACACCACATTAAAGAGTGTCAAACTGAGAGATAAAACTGAAAGAATTTGAAAGCTGAGACTTTCAAATAATGTTTAGTTGTGTTCATGTATCAGCTGAAAACAGCTCAGACTAAAGGCTCATTGAAACCAAGGACAATAACAATAATGATAACTGTTTTAATAATCGACCACCGCTCTATGCCAGTGCGTCTTTCTGTTTGTAATACATTTCTTATGATGTTTGTGACAAGTTGGTAAATAAATGTCACGTGACTTGACTGGAGTGGCGAATTGCAGAGCTGGTGCAAATACATCCACATCGCTATGATCAGATGCTTTCTTTACTGCTGTTTTCTCACCGCTGTCATTTTTGTTATTGAGAGGAAAGCATGCAGAACATATTTACAAATTTACAAAGTGTCGTTCTCATCAGTGTGAGCGGTGTCGGGATGTTTGTTAACAGTATACCGCTGTGAAGGTATTTCAAACTTCTTTTTACCCCTAAGCGAAGAGCGAAACATAACTTTGCTGTGAGTATATCACAAAATGAATCTTTTGCTAACTCAGTTTCTCCGCACTACTTGTCAATTTCTTCTCCTTCTTTGTTCCTAACTTTGATGTTTACTCTGCATTTATCTAGGACTATAAGGTTTGCAACTTGATTCCATAACCTTATTGCTTATTTCACATGTTCTTTAAACAGCATAATAGAGCATTCTGGGTTGAGTGAGCGGACTGAGCGAGCGGAATCTTCAGAAAGGTCTTAAAAATGATAACCGCTCTGCTCACATGCTCTGGTCCACACCACAACTATCATACAGAATGACACAGAAGACCGATATATTTGGAATCACTTTCAGAATGTTTTTTTCAGCTGATGAATGATTAAAGCATTGGCAGCCACTTAGTTATGCAAATATAGATATTATAGTTATCTTTCTTGGTGTAAAATTTATTTTATTTTATTTTATTTTATTTTATTTTATTTTATTTTATTTTATTTTATTTATTTTATTTATTATTATATGTATTAAATTATTGTATTAATTATATTATATTAATTATATTATATTAATTTATTTACTGTTGATAGTTTCATTGGTGCAGATAAAATATAAGGCTGATATTATCCACAAAACAAGGATTTATTTGATTTATACATTGAGAGTAGAATTAAGCCATTTGGTTTACAAGGACACAGGAAGATAAATGACCAATTTTGGAATTTAGGAATCAATATTGGTTCATCAAAATGAAGGTAATTGTTAACCCATTATATTATATTATATTATATTAATTTATTATATTATATTATATTAATTTATTATATTATTAATATTATATATTTACTGTTGATAATTTAATTGGTGCAGATAAAATATAAGGAAATTATCCACAAAACAAGGATTAATTTGATTCATACATTAAGAATATAATTAATTGCTTTAAATTACTTGTTTTAAGCCATTTGGATTACAAGGACACAGGAAGTGTCCTCATAAACCATGTTTATGTTGTAATACCAATGTCATTATACACATTTGTGTCCTCATAAACCACATATACCTGTACACACACACACACACACACACACACACACACACATTATCAGCGAGGTCCAGATGTGGACTGGACTCAGATGTTTGTTGGAAATACCTGCACAGAAATCAGCTCCATCACAGCTTACAAGATCAAAGTAAGTGTGTGTGTGTGTGTGTGTGTGTGTGTACGTGCACGCATGCATTAGTGCAAATGTACATGGAGACATGCTCTCCTAATGAAGTAAAACCGTTCATGAACAGTCATGTTGAAACACGGCTTGAGTGTCCGTGAGTCAAAGCACTCTACTCGGCTTAAACTTTGATTGATCAGTTCTCCCAGCGTATCTCTTCCCATAATTCCCAGAGCTGTGAAACTTCTTCCTCGTGTTCCTGCTCACCCACACCCTCTTATTTCACCCCTCGCCCTCTGTCTACTTTCAGTGGGTTCTGTGTTATTCTCCAGCGCAGCCCCACTGAGCACTGATGTTTCCGGGTGTGTTTATTCTACTCCGTCATAATCACCTGCATTACTTTTGTTTGCATAAACAAGCATTCCCATGTATTAACTTGTGAACTATTATGTGTTACACACATTCATATCCTGATTTGATTGTAATCCAGCAGGGTTTGTTTGCTCACGCACGCACACGCACACACGCACATCAAACGTGCCGCTCTGGATATTCATTATGTAAATGCATTAATGAAGTAAAGGCACTTCAAAGAGGTTCGCTCATGAATATTCACAATTGTCTTCTGTCTTTGCTCCTGGCTGCTTTAGGCTGCGCATGTGTGTAAGTTCGGACCACATGGCCCCTGACATGCTGACTTTATGTATTTAGACAAGCCAAGAAAGAGCCCATATGTACGTTATGAATTTCAAAAGGAGCATAACACACACTCACACACACGTTGAGGAGATCTGAGTGAGGCTGTTTAACTCCTGAACGCTGCGGAGAAAGGAATAGGTGGTAATGTCTAAAGGAAAAGTGAAATGTTGGTGACAAATGGAAAATGTGAATGAGGGGAACATGAGTGATTTTTAGTATTTTAGTCAGACTTGTTTCAGTCATCAACTCAAAGGTCGATGATGAACCCAGACCTTTGAAAGGAGAGCGATTCCATGATAGTGCATATCTGTCGAACAGAAGTCTATTCATCTGAACAGTGTAAATTAGAGTGTTTACTGCAATATCTGCAACATGTCACTATGTTTGCTGGAATATTTTACAATATCTGCGGCATCACTACATGCTCTGAAATAAGTTCTAATATCTGGGTTATGTACTTTAGGATGCAGTATCTGTAATATGTCTGCGCACATTGCAAAATCTGCAGTTTACCTCTATATACTGTATAGTCTTGTATATTGTCTGTATAGTCTATATACAATCACCTGCCACTTTATTAGGTACAACTGTTCAACAGCTTGTTGACGCAAATATCTAATCAGCCAATCACATGGGAGCTACTCAGTGCTTTAGAATGGGGAAGAAAGGTGATTTAAGTGACTTTGAATGTGGCATGATTGCATATTTCAACATTATATGACTAAAATCCACATTAGATCGCGATCAGAAGGTAATGCAAACATTCAGTGGTGGTTTAAAGTGAGTTTTGAGTACATGCATAATATTAATCTTTTAAAATGTGTTATGTAGCTTGATGCTAAATGTAGCTCTAATGCACGTCATGCCAGGAGCTATTCTATTGCATCTAATTTGTTAAAGGTGCAGTGTGTAATACTTATGAGGATCTATTGACAGAAATGCAATATAATAAACATAACTATGTTTTCAGTGGAGTATAAAGACTTTACATAATGAACCGTTATGTTTTTATTTTCTTAGAATGAGCCATTTCTATCTCCTTACACCACTCTCTGCTGTCTCAGACGACGACATCTTTGTCCTGTGTCAGCCACCGTAGCTTCTCTATGTGCTACGAAAGGGAGGGCAAACTCACTGCTAGATGCCGCTAAAATTTACACAATGCACCTTTAAAATAATTCACATACGGTCGATTTTTTCTAGAAAGATAATAGGTGAATTAATGTATAGTGGGATGAAACTGGTGAGATGGTCAAGCAATGTAATGCCAAAATAAAGACTAATAAAGGCTAAATACAAACATAAGAATAATGATAAAAGAATAATGAAGATTAGGTTAGAGGTGGGAAAGCTTTGTCGAGTGAGAACAATATAAACGTGAATGGGGCAGTTCGCCACACCAGACATAGACAATAGACTGCAAGTGGTTGTTTACAGGGCAATAAAATGTGTTTATGTGTCTATTCAGAATGACTTATAAGCAGAAACCTTTTTATTTTGGGTATATCATTTATGCCCCACTTTCCAAAATAGGGGGTGTGGGAGAAGGGGTTAACATCACTGCAACAAGTCGCAATATCGTTGTGTATGTTGCTCTAATTGATGACGATATCTGCAGTATGTCAGCATTAAGTCGCAATGTCTACAAATGTATTGATGTGTATGTTGCTGTAATTAGTCACAATATATACATTTTCACTTTACTGCTTCAATAAGTCACAATAATTCACAATATCCACAAAGTGCCAATGTCACAATAGTCACATTATTGGCAAATATGTCAGCAAGTCCCAATATATCATTTGTAACTAAAATGTTGAATGTTAGAAAGTTCAACATGCAACTTTGCGATAGTTATTATTTATAATGTGTTTTAGTTTAAGATGTTTATCAGATGTTTGTACACAAATATGACTTCAAATAGAAGATGATTCTCTAGATCCCATCACATGTTGTGTTGTCACGCACTTGTGCTTATTCGGATTCATCTCTCTCTCGCCGATGTGCTGCAGACGTCCACAAAGGCTGAAGTTGGTGCGATACTTCAGAAAACATTGTCTTTCCCGCCTTCACCTTCTTGTCGAACATTCTTTTTTTCATTTTCGACACGGTGCTCTCTCTCTTTCATGGTGGGGCCCTACAGGAAGTGGGTGTGTTAGTTTGGAGTGGAGGGAAAGAGGAGGGGAAACAGAGGATGCTGAATAAAATAATAAACAGCTGCCACTGGAGGGAAAGACAGAAGAGAGAGAGAGGGAAAAGTCAACTCTGTGAGCCAGCAGTCAGAGAAGAACAGGAGGAGAGACCACCGACAGAAGAAAGGTGGAAAGCCAGAGAGTTTTAGGGAAACTTTGGGAAGTTCTGGAAATGTGCCTCAAGCTGCCTGTGGAGATCTGATCCTTACATCCATGAGGAAAACCTCATCTCAGATCTCCATCTGGATGGATTTTCTTCAAGTGCTGATGATGGACTTGTGAACACAAATATGAAGACCGTCAAAGTCAGAGCTCACACAGATAACCTGCTTCTGGCCTGTCCTCATGTCTAGATATGGAGATGTTTTCCTCAAGATCAGATCTTCACCGTTATTCTCGGCTAGCTGACTCTGAGTCCGTGTTTTCTGCAGCTGTGCTGCTCTCCTTCTCTGCCCGCCAGCATGAACCACACAGAGGCTCTTTGACACGGGTAATTGACTACAAACGCTTGCCTGAGGGTCACAGGAACTTGGAGGAACAAGACACTTTCTGTGTGTGTCTGTATGAGAGCGAGTGTGTGTGCTTTGGGAGATCTTTGTGATCTTTGTAAAGCAGCAAAATCGTCGCAATATCACAGAACCAACAGTTGGATATTTGGTTGAATTCCTACTTCAGTCTACCTCCAACATCCAGGCCTTCACCTCACACCATCCTGAACACAGATCAAGAGCCATCAAACACCGGAGCATGCGGCTCTCAGCACAAAGCGACGGACCTTCGGCACAGGCGCTCAGGCACCCGCTGAGGCTCTGCTCTCCGCTGCCAGACGTTGAAGCCGTGATGTGTTTGTGCTCCTCCACAGATGTTCCTGCATATAATAAGCTGTATTATGCACGTGTGGACCCCCAGAGGAGACTGATCGGCTGCAGATTTCTCTCCGTCTTTGGCATTTTGGAATGTAGCGCGGTAGAGGTAGACTGAGATCATGATGATTGGTCTGAACTTCAGCTTGCAGGAGTTGCTGCAGAAGTTTGAGGAGGTATTTTCAGATTTGCTTCTGGATTGTTTGAATGTGGAGGAATTGAACAGGGAGGTGTGTCTGGATCCCAAAGTTGCATAAGTCGCGAATCTGAGTGAAAACCGGCAGTTGCTCACCAGTTTGTTGGGGATTTATATCAGGAACTTCAACATAATAAATCATTAGAAATGAATTACACATTAAGTGGTTTTCAGTGTAATTACACGACTGATTAATATTAATTAACATTATGTACTTAACCAGGTTATTATCATTAAATGGAATTGAAACTAAAACCATAAAAAAATATTTAAAATAAAACAAGCATGAACAAATATAACAAAATGGTAACGCTTTATTTGACAGTGTCCTTATGTTACATGTAGTTACTATAGTAATAACTATAAAAAGTACATGAAACAAACCCTAAATCTAAACCTATAGTACATGTTGTTAATTAATATTTCTCAATACTTAAATGTAGAATTACACTGTAACAAGGACACCTTAAAATAAAGTCTAACCAAAAAAACATTAAATGATTATATTTCAGTTAGCGGACATGGCAACATTTTCATTAGTTTGAGCTGAAGTACAAAAATAACACAAACTTAAACTTTATAGAAATATTTTTTACACAAAAAAAAAAAGACAAAAAACAGAATTACTAAAACTTTTACTAAAATTAAAATGAAAACCAAAAATATAAATTAAATCTAATTCAAAATATTAACAAAAACTAAAATAGTGTCAATGATAGTAAAATAACATTGGTACTAATAACATGGGTTGGGTTTTTGTTAGGGTTAGTTGCTTGTAATTATGGATAATTTACTGTTATTTCTATAGTAACTACATGGAACAAGGGCACTGTGAAATAAAGTGTTTCTTAAATTATAGTTGATGCCAATAAGGCAGTAATTACTGTAATTATTATACATGACTGATAAACATCTAATATTAAAATGTATGCTATTCATACAATTTAGTCTAAATAAATAAAAATTTTAAAGTTTAAGTGAGTGTTAGAATACTGTATATCTGTATACCCCTGGTATATGCTAAAATATGGAAATGAAAATAAATATCCAGTATCGGCCGATATATATCCAGTATTGAGTGAGTAAATATGGGGCGCTAACTGTTAAGGTTCGTGGCATCAAATCTTGAAAGATTTCAAGTTTGTTTTGGAGTTTTGTTTTTAGATTTTAGTTTAGTGTTTAGTTTTTTTGGTATTTCAAAGTTTGTGAGGTTCTTTGGATCAATTCTTTCAAAGGTTTCAAGTTTGTTTTAGAGTTTTGTTTTGTTTAGTGTTTTGTTTTTGCTGTTTTCCAGAGTTTGTGAGGTCTGTGGCATCAACTCTTTGAAAGATTTCAGGTTTGTTTTGGAGTTTTGTTTAGTTTTTTGTTTTTTTGTATTTCAGGTACAAAAGTACAAGTACAAGTTTGTGAGGTAACTGTTATGGAACAAATAAATTGTTCATCTTTATAGATTTTCTAAATTGAATTATAAGAAAGATAGTTTGACCCTTACACAAACGATTCAAATCAAACAATCTACTCCAGATAAAATGTGTTGCAACTTCTTTGTCTTTAGAAAATTTAGCATCAGAGGTTATCTACAGTGCTGTAAGTTTTCTTTTTTTCCTCCAGAACACCATGTGGCAACACACATGGAACATTTTTCTACTTTAACCACTAAAACAAGAGGAACAAAATCTAATTTTGTGACAGTTCACAAAACAAGGTACACCGTTTTATCTCATGTATATATTGCTATGTGTCTCACAATGATCTCTTGGTCACTAATATGCAGGGGGAAAGTAAACAACATAAAGAATGTCCTATAAGGACTGATCCGTCAACTATCCCAATTGTGTCCTTGATCAGACACGCAGCTTCAGGTTGCTGGAGTGGACTCTACAGCATTAAGTGTACTGTTAGTCACTTTGGATGAAAGTGTCTGCTATCTGTGCAATAACTGCTTCCAGGAAAGAGAGGGCTTTCAAAACGCTCTCAGTTTGAAGAGCATCTCCCACCTGTGGAAGTGTGTTATGCTGAAGAGCGTTTATTACTCTATGCATGTGTGTGTTAGTCAATGAGGATGCTTCCGTCTACCAACAGGGAAAGGTCAAACATGAAAAATCACACTTTTTCCTCCCTTTAAACTCTCTCTCTCTCTCTCTCTCTCTCTCTCTCTCGGTTTTGTGGGTAAGTCTGGTTAAATGAGAGCACGCTGAACGGCAGCTCTAGGGAGTCTTTATGATCGAGAAGCAATTATTTAACTTTATTAACGAGAAAAGCTTTTTTATTGCCGCGTTTAATAGGTCAGACTGCCAGATGAGGGAGTTTTAGTGTGTGCGGGGCTCGTGGTTGAATTGATCACAGTTAAATATTTCATTAAGAACTATAACAGATGAACAGCATAAATGAGACTTTGCAGTGCCCAGAAACATGCTGTATGCTGAAGCTTCAGTCTAGTGGTTACAGTGTATATTTGTGCATGTGAATCATCTCCTAACATGGGTTTACACAAACACGTACACACATTACTTAAACCATAGTCTAAAATTAGACAGCATAACCAATGGATCGCCTATAGTCCGTCCACTGACCACTTGATGCATATTGCAGTTATAAATGACAATAATCTTCCAAAATTGCTAGATTGGATCTGATTGTATGACTATGTATATTCTGGGGGAGGGTGTTCACCAGGCAGGTTTGTGAGGTTGTGACATCAAATCTTTGAAAGATTTCAAGTTATGATTTGGAGTTATGTTTTGTTTAATTTTTTGTTTAGTTTTGTTTAGTGTTTTGGTTTCTAAAGTTTGTGAGGTTTGTGACATCCATTTTTTTTTTTTGGAAAGATTTCAGGTTTGTTTTGTTTATTTGGTGTGTTTTATTTTTTAATTTTTTTACTAAAGGTTTTGTTGTTTGGGACATTCTGTATCCATTAACATAGATGTTCATGAACAGTGCTTAACACTGATTATCTCTTCATCACGGCACCTGTTAGTGGGTGGGATATATTAGGCAGCAAGTGAACATTTTGTCTTCAAAGTTGATGTGTTAGAAGCAGGAAAAATGGGAAAGCATAAGGATTTGAGCGAGTTTGACAAGGGCCAAATTGTGATGGCTAGACGACTGGGTCAGAGCATCTCCAAAACTGCAGCTCTTGTGGGGTGTTCCCGGTCTGCAGCGGTCAGTATCTATCAAAAGTGATCCAAGGAAGGAAAAGTGGGGAGCGAAGGCTGGCCCGTGTAGTCCAATCAAACAGACGAGCTACTGTAGCTCAAATTGCTCAAGAAGTTAATGCTGGTTCTGATAGAAAGGTGTCAGAATACACAGTGCATCGCAGTTTGTTGCCTATGGGGCTGCAGAGCCGCAGACCAGTCAGGGTGCCCATGCTGACCCCTGTCCACCGGCGAAAGCACCAACAGTGGGCACGTGATTATCAGAACTGGATACAGGATAATGTGCCCTTCCAGAAAGCAAAAATGGTTCAGGAATGGTTTGAGGAGCACAACAACGAGTTTGAGGTGTTGCCCTGGCCTCCAAATTCCCCAGATCTCAATCCAATCGAGCATCTGTGGGATGTGCTGAACAAACAAGTCCGATCCATGGAGGCCCCACCTCACAACTTACAGGACTTAAAGGGTCTGCTGCTAACATCTTGGTGCCAGATACCACAGCACACCTTCAGGGGTCTAGTTGAGTCCATGCTTCGATGGATCAGGGCTGTTTTGGCAGCAAAAGAGGGGCCAACACAATATTAGTCATAATGTTATGCCTGATCCGTGCATGTGTGTATATATATATATGTGTGTGTGTGTGTGTGTGTGTGTGTGTGTGTGTGTGTGTGTGTGTGTATGATGCTTTATTTATTTATTTATAAATAAATGTAAGAAAATGTAACGGAACGTTGTAGAAATGTAGTGGAGTAGAAAGTATAATAATTGTTGATTCTTCTTGCAATCGTAATGAAATGGACTATGGCCTACAAATAAACCTTTAAATAAAAGGGTTATTGAGCTGTTTACACTGTCATATAAAATAAAATAGCCTGCACAGCGACAGGAAATAAAAATTAACGCAAAAGACCTGCCTACCTTACCAGAGCATGTGAGCGGAGCTCCACTCATGAACCGCTCACCGGTAAAACCACGTGCGCTCAAATCCCGCTCTGACATGACATTTCTCTGCACTGTAGCCTATTATAGGTTGCTTGTTATAGCCAAGTATTTATTTTCATGTTTAAATATTATAATGTTATTTTTTAATTTCATTTACGTTGATTATGAAAAGTGAACAGTAGGCCTACACATCATAAGATGCGCAATATATCAGAAGACATGGGGGTCAGAAATGATTTTGACCACTTCACTAAGTTTTGTTTTGTAAAAAGCCTTTCTTTAAAGTGAATTTCATTTTGTATAAATTTTAATCAATGTTTTATCAACCAATTGCCTGGATTTAATAAATAATAAGAAAATATAGCAGACAATGACATGGGGGCGCCGGCGCCGCGTGTACAACGGCTAAACTACTAGAAAGAAAAAAAACTTTAGTTGGGGCAGCCCTAGCTACTTATTTCAGATAGGCCTATTTTCGAACCAGCAAGTCACAAAGGGCATTCTGGGTTGAGCACACGACACTCATGAACGTAATCTTCAGAAAGGCTCTGGAGTGCTATTACCGCTCTATGCATTCTTTCAACGCACACCACAACGGTCACAATATGACCTTATGTATGCGCAGCACACGACTTCAGAACAACGCGCGGGCCGCACTAACACTAAACTTTGATGTCAAGTAGGGGGCCACAAAATATCATCCCGCAGGCCTCGAGTTTGAGACCTATGCTTTATATAAATAATATAAACTTATTTTATAGTTTACTTATTTATTTTCAGCTCTGTGTGAACTGATCTGTCTTTCTATTGGGACCCTCAACTGCATACACTACTTAATTTCATCTTATTTGTGTTGTCTCAGCAGCATAGTGTGTATTTATTGGTATTCTGGTGTATTTTCTTTAAAGGAGTGATGGGGTAAGAGAGAGTGTTAAATAGCAGAAAGCACTTTGCAAATAACCTGGAAAAGACCCAACCCTATTTTTACTGTCCTGTACTAAACTTGCCTCAATCTGGCAAATTCAGACACGCTTTATTAGCATGACTGTGGTGCAGTATTTCCAAAATCCAAACAATGGCCATAAAAAATACTTATCAGTGTATCCTGTCAGGAATAACCACAAAGGAACCACACAGGCATCCAATCAATCTATCGATGTTGATGTATCTTAAATACCCTGAGTGACATTAGTTACAGTTTCCTGATTGACAGGAAATGCTGCAGTGTTGTGTTGTGTTTGAATAGTAATCTTTGAAGGCAGTTTGATATTACTATTTGGTATTAAATATGATGCAGGTTGTGATAAATTGTGTGTTATTATCATAGGTAAGGTGGTACGTGTGGTGCTGTGTTATGTAAAGAATGAAATTAAATACCCCCCCCCCCCCCCCCCAAAAAAAAAAAAAACATATTTAGATCAAATATATCCACAAAAAACTAAAACTAAACTGAAAAAAGTGACTAGATTGTATGCTCAGTATCCTCATGTGTGCTTTCACGAGTAATGTGATTTATCTTCAGTTTGATTTGTGTGTGTGTGTGGATAGGTTCGGTATCAGACTGACAGCTTTAATTGTGTATTTGTCTCAGTGGAGAAGGTGTGGAAGCATTCTTGCCTTTGTTGATTTATTTATCTTTCCCTTTAACAAATCCACATAATGAAGGTGATAATTAAAGCTATCTCTGTCTCCCTCTGTGTGTGTAGGACATCCAGGCTGAGATCGAGGCTCATAATGATGTTTTCAGGAGTGTGGATGGGAATAAGATGAAGATGGTGAAGGCTCTTGGGAGCTCAGAGGAGGCAGTATTCCTCCAGCAGAGACTGGATGACATGAATCAGCGCTGGAATGACCTGAAGACTAAATCCGCCAATATACGGTCAGTCACACACAAACAGCTCAAGTTCAAGTGCACACGTTAATGTTAAGTTCACTTAAAAAAAAGTCATACGAGTCACTGGTAAGGACAGATGGAGCTGTGTTTCGGTCATCTTGTCAAATTGAGCAGCTGTGTGTCCGTGCGTGCGTGCGTGCGTTGTGTGTGTTGTGTGTGTGCGCGTAGCACAGGCATAGTTGTGATATACATGTACCATTTCAAAGGGTAAAATGGACTAACAAAAGAGTGTGTATGTGTGTGTGAGAGGAAAACAATGTAATTGTGAGCTCTAATGTCTGCTGTTTTATTAAATCTAATTAGGCACTAATTAGTGAACATGCATAATTACAAGTCTTGCTGATGCGTCCATTAACATACACCAGGCCTGGACTCTTACTTTTTTCCAAAGGTGCAAGTTGGAAAAGTTAGGAGCACATTAAAAATGTTTAGGGATGCAATGTAAATGTATCAAATGTTTTTTTTTGTGTTTTTACTTAATAAAGAAGGTTTTATGCATAATGCAAGAATTTTAACTCTTTCCTAGCCAGCATTTTCATGCATTATTTTTTATCAACACTTATACGTGGGTAAGTTTAATAAAAAAAGCAAGATTTTGAACAAAAAGTTGAGAAAATTGCCTTTTTTCTCAAGGACTTCAACGTGCGTAAGCAATGCAATGTTTTGATTTGGAGATTTAGCACTCTTTCAGAAGATGCATAATAGAGCCACTTACTGTATAACAGTCAAAACACAGAAAGCCAGAAAATCCTGTTAATGGCGGGAAAAGAGTTAATAAACAAGCCTGAAATACGTTGAGACACTTATTTTAAAATGTCTATGCTTTACTATTGCCGGCTGATCATCAGAAGATGAAAGAGATAAAATATGCAGTCTTACAACCATCTACATCAACTCTGGGGCAACCTGATCAAACTCACATGCCTAAAGCTTTCTAGTAATCCTGAAGACCTTGATTAGCTTGTTCAGGTGTGTTTGATTAAGATTGGAGCTGAACTCTGCTGGAAAGTGGATCTCGAGGGCCAGAGTTGAGACCCCTGATCTGCATCATAATACAATATAAACACCATAAAGTAAACATTGTCATAATTCATGAACAAGATCATAAGCAATATATTGGTATAAATGCATGGTATTCAACGATAATTTGAAATGTGCAGCACTCATATTTATACAATGAAATCATAGCCTTTTGAAGTTTAATAATCACATTGGACTATATTGTGATTCCTTTTTTTTTTCTTGTAAAAGAAAAGACCTCTTAAAATGATCATTCAGAAGTTTGTTATACCATTTAAGATATTCAATATCATACTTTTTATGACTTTAAATTTCATCAAGATTTTTAAGGACCCGCTGGACTTTTTTCTTTTTCTTTTTTGCACACATGCTCTAAAGTACACTAGATAGACAATAGTATTGGGACATCTGACCAACAGGGACTGTAATGATGTTGCATTCTAAATACATAGACATTAAAGGGGTCATGAACTAAGAGATAACATTTTTTTTGAGCTTTTGACATATAAGAGGTCATCATACTATAAGAGTATCCTGTAAGTTTCAGAACTGAAAGTTTCCTTGTTAGTCCAAAAGCAGCTTTCATTGTAACCAAGCCCAGAGAATGACTCGTTGTGTAATGTGCCTATCTATAGGTAGGTTAAAGACTGCTTCTGCAAAAGAAAATCAACACCTCCTTCATCATTGCCCCTTAGTTCCAGTGAAAGGAACTCTTAATCCTTCAGCATACCAAAACATTTTGGACAATTTCATGCTCCCAACTTTGTGGGAACAGTTTGGGGATGGCCCCTTCCTGTTCCAACATGACTGCGCACCAGTGCTCAAAGCAAGGTCCATAAAGACATGGATGAGCGAGTTTGGTGTGGAGGAACTTGACTGGCCTGCACAGAGTCCTGACCTCAACCCGATAGAACACCTTTGGGATGAATTAGAGCAGAGACTGCAAGCCAGGACTTCTTGCCCAATATCAGTGCCTGACCTCACAAATGCGCTTCCAGAAGAATGGTCAAAAATTCCCATAAACACACTCCTAAACCATGTGGAAAGCCTTCCCATAAGAGTTGACGCTGTTATAGCTGCAAAGGGTGGGCCAACTCCATATTAAACCCTACGGATTAAGAATGGGATGTCATTAAAGTTCATGTGCATGTAAAGACAGACGTTTTTATTCCCATCCACACGATTTTGGAGTAAAGAGGAGTAAGCGAGAGGTCCGATCAAATAAATTATGGGGATTAAAAAAGTATGAATATAAAAGTGCCAGAAAAAAAATAAAGTGGGGTATGGGTTAACGTTTAAATAAAATGCCTTTTTCGTTCTACCAAAAACGTGCTGGGAATCCACTGTTGCTATAGTAACTACACTTTTACGTGCATCTGAAGCATATAAACGACATATAAAGCACTCTTATTTCACTGTTGTTGCAAATGTTCAAAGTTTGCTTCGTACATTTAGTTTAACTGCATTGTTAAAGAGGGCAAGCTTTGCCATTAAACCGAACTGTGTGCATGCATTTTAGACCCTTACATTGTTGTTGCTCCGTCCATGCAATAACTGCATCCTTGTATGAGCCGAGTTTCCTATTTACTTCAGCTGCAGTGCTCTGGTAATATCAATAGTTTCAGAAGCAGTCAAAATTACAATTTAAAATCATAGCGCACACTTACATTCACTAAAATGTTGAAACGTTAGCGATACTGATTCATATTGGCATGTTCTCCTGGCATCTTCCAAACCCAGACTCACCCATCAGACTGCCAGACAGAGAAATGTTTCGTCACTCCACAGAACATGTTTCCACTGCTCCAGAGTACAGTGGCGGCGTGCTTTACACCACTGCATGACATTGACATACCCACGCTTGACACTGTAGTGGGCAATGTGAGGCTTGCCTGCAGCTGCTCGGCCATGGAAACCCATTCCGTGAAGCTCCCGCCGCACAATTTTTGTGCCAGTGGAAGTTTGATACTCTTCAGCTGAGCGTTGGTCACTTTTACGCACCATGGGCCTCATTCATGAAACACGAGTAGAACAAATTTTTGTGTAAATCGTTCGTAAAGCCGCTTTGACATACATTTTTGGATTCACGAAAATGTTCGTATTTTCAAAATGTTAGTTGGTACGAAATAAATGTATACCTGCTCCCTACCACGTGTGAATGGTGCATAAAACATTTGAACGGTCTGTGTTCTAATTTAGCCAAACTGATGACATTGCATTGTGATGCACTATGTACTATATTTCACGAGTTGATTTGCGCTGTTTTTTTTGTTTTTTACTTCAACTTTGGGTAATAGCAGTAGGCAGCACTCGTCACTGGCACTTTTTACCCAGCCGTCCAATCACAGTGGAGGAGGGGCGGGACTAATACAACACCGACCAATCATCCTACTTGAACAACGACCGAACAACAATGGAGAAGTTAATATTGCTGGTTAGGCCTTACTGCATTTTTATATTCAGTAATATTCTTCAAAATGAGATACTAGTAACACATTACTGCCATGGATGGATATTTTGTATCATAGCAAAGTATCTCAGCTGGAAAAACGCTGCGCTGCACTGCGCAAAGCGCTTCAAGCGCCACCAGATGGCCGTTTTCAGAAGAGCACCAGGCATTTTTTAACTGGCTAAAATGCTTTGGTGGACACACGATAATTGAGTATTTATTACTAGGCATATGGCCAATTGGTCTATTTAGCATGTATGCAATACTGGAGCCAAACCTGAGAAGGGAGTCCAGAAGATTAGTAATTTGCGTAGTTGTAACTCATGGGCGGGGATTATGCTAATTATGAATGAACGTGCACGCGTGCCCTATTTACGAATGTTTGGAATTCATTCATATACACACGTTTAACTACCGAATCCGTGGTATACGAAACGTTTGTGAATCCGGAGGGGAGTTTTCGTAAAGGTCCATTTAACGCGCAAATTACTCCGAATTTGCTCATATATTTACGAAAGATTCATGAATGAGGCCCCATATGCCTCAGCACAACTCAGCTCTGTGACTTAATGTGGTTTTCCGCTTCGTGACTGAGTTGCTGTTGTACATTTTACAGTTTGCACACATCGGAACGCTCACACTGTCGAGCTCTGCATTTACACACACACAGTTTCACCTGTTGCACTCATTTTGTACAGAGGAAGTCTGTTTGAAAGTTTTCCTGTTTAACTGTGTTTGTAGGAAAATATTGATGCATTCTTAGTCTAACATCTTAATCTAGTAGTAAGGTTTGTATATAAATAAATGTTTAAATGTGTGCAGGGCTCACCTGGAGGCCAGTGCTGAGCGCTGGAACAGGCTTCTGTCAGTACTGGAGGAACTGGGCCGCTGGATCAGTTTGAAAGATGAAGAGCTGAACAAACAGATGCCCATCGGAGGAGACGTGCCCACACTACTGCAGCAGCAGACCCACTGCACGGTGAGAGCGAACGCTCCGCTAACACAATCACAGGCTCAACATCTCAGATCGCCTCCTCTTCTTTCTCAAATTGACTCACTGCTTTCTTGCTTCCTCTTGTCTTGTCTCCTCTCATCTACTCTTCTGTCATCTCGTCTTCTCTCGTCTAATCTATTCTTGTCTCCTCTCGTCTCATTTCCTCTTGTCTCATCTCCTCTTGTCTCCTCTCATCTCTTCTCATCTTGTCTCCTCTCCTCTTGTTTCCTCTCGTCTCATCTCCTCTTTTTCCTCTCGTCTCATCTCTTTGTTTCCTCTCGTCTCATCTCCTCTTTGTCTCCTCTCATCTTTGTCTCCTCTCATCTCATTTCCTCTTGTCTCCTCTCGTCTCCTTTCATCTACTCTTATCTTGTCCCCTCTTTTCTCCTCTCCTCTCTTCTCCTCTCGTCTACTCTTTTATCGTCTCCTCTCCTCCTCTCCTCTCGTCTACTCTTTTATTGTCTCTTGTCTCCTCTCCTCTCTCATCTCCTCTCATCTCTTATCTTATCTCCTCTCTTGTCTCTTTTGATCTACTCTCATCTCATTTTGTCTCCTCTCATCTTTTCTCCTCTCCTCTCCTCTCCTCTCTTCTCCTTTCTTCTCTTCTCCTCTCTCCTCTTATTTACTCTTCTGTCGTCTCGTCTTCTCTCGTCAGATCTATTCTTGTTTCCTCTCGTCTCATCTCCTCTTGTCTCCTTTAATCTACTCTCCTCTTGTCTCCTCTCCTCTCTCGTCTCCTCTCATCTCTTATCTTATCTCTCACCTTGTCTCCTCTCCTCTTCTCTCCATTCATTTAATCTCATCTCGTCTTGTCTCATCTCCTCTTGTCTCCTTTAATCTACTCTCATCTTGTCTCGTCTCGTCTCTTCTCCTTTTTTCTCCTCTCCTCTGGTCTCCTTTCATCTTCTCTCCTGTCTTCTCTAGTTTTATTTTTGTCTAGTTTTATTATCTTCAACATATTTTTTTCCTCCATTCTCAGGCATTCTCATATCTCTATGCATCTTCTGAAAGAGTACTAAATCTCTCATATTAGAGTGTTTATGCTACTCTGTTAAATCATTATATTGGGCAGTTCTGATCATGTGTTTGGATCATGTGTGTCAGAGTGTGTGTACAGCATGTCACCGAAATAACAAATCACCAAAACGTGTCATTAACTGTCTGTGTGATAATGACAGTAATCAAGCTGATAGCAGGCCTGAACAGAACAATCAGAACGTTTACCATCTCACCTTTAATCGAAAACATTTTAATCAGGATCACAAATAATGTTTGAAATGTTTACATCCTGTTTGAGGGGGTTTTGTGTCGTGTTAAATGGCATTCTGGCCATTTTCTGGCTTCTTTCTGCTGTTTGATATAGGAATACCTACAGCACTGAGAACACACCAGACACAACTACCGCAGGGAATTATGGGAAGGTGGCAGGAAGGTTGAAACTGTAACGAGTCTGTGACAGTTTGGTTATGCTCTCTCTCTCTCTTTCTCAGACAGTTTGACTAATGATTCTCTTGAGCGAAGAGAAAGATTGCCCCCCATTTTGACTTTCTGCCTCTCTCTCGCCGCCTCATCTTTTTCTCGGGCTCTTATAATAGATTGTCTTTGAGCCGGCTGCCCTGGTAAGAGCTTTAGCACGTGTGGGTACAAAACACCAGGCCTTTTGAACACGCCACGGCTGATTAGTGTGCCGTGCCAAGCGGGCGACCAGGATAGAGCGCCCCAGAACACGAGATGGAAGTGAAAATGAATAATTTGTGTGAGGTCTGAGAGACTTAGAAGAGCCGAACACACGGTCTGTCTGAAAACTTCCAGCGATAAAGACACTGAGCCATTTAGAGAGACGCGTCGATCCGAATGACCTTTATTCCAAGATTAATTGAGGTCATTAGATGAAACGGAAACAGTGGCTTTTCCATTTTGAAAAGGCTTTCAAAGTGCATCTTTGTATGACTTTTAATATTAAATTAAATAATGTATACGTTTTAATTACACTGTGTAATCTCAGACTAAATTAATATATTTTAGTTAATATATTATTAATATATGTTGTGATTTAATTATGCGCTTAGAAAGGTAACAGGGTTGACACTTAAATTTAATTTACACAGTTTACACAGTAATGTTCACAGTTTAAGTTTGAACATTACAAGCCTTGTGCTCAAAGCTTGAAGGCGCTTGTTAGAAAGATTATTTGATGCTGGCATTTCCATAAAATACCCAATTTTAAAGTATCTGTTTATGAATCAAAATAATGTTAACAGGGTTGACATTGAGCTCATCTCCTGAGAATCCAAGTAATATCAGATGTGATCAATCTGACAAAAAAAAGGAAACATTGTAGAAGAGATTCACTTCCTCAAATACTTTACTTCACTTTTTACTTTACTGCATTGTCCATTACCAAAATTATAATAACAGGATTCACAAGATAAATATATATATATATATATATATATATATATATATATATATATATATATATATATATATATATATATACACACATATACACACATATATATATATATATATACATATACATATACACATACATATACATATATATATATATATATATATATATATATATATATATATATATATATATATATATATATATGTGTATATGTATGTGTATATGTATATGTATATATATATATATGTGTGTATATGTGTGTATATATATATATATATATATATATATATATATATATATATATATATATATATATATATATATATAGATATATATATATATATAGATATATAATATATATGTATATATGTGTGTGTCTGTTAGAACATTATTACTTAAAATGTTCCTCTTAGCTGGTGTACAACACTAGTTTATCTCCATTTTATAAATATTGAATGTGTCTCTATGTGTGGTGGGTGTCTATTATCATATTCATGTGTAATTTACCCACTCGGCATTCATTTGATTATTAGCGATAAAGTTTAAGGAGTACTTGAGGACAGTTCCTCTGAATTCCCACATCTTTATGTCTCAGTAATGGTGTTTATTAATCATACATCTAATTATCCAATAGAAAAGCCTCCTTTATTGCGGCCATAATTAAAACTATCAATCACCGTTTAGGAAAGTCCTCTAAAAACTGAGTGTGTTATTCTTAGTTTTAGTGATATAGGGTGTAATACTAAAACGCTTTTGACTGTTACAAGGACAAATGTAATATCAGAGATTATTTTTATCAACCTTTTAATGGAATAATTCACACTGAAATAGAAAATTGTAATTTACCCTCATACCATAGGTTTTTCCGCAGAACATTTATCCGAATGTCCAAGCTGCTCTTTGTCCATACAGTGACCAGGGGCTGTCAAGCTCCAGAAAGGACAAAAAAAGCAATACAAATGTAGCATAAAAGTAGTCCATAAGCTTTTTGCCATTTAGTCCTCTGAAAGCTTAATGCAAAGAACAGACTGAAATTTATATGCACACAGTTTCTAATTTTTCATGAAACTCTTATATAAAAACTATCATGCTGCATTAGTCACATCGTCTGTCTGGGCACCCAAGAAGAGAAATAATGACTTTAAAAAAAGTTGGAAACTGTCTTAGCACTGATTGCTGTTATTTTGCTGGGCTTTGCTCTGTTCAATAATGGCAACATCTGTGTGATTTATCCTGATCGTTTGGGTCTTGAATCCTCGGACTGATTAAAGCCGCCCGAGGCCTCAGACTTTTCTGACCTGCTGCAGGAAAGAATGACCTCACTATGACTAATACGAATTCACTTGCGAGAGATTTATGCAGGCAATAAAGAGATGAAAGACACTTAAAGGGATAGTTCACCCAAAAATGGAAATTTACTCGCCCTCAAGTCATCCTAGGTGTATATGACATTCTTCTTCCAGGCAAATACAATCTGAGTTATATTAAAAAATGTCCTGGCTCTTCCAAGCTTTATAATGGGAGTGAATGACGGTCCTGATTTTGAAGCCCAAAAAAGCACATCCATCCATTATAAAAGTAATCCACACGGCTCCAGGGGGTTAATAAAGGCCTTCTGAAGCGGATCGATGGGTTTGTGTAAGAAAAATATCCATATTTAAAACTTCATACACTAAAATAACTGCAATGCAATGCAAAACGCTTCTGTCTTTCATGATTTGATTTGTACCAAAACCCTTTGTCTTCTGTCTGCTTCTCCTGTATGAAGCCATTCAAAAATCTGACAGATGGATGTTGTGCTGACAAGAATCTAAGATTGTTTTCTTTCACAGCAAATGTGTGTGTATCTGCATTTAGCTGTACTTCATGAGTCTGCACCCTGAGATTGTTATGAGCATATTTTATAAGACATGAGCTGGTGAATTTAAAGTTTTCTAGCCATTTAGGGTACGTTCACATGACAATGATGTACTAAAAACTGAAAAGTTTTTCCTTCGCATTTTTCACGTACAGGTGACAACTTTGTCAAAACGGTCCCCGTTCACACAGATCTGTGAAAACAACTAAAAACGCTGTATTCATGCCAGGCCAGTAGCTGGCGATGCCACTTTGATGAGAAACACTGCACGCCTATAGACCGAACACGTAATAAGCACGCGCATGACGTCACCATTGCACTTTGAATCCCGTTTTAAAGCCCCCAAAAACGCTGTTGTCCTGTAAATGAGTGGCCAAAGCGTATAAAAAGTTTCACGTTTTTAGTTGAAAACGGTGTTGTGTAAACTGAGCCTTAAAGAAATTAGAAGTCATTTATGTTAGTCCTTAAATTCAATTTCAGCTCTTTGCCACAGAAAATTATTTCCTGTGAGAATGAATAACACTAGAATAACTAGAATAAATGTTCAAATTCACATGGTTTTCCCCAAAAGTTTGTGTTGTGTTTTCATGTTTTATGGGGACTTTCCATAGACATGTTTTTATACTGTACAAACTGTATATTCTCTCCCCTTACACTAACCCTACCTCTAAACCTGCCCATCACACAAAACTATCTGCATTGTACATGATCAAAAACAGTATGATTTATAAGCTGTTTTCCTATGGGGCCCAGAAAATGCCCAAGGATTTTGGATATGGCCATCTTTGTGGGGACTTTTGTTTGTACTTATGTCATCATAACGTACAGTAGGGTTTACCTGGACACACACACACACACACACACACTACAGAATTAATGTTTTTATGTAGCAAAGATGCATTAAATTGATCATAAGTGACAATAAAGACATTTATAATGTTACAGAAGTTTTCCATTTCAACTAAATGCTTTTCTTTTGAACTTTCAGTTCATCAAAGAATCCTTAAAAAGTATTATATTATGTATTCACATAGAAATGGCTATTTTAAATTAGAATAACATTAAGCTTTTTTGACTGTAGTTTTGATCAAATAAATCAAGTCTTGGTGAGCAGACCCTAAACTTTTCAACTGCATGACATGACCATTTAAAGCAAGCAAACTTCCTTGGACTTCGACTTTGTGCTAAAGGGATATTTTACTCACCCTCAAGTCATCCTAGGTGTATATGACATTCTTCTTTCAGACGAACACAATCAGAGTTATATTAAATTATATATATATATTTTTTAAAAATCTTACCTGCGTGCGACAGTTAGCGGAAGTTAGAGATTATAGTTTGTAAAGTTTTAAATATGCATCGATTCGCTTCAGAAGGCCTTTATTAACCCCCCGGAGCCGTATGGATTACTTTTATGATGGATATATGCACTTTTATGGACTTCAAAACAGCCATTCACTGCCATTATAAAGCTTGGAAGAGCCAGGACATTTTTAATATAACTCTGAAAGAAGAATGTCATATACACCTAGGATGACTTGGGGGTGAGTAAATCATGGAGTAATTTTCCTTTTTGGATGAACTAACCCTTTAAAAGCTTCTTGTCTTTGTGCATGAAAGAAGTATGAAATTGAACAACAATTTTTCTCATGAGGTCTTGAAGGCAGCAAAAAATACTTTCCGCCTAGAAATGTAGTTCCAATATTTTCAAATAACACACATTTTTGTTCAGATGATTTAATATAAATGCTTTAACAAGCTTTTTTTGCTTTTCAATCTTCCACACACCTCGTCCCTTAGACATCCAACCGTGAGAGCTTTACTAAAGACGCGTTTTCTGTTTAGTTCAAAACGGGCTAGAAAATTATTTTCTTTGGTAATCGACGGCATGCCACAGATGCCGTCTTTGAATCGAACCTGAAGCGCTGTGACTTATAAAGACGGTGTTCATTGAGTTCAATAAAACATTGAGGGTGACATTATTCTGACTGGAGAGAGCAGGGCTGAGGTGATTATTGTTGCTATGACGCTGTGCGTTGCTATAGAGATAAATGGCACTTTGGCTCCATTCCAGCATCTTAGACCCGAGCTTCAGTCTGTCAAGGGCAAGATGCTGCTACAACTGACAGACAATACAGTCTCTCACTCTCTCCACATTCATTGCCCCCAAAAACAAGCTTGTTTGGAAGTCTTTTAGAGGCGTTCAGGATGTGTCGAGTAGCTTGCCACTTGATGGTTTTGAATGGTCTTTCACTATCATCACAGAGGTTATTCATTATGTGCCATTTAGTACTGTCAATGTATGTGTGCCCTTTTGTGTTTGGCTGTTTTGTGTTTGTCCGCCAAAAGTGCTTTAAGAGCTCAGAAAGAGCACTGATGATAAGTGTGATGCTTTTTTGGCTTTAAAAGTGGAAACAGCCATTATCTTAGTGAAAGAGAGGAAGAAATGAAAGAGCCATCCGATTTCTTTGTTGTGGATGTTGGAAGATTGTTTACTAAAGCATGTTTCAGCTTTAAGTGCCATCACTTTACCCCAAATTTGCATTTTTATCAAAAACCTTGCAAACCCAAAAGACTTCTATTAATCTTCAGAACACATGATATTTTTAATGGAAATTTGAAACCTAACAGTTTTCTTCCTTTGAAAGTCGAGGCATAAAGACAGCGTTACAAGATATCTATATGGATTAGAGCTGCACGATTCTGGAAAAATTGAGAATCACGATTTTTTGTTTCAAATAGAGATCACGATTCTCCCATAATTCTCAACAGACAACTAAATAAATGAACATGTAAATTACTAGAGGTTCTGACAAGATATTAATTGCTGTAGTCTATTTCAATGACTCACTCATAAAGACTTCACTTGTTTCATTACAGGATGAATCAGCGTTTTTGAACGAATCTCTTGAATGAATGATTCAATAACTCACTCATAGACTTCACTTGTTTTGTTACTGGATTAATCAGAATATTTGAACGAATCTCTTGAATAAATGATTCAGTGACTCACTTAGACTTCACTTGTTTTATTACTTGATAAATCAGCGTTTTTGAGCAAATCTCTTGAATGAAAGATTCAATAACTCACTTATAAATACTTCACTTGTTTCATTACTGGATGTATCAGCGTATTTGAGCAAATCTCTGGAATGAATGATTCAATGACTCACTCATGAAGACCTCACTTGTTTCATTACTGGATGAATCAGTGTTTTTGAACAAATCTCTTGAATGAATGATTCAGTGACTCACTCATGAAGACTTCACTTGTTTCATCACTGGATGAATCAGCGTATTTGAGCAAATCTCTTGAATGAATGATTCAATGACTCACTCAAAGTCTTCACTTGTTTCATTATTGGATTAATTAGCGAATCTCTTGAATGAATGATTCAATGACATATATTTATTAACAGTCTCTTGTTGCCGCCTACTGGTGTAACGATGTAATGATACAATCATTATTTGAAGCGGCAAGTTTCTTTCTAAAGGTGATTTACTCTATTTTGCTCTACCATAGACATTCGTTTTTATATCTGAACGATGACAGAATTTCCATCTTGTGTTGAATTAACCCTTTAATAAAACGGTATAATTAGGCTGTTTAAGGTTCTAGCATTTAAACTGTGTAATATATACTTGGGGCTATCAGTGATCACTCACTATAAGAGGAGAAAGAAACATACAGAAATGCAGAAAAGAAAAGCATAATGAACTTATTATTAAGGAGTACTGCGATTTTTACGGTTGTCAGGGCAAATCACAACTTGACACAATAATATTCAATTTAGTTGATGTGCAACCACTGTGCGTATATATATTGGCTGTTTAATGCTGCCATAGCTGAAACAGTGAGAGAGAAAAATGCAGGTGATATTCACTAGTTTACTTCCTTATTTGAGTCTGTTGTCTAATAGGGAAATGCAGTTTATCCATTTCTCTGTATCAGCCAGCAAGCTGCACATGCTCATGTGTGATGTTCTTCTTTGACCTCATATGTGGCTCATTGTCCATTTTACTCTAATCTTTATTGTTCTTTAATATCGGCCCTTAACGTCTCAGTAATGCTGTTTAATGGACCGCCCCTCTTCCTCTCTCTCCTCATCCGGGCCTCTAATGTGTGGCTGGTGCTCGCTAGGTTTACTGTAGCAGGATGTAATTAAAAGGCTTATCACTTCCTCCGGCTCTGTTTAACGACCGTTTCAGAAGTGTGGAAGGGTGCCGTGACCCTGCTCTCCAATCAAGCCTTAGGGGCCCAACTATCAGAGGAATGGTAATCCAGTTTTCCTCTCTGCTGAGATTTGGCTATTCATTTAAGTGTGTGTGTGTGTGTGTGTGTGTGTGTGTGTACAGAACTCCTGTGCTGCCCAAAGGCAGGAATTAGTTTTGTCTAAGTTAGGGAAAGGCTATTAGTTTGGCTAATTTGCGTGTGACCCTGCGGAAATGCCTAGTTTGACCTCTGAGATTGTGCTTGCAATTGCTCTTCAGTGTCTGTTTTTATATGAACAGGGTGTCAATCTTTCTCTGCCCTCATTCTCACCTTTTTTAATCCTGCTCTCACTGATCTCATGCTCAAACATAAACACACAAGAGGAAACTCTGTCTGTCTGTCTGTCTGTCTATCTATCCATCCATCCATCTATCCATCTATCCATCTATCCATCTATTTGTCTATCTGTCTGTCTATCTCTCTGTCATTTTGTATATGGGGCAGTTGTGGTCTAATAGTTAGAAAGTCGGACTTGTAGCACAAAGGTTTTCATAACTAGAAGTAGATCTTTGATTCATCTATGGTTGAGATGTGATTTCTCTATGTCATCCATCCATCCATCCATCCATCCATCCATCCATCCATCCATCCATCCCCTTGTTTATTGGTTGACTGTTTTCCTAATGCTAATTGTTTTCCCACCAGATTTTTGTCTTATTCCTGTACTGCTGTTTTCCATAATTAAGCTCCATTAATGACAATATTGATTGACAGGTTGTAATGTGATGTTAATGGTTTGTGTTTTCAGGCTCTGAGGGCAGAGCTTAAGGAACGTGAGCATTTAGTACTCAGCACATTGGATCAGGCACACATGTTTCTGGCCGACCAGCCAATCGAAGGACCCGAAGAGCCACGCAAGAACCTGCAACCCAAAACTGGTGAGAGCCTATTATTTCTTTGGTACTACAATCCTCCCAGATGTATAGTGATAGATCAATGTGCTTTTGTGGCAACTTTTACAATAAATGAAATTACTTCAGAAACTTGGACCAGTATCAGAACATCTCACACCTCTAACCCTACCCCTAAACCTACCCATCATACAAAACTTTCTGCATTTTTACGTTTTCAAACAAACTCATTCTGTATGATTTATAAGCTTGTTTCCTCAATTTAGGTCCCCACAGTGACATGAGTCTGTGTGCATTCAGGTTGAAGTCCCCACCGGGATAGAAAAACATGCACACACACACTCACACACACCACTCAGACCAGTTTATTTTGACACTCTCTAAGGGATGCTCTTTGATGTAAGTGACTCTCTGATAAGTCGGACACCTCCTGTCAACACGCTCTTAACTGCAGTATTTGATGTCTGCAAAGTTCCCTAGCTCTCTGGACACTTCCGCTGGGACCCGCTTGAAAAGCTAAATTAGGGCAAACATCAGACATAAGTTATCAGATAGAAGAAGAGCTGCAGAGTGAGTGTGAGAGCATGTACGCATGCGCACACGTTCCAGCAAGCGTTTAGGAGGAGTGTGCGAATGCCCACTGAAACCGGGTTAATTGGCAGATCAGAGACTGCAGGCTATTTCCACTTTCCAACTTCCTGAAGCTCAATGTTTTCTGTCTTTCAGAAAATGGCAAAGTCATCTAGAGTAGAAAATGTTTGCTAAGGCAAGCAGAACTATTACTGCTAATAGTAGTTAATAGTTTGAGCAAACCTTTAAGTCTACATATTAAACTTTTCTGCATAACTCGTCATGAACCGTTGACATGAAGGACATCTCAAATCACGTGGCTGCTTGAGGAGAGGTGTGCTGTAACATGTTTTAGTGATTTAGATTTCACTTAAGGCCGTGTTGTCGCCTCGCGTCAGCTCCGTCTGGGACATAAAGCTGTGCTTGAACAGACTACAAAGACTCCAGCCGACTTCCAACTAGCATACGAAACTAGGACTGCAGATGAACAAACTGTAAACAAAGCAGCGCTTGCTTACCATTTTAAATATCAATTCAATTCACATTTATTTGTATAGTGCTTTTCACAATACATATTGTTTCAAAGCAGCTTTACAGAAAATGCATGTCTACACTACAATTTAGAGTGATATGTTATCAGAGGTGACGGAGTTATGTCATTTCAGAAATGTACATATACAAATCACTTAGTTAGCTAACAATGTATTCATTTAAACAGTTTATTAATTTAAGGCAGAAACAATGAGCTCATTGAAGTAAAGAATACAAATAAAAATATGTAATTCATGCTGATCACGGCCTTATTTACTTTCATTGTATGTACAAAACCAGTTGAAACATTCTTCAGAATATCATCTTTTGTTTTCCACAGAATAAAGGAAGTCATCCAGCTTCCATATGAGTTTAGAGTTCCATGAATTTACAATGGGAAGATATATTAAGGCCAGACAAACACAAGTTCTGTTATGAACCTCTAGATGGCACAGGCTGATAGATCCTTATCTCCATCTGCATATCATTCTCAGGTGTTCCAATCACTTCCATGGCCACAGGTGTATAAATCAAGCACTAGGCATGCAGACGCTTCTACAAACATTTGTGAAAGAATGGGACGCTCTCAAGAGCTCAGTGAAGTCAAGCCTGGTACCGTGATAGGTTGCCATCTGTGCAATAAGTCCATTCATGAAACTGTTAGTGGTATTATAACAAAGTGGAAGCAATTGGGAACAACAGCAACGTAAAATCACAGAGTGGGGTCAGCACATGGTGAACAGTGCGCAGGAGTCGCCAACTTTCTGCAGAGTCAATAGCTACAGACCTCCAAACTTCAGTGTCCTTCAGATTAGCTCAAGAACAGTGTGTAGAGAGCTTCATGGAATGGGTTTCTATGGCCGAGCAGCTCATCCAAGCCTTACATTACCAAGTGCAATGCAAAGCGTGGGATGCAGTGGTGTAAAGCACACCGCCACTGGACTCTAGAGCAGTGGAGACGTGTTCTCTGGAGTGACCAATCACACTTCTCTGTCTGGCAATCCGATGGACGAGTCTGGGTTTGGCGGTTGCCAGGAGAACGGTACATGCCTGACTGCATTGTGCCAAGTGTAAAGTTTGGTGGAGGGGGGATTATGGTGTGGGGTTGTTTTTCAGGGGTTGGGCTTGGCCCCTTAGTTCCAGTGAAAGAAACTCTTAATGCTTCAGCATTACCAAGACATCTTGGACAATTTAATGCTCCCAACTCTGGAGAGTCCTGACCTCAACCCGATAGAACAACTTTGGGATGAATTAGAGCGGAGACTGCGAGCCAGGCCTTCTCGTCCAACATCAGTGCCTGACCTCACAAATTCGCTTCTGAAAGAATGGTCAAAAAACACACTCCCAAACCTTCTGGATAGCCTTCCCAGAAGAGTTGAAGCTGTTATAGTTGCAAAGGGTGGGCCAACTCCATATTAAACCCTACGGATTAAGAATGGAATGACATTAAAGTTTATGTGCATGTAAGGGCGAGTGTCCCAAAACTTTTGGTAATATAGTGTTACCACAATTTCCCATTCAGAGACCTTGAGCAAGCTCTGCACATCCATCTTCCCTTATCCCTGCGATCAAAGCACCAAGCTCTGCTATCTGAACAGATAACCACTCATGTGCCCTGCCCGTACTGCACAAACACACAGCCGGAGCAGCTTACAGAGATACAATCATACACAACTAATGTTCATGCAAAGGCATGTTTTCCAAATTGATCTGTATGTTTTAAAATGTAAAGCAATCTGTTCCACAGTTCGTCATCAAATGAGCATAAACAAGCTGCTGCGAAAACGTCACTTTCATTTCCATTCAACCCCTGGATCTTAATTGAATTTCAAACCTTTCCAGAAACGCTTGAATGCATTTGAATTGTAAATTGATTCTCGCTTGGCTGAAACAGAAATATAAAGATGAAAGATAGAGGTGAGCATTTGTGGAATGGAGAAATCAGCCCTGCCGTTTGTGACGGTGACATTAGCTAAAGTGTCTACTCATGTCCTCAAAAAGCCTGGAAGCTGGAATGAAAGAGCAGATGTTAATGCTGTAGACCTGCCTGTAGACATGCCCTCGGCTCTTTCTAAATTGCCCAAACATCTGCCTCCTGTCGTCTGTAGACCTCCCTCTCTTTAGCTCATTAGCTGAGTGGACTCATTAGTAAACACTTTCTTAAGTGACCTCGCACTAAGCATATCTTCTGTACATGGTCGTTTCCAATGTGGAAAAGTTGAAAAGCTGACAAGGCAAATTGTTGTCATATTGATAAATGTGAGGTGAACAAAACAGACCGTTTAAATATTACTCTATTATAAAACCTAATAAGCTTCTCATTGGCAGCATTTTAGGGGTCATAGGTGTATCCCAAACGCAGAGACTGTATATGTTCCAGACAGTATGTGGTAAAATTATACTGCCTTCTAAGGCCAGTTTGTTTGAAAACGCATCCCTTTCTCTCCGTTTCGGCCTTCCGACCACACTGAGACAGCTTTTTGGTCAACGAAGACAGAGCTTTTTGAAAATCCTTTTCCAAATGGATAGATTTGTAAAAGTCGTTTTCGTGTTGTAGTGTGGACTGTGTAAACAGAGGTGTTTGAAAATATTGACATGACATGTTTAGTCATGTGATGCATATTGTAGACAGAGATATCTATGGTTATACCAGCATTGTTGTGCCTGCTGTATACTGTCATAGTGTTGCTAAAGAGAAATGTTCCTTTGTACACTCGTCATTGCATTCCTGCAAAGAGGACTGAAAATGTACTCGCAATTGCTGTCTTGCGGCAAAACATGCTGACAATAGTGTTTTAGACTATGTGGTTTTGAGTGCAACCTGGACGCAACACTGAGTGGTGGGATATTTTGCTAATATAATGATTGTGCCAGAAGAATAGCATGAGAACTTTCTTATGTCTGCTTTCTCTGTATCAGCTTGTGAACTTTTAATATTTTTTACGCATGGTGATTTAACCCCTTATCCTTCCCTTTTAAAAATTGAGTGTTCATCGGAGTGGTCCAAGATCTCAGGACTTTTGTCATACTTGAACCACTTATACACAAAAGAAATTGATGGGTTCGAGGAGTTTTGTGGTTGAAATTTTAAAAAGTAACAAATCCTTCCCTCGCGGGTCAATTTGACCCCCGTAGGAATGAATGGAATGCAATGAATGCTTCAGTACACATAGAAAAACCTACAAATTCTCAAATTCAGACTAAAAATACTTTACCAAAAATTATTTTATAATGTCTACATGTGTATCTGAATGCATACTGAAGAACTGACTTTAGGACCCAGCGGAGCAGCTCTTCCGCTCCATATAGAGCTATAAGGATATCTAGTGGCAAGACTCATGAAATATCATCTTATATTATCTTTTTTCCACAAGAGGTCTGCAGAGACACCCAATGTAAGATATTTTGAGCTGAATTAAAAGAGTTATGCATGAAATCATGAGTTTAAGAATGTGAAGAATGTGCTTAAATTACTATTTATTCATTATTTATTGATCAAATCTAGTAATTTAAAGGTAAATAAAATAAAATAAATCTTTAAAAAATTGCTTTAAAAATAGAAAAAATATTATCAAAATGAAATGAAATAAGCTTTCTGGACAAAAATAAAATAAAAAATTAAATATAATTTTAGGGCTTCGGGTCATTTTGACCCGCGAGGGAAGGATTTGTTAATGAGGGCTAAGCATTTTCAGAGGTTTCAATGTGGATGAGCAACTTTTGGAAAACGCAAGTGTGGACAGGGAGCATTTGAAGTAAAAACATCGTTTTCAAATGTATCCGGATTAATGTAAACGTAGCCTAACACTGTATCATAGCCACATGCGATACGATTCCAGCGGGACAAGCAGTTTGTCTGTCCACACCAGATGCAACAAGGCCTACGAGATGCAGTAAAAGCGTTCAAAATCACAGCCAATCAGAAGAGTGTTGGCAGCTCTCTCTGCAAGCGCAAAAAATGGATGAGTACACATCAAATTAATAAAATGAAACTATTTTAGCATTATCAAAATACATACTCGGTGACTGATACAATCTTTGTGATGGAACACACTTGTTCACGTGTTTTTATTTTCAAGATCCGAGGTTGTCTGGCTATCACCAGACCAAGCTCAGTCTGCTCTGTATTTTCTACTGCACAAGAGGCATGATCAACGGGCATCGTTCAAATGACTCTGTACGAAATTGGATAGTCCTTCAACTAATCAGACCAACGATCCATCGCTTCTCTATCCGTCGTTGTGTTAAACCCGCCAATAGCGCGCCAGGTGGATAAGCCGGTTTGTGATTGGTCCCTGCAAATTTGTAACAGAAGCAGGATAAAAAGATGTACAGGTTTCCAGCCTGAGCTGCAGGGCGAAATCAAATCGCTGGCAGATCGGGCTGGGTTTACCCAGTCTAGATCCGAGGTAAATTATTGTCACTGTTTAAGTTGTGCTCAATGATGTTCGAAAATGAAACCCTTTTAACATTAAGCTCATAATCAGTACCTAAGATTATAATTTTCATTGGACACAGGATATTTTACGACCTGTAGATTGTTTGCTTTGTTCCGAAATAGGGACTTCAATTCTTACAATGTTGCATTTTCTCCTTGGTTCGATTCGCTTTCACAAGGCAACATTTCAAAGCGTACCAAAATGTGTTTGTCACGTGTGAGTCAAACTGTCCTCTTATTGGTCCGAGTGCAGCTGTTTATATTCTGGGATTCCTCTCATAGTGTTCACCCATCAAGTTGCAGACTAGCTGTTGTTATACACACACACACACACACACACACACACATATGTACGAATATATATAAGCCTTGATTCCCGCAGCAATTGCACAACATGTTAAGATGAAGAGGAGCGCTTTTTTTTCATTAAGTAATGCGATAAACAATTAATAATATGCTCACCCACAGAATCAGACACTGCTGCTTTTTACATAATGCGTCTTCCATTATGAATATTGATACAGCTTAGTTTGGGGGTCCGTTGGTTCTGATTGCTTTCGCACCACAAACCGCTCTAGAGTGTGTTTTCAATCGGTCCAAGAGCAACTAGTTCAGGTAAACTCAGACCGATTATTTTGCAGATCTTTGACCATGGTATTTTTCCACTTTCAACCACTTCTGTCCTGATTTCTTCAAGGGGAGGGTCTATGGGCGGGTAAATGTATGGGCTTTTTCAGATCTTTAGATCTAATGGATAAAATAAGCTCACACAATTAACATATGAACGTGAGCGGAGACGACGGAAAAACACACGGAGAGCATCAGCTTTAGTTTCTGCTCTGACAGACGCGAGACCAGCCGAACGCTGTGAGTGTGTGTTAGAAATCAGCAATGGTGAGAGAACATTCTGCTTGGGACGTTTTTTCATCTTCAACCCAAACCCGGGTCTTCAGCCGACAAAGTTTAAATCCCCGTCTAGCTAGTGCGCATCCCATAATGTTTACGCATTAGGTCAGTAGGCGGAGAGCAGGTGGTCTTTTGTGGCTGTTCGAACACATTTGACCACACGAGCGTCTACACTACAAAAACAATCCGGTTTTAACACGTTTTTTAATGGTTTCCGACTACCTCTGGAAGTGGTCAAAAGTGGACAAGCTTAAAACATTTTAGACCCCGTTTACACCTGTATTTAGCCTTGTCTACTTGTGATCACGCTTAACAAAATTTCTGCCACCAGACCATTAAGGTACATGAGCGTTCAATGCGAATCTATGTATTTATGCACTGACGTGAACAATCTCTGGACTAACTAAATATTACATTATAGTAGACTTAAGGATGACACGATCACGTTAAACATGACTAAATTGAACTCAACGTACTATTGAAATTGACTTCTGGACATTGTAATGTTATTTTTTCTGCAACTGTTATTGTTAACAGGCACAGAGGAACAATCCCTTTCCAATCCACTTTTCCTGCTGATAAAAAACATTAACAGCCAATTCGAAACCATCTCATTTAAAGAGCTCAAGCATTAAAGGTGGCAGATGACAAATCTGCAGCACTCTCTGCAGTCATCGTCCTTTGATTTGAATGTTAATATAATTATTGCTAGTTATTGTTCTTTGTGTGAATTAGGCTCCTCTGTAGTTTGAGACAGAGCATCTGTAATATGCTTTAGCCCTGTAAAATCCAAATTTACCTTTTAGAACTTGCTTCTCAAAAATGAGGTCAACTGGAGTGAAGACGTAGCTTAAATCGAGTTTGCGTCTGTGGTTTTCGTAGAGCTGACCCCGGAGGAGAAGGCCCAGCAGGTGGCTAAGGCGATCCGTAAGCAGACTGCAGAAGTGGGTGAGCGCTGGGAGAGGCTGATGGGACACGCGGGCACCTGGCAAGAGCAGGTGGAGAGAGCGCTAGATAAACTCCAGGATCTCCAGAGCTCCATGGACCAACTGGACCTGCGTCTAGCCCAGGCAGAGGAGCTCAAGGCAGGATGGCAACCCGTGGGAGACCTTCTCATAGATTCCCTACAGGATCACATCGAGGGGACAACGGTGAGCACATTACTGTGTAACCAATGGCGATGAGTCCAGGCCAAGCTCCTTAATCGTTAGGGATGATATCAATAAAAGTTCAGCAAGTCACCATGGCATGGTAATTCTGTCATCAGTTACTCAGCCTCAATGTCTTTTTTTCTTCTGTGGAGCGTAAAAGATTATGTTTATCTGGATGCTTCTCTATACAATAACAATACTATGAACTGGGGGTTGTCAGGCTCCAAAAATGGCAAAAAGCTAAATATTACAAATGCAGTGTCCTTTTTGGAGCTTGACAGGGGGTCTTTTTTACCCCCATTGTGTGGAAAAGAGCCATGTGAACATCCAGTTTAACATATTCCATGGAAGAAACATAATCTTTTGGCTTTGGAAGAACACACTGGTAGGGTAAATGGTGATAGAACTTCAAGTTTTTTGTGAACTATTCCTTTAAGGATTATTCTAGTCAATCATCTTCCTGCCTAAAGCTATTTTTATAATTTTATCCTACATGACGCTGTTGCACTTCTCACACATTGTATGAGTCATTTCCAAAGGCTCCGGCTGATGATTTATTTAAATGGTTTAGTTTGGGTGATATGTAGAGATAAAGATGGTAATGGGATTATTTCTGTGTTTCAGGCGTTTCGTGAGGAGATTGCTCCTCTGAAACAGGATGTTCGAGCTGTGAATGATCTGGCAGGTCAGCTGACCCCACTGGACGTCCAGATGTCCTCCACCACCAACCGCCAGCTAGACAACCTCAACATGCGCTGGAAACTACTGCAGGTCCTCTGCCTACTCCTGGCCCTTTCCTTTTCCTTTCCAGTTCTTTTATTTGTCCTTCTAATTTTCCTTTCCTCCTCCTATTCTTTTCATGCAAGTCCTCTGCATGCTCCTATCTTTTTTTTTGTTTCCTATTTCATTTACTCTTCCTTCATGCAAGCCCTTTGCATGCTCCAATCCTTTTTCCTATTTCCTCTTCATTTCCCTTTCGCTTTCTTTCATCTTCCTCTTCCTTCGTGCATGTCCTTTGCATGCTCCGATCCTTTTTCCTATTTCCTCTTTCCTTTCCTCTTCATTTCCCATTCGCTTCCTTTCATCTTCCTCTTCCTTCATCCTTGGCATAGTCCTATCCTTCTTTCATTTAATTTCCTTTCCTTTCCCATTCTTCTTCCATTTTTCCTCGTTCCTCTTCCTGTTTTTTTGCATGCAAGTTCTCTACATGTTCCTATGCTTTTCCTGTTTTCTATTTCCTTTCCTCTTCTTTTCCTTTTCTGTCTTGTCCTTTTCCTTTCATACAGGTTCTCTGCATACTCGTCTTCCTTTTTATTTTTTTCATTTCCTGTCTGATTCCTTCCATTTCCTTTTCCTTCCATTTCCTTTCCTTTCCCATTCTTCCATTCTTCCTCCTTCCTCTTCCTGTTCTTTTGCATGCAAGTCCTCTACATGTTCCTATACTTTTCCTGTTTCCTATTTCCTTTCCTCTTCGTTTCTTTTTCTCTTCCTTTCCTCTTCCTCTGTGCAAGTCCACTGCATAGACCTTTCCTTTATTTTCCTTTCCTTTCATTTTCTTTTCGGTCTTGTCCTGTTCCTTTCATACATGTCCTCTGCATACTCCTCTTTCTTTTCTTTTTCTTTATTTCATTTCCTCTCTGTTTCCTTCCATTCCTTTCCTGTTCCTTTCATGCAGGTCCTTTGCATAGTCCTCTTTCTTTTCTTTTTTTCTTTTCTTTTCTTTTCTTTTCTTTATTTTTTCTTTTTTCTTTTCCTTCGAATGAATCCTTCCTTCTCTAAAGGTGATTTGTGTAAGTGTCCAGTCTATGTGTGTGAGAGTGTATGCTGTTCTCAATAGAGTAATTGGACATTGTGTGTGTGTTTTTCCACAGGATCTGTTTAGAACACTCACTGAGACTGCAGAAAGTCTGAGTGTATCTGCTCATTTCTGTCTTTCAAATGCTGAGTTTTGTACCCTGCTGTGAGTGTGTGGATGCATTTTTTAAAGCTTGTTTGTGATATTCCATTTAGCGACCAACCTATCGTTTTCTCTCTCTGTCTCCGTCTCTCTCTAGGCGGCTGTAGAGGACAGGTTGAAGCTCTTACGGGAAGCACACAGGGATTTTGGACCTTCCTCTCAACACTTCTTATCCAGTGAGTCACTAACCCACATTAAAACAGTAAAAAAGTTAGTGGTGCTTGCATTAATACATAAATATAACTATCCCTGTTGAAAAGACCAGCATGAATTTCCAATGGTTAGTCCTAGTTTGGTGCTGGTCTAGTTGTTAGCTGTTAGTAAAGTTGGTTGACCAACCAGCCTATAGTTCGTTCTTTCTTCCTTCTTTTTTTAATAGTTTTTTTTTGTTGTTGCAATTTTTCAATTGTTACTCTTTTTTAATATTCATTGTTCATACATTATTCACAATGTAATTGCTTGTATAGAATGTTATTATAATCAGTGTTGTTGTCGCAGACATTTGCCAATTCACTCTTATTGAAGGGGACAAAACTAATTAAAATTAATTTGATTCTAATTGACACAAGTTTACACAAAGTTTGCACAAACAATAGCTGTCAGCCATGAAAAATGAAGCAGCCAGTGTCAGATACTGTGGAAAATCAGACATCACAATCCACACATACGCACTTAGCTGTGGCGAAGCTTTTGTGTTTAATAATTCAGGGGTTAATCGTCCACTATTTTCTGTTTCAGTGGACTGTCAAGAGCAGTCATTAACACACACACACACACACACACACACGCACACACACACACACACACTAGTTTTAGTGTAGCAGTTGTATTGTTTCCTTTATTGGTAATGAAATGTGCCAGTTACATTTAAATGTAATGATAACAGTACATAAAAACTATATTCTCTCTCACACCCACACCAACTAAGAAAGGACTCGTCAAACTTTTTTTCCGAAAGGTTGGCGGCAAATTCTTTCTTTGAACGTTGTGTTACAACATCTGCCTTGCCCTTTTCTGTCCAATCTTGACCTATCCCATCCCTTTTCCATGACTGCGCTGAGAGTTGCTCTGCAGCTTGATGCTTCGATCCATAGAGTTTAGTGTATTGGGCAATGCTGATGCGATTTAAACTTTTGAGTTTGGCCTTTGAAGTTGTATCATCCTGTATCCCATGCCATTAGCTTCAAAAGCAGTGTTGCGTACAGTACATTCTGCTGAGAGAGCAGATGTGTAATATATATCATCAAGTGTGTACCTCTGGAACGATGCTTTAGTGTCAGGAGAAATTAAAAGAGTGCGAGTCCGCTGATATGAGAGAGATGTTCTTAATTAATGCTTAATTTCCCAACACCATCATGATCAGACCCCTGATCTCCACTCTAATCAGTCTTTTATTATGTGTCCGCAGCTTCAGTGCAGTTGCCCTGGCAGAGAGCAGTGTCCCAGAATAAAGTGCCCTACTACATCAAGTAAGTGCTCTCTCAGACGTACCCACACATCTGTTTCCATGTGGACTGCTTTCTTTTTAGAGCTGTTGGAGCAGAATTTGACACCAGAGTTTGTCACGTTTGGTGTGACATCCACTTTCTGAACTTAGACACACGCTAGTGAAGTACTGATGTACGGCTCATGTGGACTCCTATTGGCATTAACAAAGTTCGGCAACACTTTCAGAATTAAATTATTGTTGTGTATTTACACTACCATTATGCACTACCATTTATAAGTTTGGGGTCGGTAAGATGTTTTTGAAAGAAGTCTCTCACCAAGACTGCATTTATTTGATGATAAATACAGTACAAAATTAAAGCAAATTGTTTTCTATTATTGTAAAATGTAATGTATTCCTGTGATCAAAGCTGAATTTTCAGCATCATTACTCCAGTCTTCAGTGTCACATGATCCTTCAGAAATCATTCTGATATGATGATTTGAGGCTCAAGAAACATTTCTGATTATTATCAATTGTTGGTAATAGTTCAAAATTGTGCTGCCATTAATGTTTTTTTTGTAGAAACATTTTTGAATAGAAAGCACACCATTTATTTGAAATAGAAATCTTTTGTAACAATACGAAAGTCTTTACTGCCATGTTTGTTTAATGCATCCATGATGAATACATGTGTGACGCGTTTTGGCAAAATGAGCTGGAATGCACACAGGATAATTTCGAGCTACAGGCAAAACAAGTTAAAAAAAAATGTTGGTCGAATTTGAGGTTTTCACAAAAATGAGTTCTTTAAGCCCTCGTCTAGCGATCCCAATGCTCCAAATAGCAATTAAACATCTAAAAGTATCTTTATTTCTATGAGGAGTATTTTTCCCTTGTTCATGAAAAATTGCTGTTTTTCTCTGCTCGCTCTTCTCGATGACTGGCGCTTCCTCTCAGCACAAGTTTGGTATTGTTTTAAAACGCAGCATTCCAGCTTTGTGAATATTCATAGTGAATTCTCTATGGGTCTGAACCAATGAAATGTGATTTTCAAACTCATGATGTAAACAAAGCGATCTTACTCGCACTGACTGACGCATCTGAAGCGCGCGCACAAAGACGCCTCAGACAGCGATCCCGATATACACACAGAATTACAGTACTTCATAATATCTGTCTTGGCGAGTATTCACGCAAACATTATCTGTTACGTCTTAAGTGAACGTTTGGTTAACAGTTGAGGAAAAACATCTGATGTGTGACATTATATTAGATCCGTGCGGTACAATAGATCTTAATATATAGGCTGTCTGTCTCATTAATGTTAATCAAACAACTGTGGTATCATGGGAAAAAAGTTGAATATATATTTTCCTATAGATATTTGGTTTTCACTTGGTGTGTGTTAAATTTGGTGTTATTACCAGGGATTTTAAGGTATGGCTGCTGGTGATTTTGTTTTGGGACCTTCAGAAAACTTTAACTTGATTTTTCTCAAAATTGGCTTTACTGACTTATCGAAAATATCAATAACTCATTTTTGAAAAATTGCTCATTGTGACTGATTTTGCCAGCACAGGTCACAAATAAATTTTTTTTTTTTAAATCTTACATAAATATATGTACTATATACTGACATTATACATATATCTTACTGATTTAGAACCCCAGGGTCCTAACTCACATTTGTCATTTAAAAACAAGTCAAATCCAAGCCACCATGACAAACTGGATTTGTTCAGTAAATGCATGCGTGGTCTCACAACATCTCTGCAGACTATAGGCAATTCCCTCAGTTACAGCTCTTTTGCCTGAATACATTGTCCCTTCAAGTGCCCATCAAGCCCCGAGAGACAATGTTGGAGAAAGACAGAGAGAGTGATTGTTGCATACAGCAGCATCCTGACAATGGACCGGCTTGGAAATCATCCAGTAATAGAGGAGGATGAATGGCACATGAATTAAGACGGAAAAAATAATAGTGACCGAGAGAAGGATAATACACTTTATGAAAATTTGCCATGGTATCATCAAGGCAAAATCATTTGCCTCGAAGCTTCGTTTAGTCCATTTAACTACACACGGTCATGTTGCAGAAATACATTTTTTGTGTAAGGACTCGGAGTATGTGCGGATTGTGGTTATATCCGCGGGTCAGGTGGGTAAAGTAATAAAAAGTAACATTCCAAAAATTGCGGGTGGATGAGAGATAAATCATTGTGTTGATTTTAATAAAGACACGGAACTCTCATTTCACGGGAAAACGTAATCGACGTGTGTCATTCTTTAACTTTCGTTTTCAGCTCATTTCAAGATCAAAGACCGCAATGCGAGAGAGGGCGGCATCAGCACTGGTAACATAATTTAGTCTCGCTATTTTCAAATGAAGACAACTGTCTGTTGAGCTTCAGGATGCGACGCTGAACATTTAAGTGTCATTTGCGGCAGTTCTGGCGTCTGAAGAGATACGAGCACTCGAAACACATGAACAGCATGAATGGAGTTTGCACACGCATCACCGTCACCGAGAAATGTTTAATGGGACTTTATATACTTGATATCTCTGAAATACACCATTAAAATTCTCAAAGCTAAGCGCAACAAATAGCAGAATGAGCTGTAACTGTGCGCGTGATGTGCAGCGCTCCTGCTTTCAGAGCTGTGTGCTTTCATTGATTTGCGTAATTTAAATCTCACAACTTTAATCATATTTATAGCTCCTAACTTAATAAAACAAGCTGTGTTACTATGATGAATGATTAGCTCAAAATGTAGATCTGTATGTGCGATGTACTTTATCTGAATTAAATACAAACACATCTCTCGCTTTTGCTCACGTTCCAGTGGTTACTCCGCCGTGTGCTGTATAGGTTGTCGACCCTGGTTTAGGTTATTTAAGAAATGAAATTTCGCCAAAAAGAAGATTTTTTTTTTAAAGCAGCCTACTTCAGTGTAGCTAATATGTTACGATAGCATCGCGCTTTACACTGAGAATTTGAATCATTGTAGCCTAATGTGACGATCGGGTGCGGATATTTAAATCAGAGAAAGTCATGTGCGGGTGGATGGTTTGTTTTTAACAGCGGATTCGGGTGAGAGCTGATCTGCGCATCTCTAGTACGCCCATCTCTACTGTTGTTCTTGTTCCAAGTTTCCTTCCGGTCCAATATTTGTTGCTTCTTACAAAAGTCACAAAGCCTTCAGAAGACAGTAAAGGCTTGTCACGCCTGAGCTGAAGCTGAAACTTGAAAGTTAAGCTGCACAACATAAATGCAATATTTAGGCATTATTATTATTATTATTTATATTACTATTATTTTGATTTATAGCTTGTAGGTTTAGTTTTAGGTTGTACTATGTATACCCTTTTAAAGTAATTTGAAATTGATTTTCATATTTTTATTTATGATTTTTTTATTTATATATTTGTATTTGAATTTTGAATATATGGCAATTGAATGCACTAAATTGGTTTAGTTTTCACAGATATTAATGTATACAATTTCAGCAATAAAACAAAAAAAAATTCTAAAAATGTTCTTGTATATTTAGTATTGCTCTTTAATAAAGAACAAGTACTTCTTATTCGATTACTCGATTAATCGATGGAATAAACGGTAGGATACTCGATTACTAAAATATTCGATAGCTGCAGCCCTAGTATAGAGTCGTGCTCAAAAGTTGACACACAAAATAAGAGAGATCATACAAAATGCATGTCCTGAATAAGATATTTTACACAAAAGATGTTTACATATAGTCCACAAGACAAAAAAATAGCTGAATTTATAAAAATGACCCCGTTCAAAAATGTACATACCCTTGATTCTCAATACTGTGTGTCGTTCCCTGGATGATCCACGGCTGTGTGTGTGTTTGTGATGGTTGTTCTTGAGTCTCTTGTTTGTCCTGAGCAGTTAAACTGACCAACGTTCTTCAGAAAAATCCTCCAGGTCCTGCAGGTTCTTTAGTTTTCCAGCATCTTTTGCATATTTGAACCCTTTCCAGCAGTGACTGTATGATTTTGCGATCCATCTTTTCACACTGAGGACGATTGAGGGACTCAAACACAACTATTAAAAAAGGGTCAAACATTCACTGAAGCTCCAGAAGGAAACACGACGCATTAAGAGCCGGGGGTGAAAACTTTTGAACAGGATGAAGATGTCCACATTTGTCTTATTTTGTTTTAATGTCATTTAGTACTGCTCTTCAGAAGCAATAGAAGATACTTACATGTTTCCTGGAAGAAAAATTAAGTACAATTTTCCTTGATCTTTAAATTCAAAAAGTTTTTGAACGGGTCATTTTTTCACAGCTACTTTTTTTGTCTTGTGGACTATATGTAAACATCTTTTATGTAAAATATCTTATTCAGGGCAGCACTGGATAAAAAATAACATGCATTTTGTATGATCTCTCTTATTCTGTTAAAATTATTTACATTTTGCAGATTCTGCAAGGGGTGTGTCAACTTTTGAGCAAGACTGTATATGTTGTCCATTAAAATGCATGGTTACTGCAGTTATTAGGCGCTAATCTGTGCTGCTGAATTGTGCCGAACAGATTGTTCCATGTCGTCCAGATCAGCAGTGTGTTATGTTTTAACCCTGGAGTTTTGTAGTAGAGAACAGGAGATGAAAGGGGCCCGTGAAAGTAAAAGCAGACAACAGCAGCGCTGCGTGTGCGGGCCGGCAGGTGTGTTGTGAGGAATGGCCGGTAGCTGAACTTCTTTTGCGTGGATGGCTCTGACAGCCCCCATATGGCTGTGCATATATGAATACACTAGAGATCCTTTTTTTCCCTTCATCGTTTCATTTCCTGAGGGAATCTCTCTTACATTTCCACAAAACTTGCTGTCTGTGCTCTTACATCTAGAGCACTGCTCTCCAGAACAAACGTTTGCTTCTCCGTACAATGTGTCCTCTCGGCTCATTGATCTTCCTGTTCTGAGGCAGGGGGGATTAGCAAAGCGTATTGGCCTTCCTAATTAAAAGTCGCTGACTCTTGGCATCCTGGTAATTGTGGGGGAAAGCCCTGACACCTCTGAAGTCAAAGCTCAGTGTGCAGGGCGATCTAGAAGGAACTTGTTGGCCATGACAGACTGATTTGTCTGTGTAATAAGAGAATTGCAGTAAAATAAGTGGCTATTTTGTGTGGCAAGGTGTTTTTGTAGCATTGGGTTATCTTCAGGGCTTGACATTAGTGGTTTTCCAAAGTTACTAGCCACTCAGCATTTTCACTGGCCAAAATTTTGTTGTTGGGAAATTTGTTGTTGGCTATATGTAAATGACCACTGTACACACCCAAATCAAGTCTACATGAAATGTATAACATGACAGGCCATCAAATAGGCCTATTTAGCTCTGATTGTGTGTAAAGCTCCTTAATCTAGACAGAGAAACACTAACAGTTGCTTGTCTGAAAATGTTTTGGTTTAAATATAATTTATTCTCATCAGTGTTCTATCAGCGATGACATATTTAAATATAAGCATATTTTGTGTATGAGCCCATACAATTGCCTAGTGAAATACATATCCATATTTTCATGTGATTTCACAGTTTATTTTATTAAATATCAAAAATATAAAAGGTGTGCATCATACTTGACACCTAGATGAAACTTGGTTTTATAAGTCATTCTCTTCAAATGCTATTGAAGTTAGAAATGTGTTTACCAATGTCGCATGTAACTTTAGAGACGGTCCCTAAATTTGCGAATATCGAACGCCCAACGACAAGCCAACTTTAGTCCAGTCACATCAGATGCGCTATGGTTCTGCTGTGATCTTTGTTAGAAACTATTTCCGCTGCTGAACAAAACAGTCAATCCCTGTATGATGAATGAATCTCCTGCATACATCGCACGTACATCTCTGCTGTGTTGTTTATGATGAGAGTGCAGATGTCAGTGAGTGATGAACAGCGATGATGATCTGAATGCCTCTGATTATTAGACATTGCATTCATAAGCTCAACTTAATCGCGTGTTATTTGTTATAATGTGCAACGCGATTAAAACAGATACCTAAAAGTCGACAATAAAATTCAACCCGCCAAAATGGCTAGTGCGAGTGACTGTGTTACACGCCACAGCTGAAATACACCCGCAAATGGCAGGTTGGCGGTGTTAATGTCAAGCCCTGGTTATCTTTCATAAAATGTCTTTAAGTGGACCAAAACGTGAAAAAGAACCCAGTTCTCTTCGTGTTCACACTGTTCCTGGTCTTAAATGTGGTTTCAAATCTCTTTTTGTCAGTTTTTGGTTGTATCCATGTTTCTCTCTTCTTTCTGTATGCACAGTATTGTTTGTTTATTTATTTTAACCTGCACACCAGAACATTATATTGCAGCTTACCTAATAAATACATAAAAAGGAAATATAAAATATTCCTGCGGCTCACGAGTGAAATACTGACTCTTCTCCACCGAAACACACTAACTTTCTCTAACACACACCAGTTCTTACGCTGACTCATGTAATTAAACATTAACTGGAGAGATCAAAGGGAGGAAGTGTGTGTGTGTGTGTGTGTGTGTGTGTGTGTGTGTGTGTGTGTGTGTGTGTGTGTTGGAATGAGCTGAGGTTTTAGAGCATGTCGAGTGGAGATGATGATGTCTCGCATGTCAGACCTGCGTAAAGAGTGACAGAGAGAGGCTGAAAGAAAGGTAGTGTGTTTTATCTACAAAGTATTTTTGTAGAAACGCTTATTTCTGTAACTCTAAATACTGTTTTGTGAATATATTGAGTTGAGTAGTTCATGTTTATTCATCAGAATGTGTTCAGAGACACGCTCCCTGGACTTCAGAGAGAGAGAGAGAGAGTGTGTGTGTGTGTGTGTGTGTGTGCGCTGAGATGAGAGAGCAGCAGCTAATCCTGTAAGCAGCTCACTGCTCTGAATAAAACACAGCTCACATCCCTTACTGTAAATGCGTGCCTGCTGTGTTTACTGCAGAATATAACTAACAGTTATTATTTCTTAGTCTTTGTTTTCAGTGCTTTCCACATTTACACTACTGTTTAAAAGTTTGACATCAGTAAAACTTTTAACATTACATTGCTCATAAATGACAGTAAAGACACTTATGTTACAAAAGATTTCTATGTCAAATAAATGCTGTTCTTTTGCTAATCCTAAAACCCTGAAATAATGTATCACTGTTTTCACAGAAATATGAGGCAGCACAGCTGTTTTCAACATTGATAATAATCAGAAATGTTTCTTGAGCATCAAATCTTCATATCAGAATGATTTCTGAAGGATCATGTGACACTGAAGACTGGAGTAATGATGCTGAAAATTCAGCTTTGATCACAGGAATACATTACATTTTACTATATATTCACATAGAAAACAGTTATATTAAATTGCCATAGTATTTCACAATATTACAGTTTTTACTGTATTTTTAATCAGATGCAAATGCACCCTTGTTGCACATAAGAGACTTCTTTCAAAAACATTACAAAATCTCACTGACCCCAAACTTATGAACTGTAGTGTAAGTAGCCGTTGGTGGAAACTAGTTGTATGTGCTTACAAAAATGTACTGTGGTACATGTGTACTTATACCATGGAGATGAAGTGATTATTAGAAGAGTAGTATGGTATCACCATTTCACAAATCCCAGGATATGAATATGTGTGGTGTGCATGAGTGACCAATAAGTGTCTCAAATCAGTCACTTGTAGGGTTCTACGATGGTTAGTATGCCACTGTAGTTTTGAGTTGATGACACTTATTCGCTGTTCTCCTGCTGTAGAGCAGTGGTGAAGCTGCTTATTTCACCCGTGTGCAGTAACCTGCTGAATTACCGTCCAAAGCTCAGCCCTCCAGACGGCCCTGTACACTGATCCTCACTGCTGAAAATCAATTTATGTGACAGAACCATCATCCGCCATCACCTGGCTCCATGCATGCGTCAGTAAAGCTGAACCCTGAGCGCCCATCAGGCTTTATTTAGAGCTGCACTTGTCCCTAGCGTTCTGTCTGTTGGGTCTGGCTGAGACGGACAGTCTGAGAACGTTTGAGCTGTTTGGTGATACCAGCGGAGCGGAGAGGCCTCTCATCAACCTGTGAATGAGATGATGAGATTCACTCAACACCTGCTGACAGCCTCTGTCCCAGCATCTGCCCCTCTCTGTCTGTCTCTCCTAAACAGAAACTCAGTGAGACACAGTCTTGTTTGCTCGGCAGTGTGTGAGAGAAGCAATTCTGGTGTTGATCTCAAGACTATAACAACATTATTCAGCATGAGCTTTTTAATTGTTGATTTTTAAAAAAAATTGCCAAAATACCCAAAAATGAACATTTTCATCATTTACTCCCCCCTCATGCCATCCCAGATGCGTCCCAGACTTTTTTTTCTGCAAAGCACAAACAAATGATTTTAGAAATATACACTATATTGCCAAAAGTATTGGAACACCCCTCCAAATCATTAAATGTGTTCCAATCACTTCCATGGCCACAGGTGTATTAAATCAAGCACTAGGCATGCAGACGCTTCTACAAATATTTGGGAAAGAATGGGTCGCTCTCAGGAGCTCAGTGAATTCAAGCGTGGTACTGTGATAGGTTGCCACCTGTGCAATAAGTCCATTCATGAAGTTTTCTCACTACTAAATATTCCATGGTCAACTGTTAGTGGTATTATAACAAAGTGGAAGCAATTGGGAACAACAGGCCACGTAAAATCACAGAGCGGGGTCAGCGCATGCTGAGGGTCACAGTGTGCAGAAGTCACCAACTTTCTGCAGAGTCAATAGCTACAGACCTCCAAACTTCTGTGGCCTTCAGATTAGCTCAAGAACAGTGCGTAGAGAGCTTCATGGAATGGGTTTCCATGGCCAAGCAACTGTATACAAGCCTTACATCACCAAGTGCAATGCAAAGCGTGGGATGCAGTGGTGTCAAGCACGCCGCCACTGGACTCTAGAGCAGTGGAGACGTGTTCTCTGGAGTGACCAATCACGCTTCTCTGTCTGGCAATCCGATGGACGAGTCTGGGTTTGGCGGTTGCCAGGAGAACGGTACTTGCCTGACTGCATTGTGCCAAGTGTAAAGTTTGGTGGAGGGGGGATTATGGTGTGGGGTTGTTTTTCAGGGGTTGGGCTTGGCCCCTTACTTCTAGTGAAAGGAACTCTTAATGCTTTAGCATACCAAGATATTTTAGACAATTTCATGCTCCCAACTTTGTGGGAACAGTTTGGGGATAGCCCCTTCCTGTTCCAACATGACTGCGCACCAGTGCACAAAGCAAGGTCCATAAAGACATGGATGAGCGAGTTTGGTGTGGAGGAACTTGACTGGCCTGCACAGAGTCCTGACCTCAACCCGATAGAACACCTTTGGGATGAATTAGAGCGGAGACTGTGAGCCAGGCCTTCTCGTCCAACATCAGTGCCTGACCTCACAAATGCGCTTCTAGAAGAATGGTCAAAAATTCCCATAAACACACTCCCAAACCATGTGGAAAGCCTTCCCAGAAGAGTTGACGCTGTTATAGCTGCAAAGGGTGAGCCAACTCCATATTAAACCCTACGGATTAAGAATGGGATGTCGTTAAAGTTAATGTGCATGTGAAGGCATGTGCCCAAAACTTTTGGCAATATAGTGTACAAGAGTACAAGTGTGGCTATTTTTTTCAGGACCATTAGATCTTTTCGAATCATGTCCATGATTTTTTGTTGTTGTGTGTGTTCACATAGCAAGTGCCAAAACCTTTACCAAGTTTCGCAACATTCTGATGAAGTAAAACATTCTAAAAAAAAAAAAATGAAAAAAAAACTTAAAATTTGAGCACCAGAGCGTTAAACGCGTTACACAATTTATTTCCACTTTTAGAATATTTTCTTCATTTTCTTTGAAAATAAATGCCTTTCCGATCTGATATTTCACGATTGTCACGATTATTATGCATTCATTAATTTCACAACAATCAAATGAACACTCAGATTTTAAAGTGTTGTTTTCTGCTACCTTTTGAACCAGAAATAACAGGGTAACTAAATAATACAGCACAAAATAATAATAAAGACGAAAGTTTATCTTTAAGAAAGGAATTAAAGAAAGGCGACCTCTGCTCTGTAAACATCCATGTCAGTGTGAGGGGAATAAACTGATCTATTACTGTCACTAACTGTCATCCATACGTATTCATAATCTTTTTAATAATTAATGTAATTTTACATGTGGCCTGAGAAAGTCATGTCTATTATTTTGGTTTGTTTGTTTGCGTCACTGATAAATTCAAACGTGCTTCCGCGACGACGCGCTCAGTGCTTTTCATATATCACTATTCATATATCACTATTCAACCACATAATGTTTATTTGAGGTTTCAGAGATTTAAATAGACATTTAAATGAATTACTAGCCTATATAAATAAGACATGTAGCCTATAGTGTTAAATTTAAATTCCATACACTCATATTTATGGAAGCTGCAATAATAATGCTTTCAATTATATTTTGAATAATAGTTTTATTCATATCAGATACACATTCTGCATGAAACAAAGTTTGTTCTTCTCCCATGTTCACTGGCCACTTATATGTATGTATTTCGGGGAAAATTTATTAATTTACGTGATGTAAACAGATCCTCTGAATTTCTAACTCATCGCGCTAACATGATCATTATAAAGGTGTTTAAACGACAAAACACATCCACATACAGTCACCTAAAGGATTATTAGGAACACCTGTTCAATTTCTCATTAATGCAATTATCTAATCAACCAATCACATGGCAGTTGCTTCAATGCATTTAGGGGTGTGGTCCTGGTCAAGACAATCTCCTGAACTCCAAACTGAATGTCAGAATGGGAAAGAAAGGTGATTTAAGCAATTTTGAGCGTGGCATGGTTGTTGGTGCCAGACGGGCCGGTCTGAGTATTTCACAATCTGCTCAGTTACTGGGATTTTCACGCACAACCATTTCTAGAGTTTACAAAGAATGGTGTGAAAAGGGAAAAACATCCAGTATGCGGCAGTCCTGTGGGCGAAAATGCCTTGTTGATGCTAGAGGTCAGAGGAGAATGGGCCGACTGATTCAAGCTGATAGAAGAGCAACTTTGACTGAAATAACCACTCGTTACAACCGAGGTATGCAGCAAAGCATTTGTGAAGCCACAACACGCACAACCTTGAGGCGGATGGGCTACAACAGCAGAAGACCCCACCGGGTACCACTCATCTCCACTACAAATAGGAAAAAGAGGCTACAATTTGCACGAGCTCACCAAAATTGAACAGTTGAAGACTGGAAAAATGTTGCCTGGTCTAATGAGTCTCGATTTCTGTTGAGACATTCAGATGGTAGAGTCAGAATTTGGCGTAAACAGAATGAGAACATGGATCCATCATGCCTTGTTACCACTGTGCAGGCTGGTGGTGGTGGTGTAATGGTGTGGGGGATGTTTTCTTGGCACACTTTAGGCCCCTTAGTGCCAATTGGGCATCGTTTAAATGCCACGGCCTACCTGAGCATTGTTTCTGACCATGTCCATCCCTTTATGACCACCATGTACCCATCCTCTGATGGCTACTTCCAGCAGGATAATGCACCATGTCACAAAGCTTGAATCATTTCAAAAAGAAAGGGAAAACGAAATAAACGCGATACTTATCTGTATTGTGACTGCATGACGCGTCGGTATGGAAATAACACGTTCTGAAATAACGGTCGCTTTAAAACAAAACCTCACGCTGTGGGCTCAGCTATAGACTGCCGACTCCAGACGTTTCTTTGGTGGAAATAAAGCGTCGCTGTTTGGTCCCTCTGCCACAGTTAATCCAGTGTGTACAGTAGTAGCCTCCGTGTCTCTGATAAGCACGGCACTTTAAGCTGGTGCACCGCTGGTGTAACTTTGTTTTTGTTTTGTGCAAGTTGCAACAGTTCCGTTCCGTGCAACAAAAAAAAACTCAGTGTAGCAGAGCCTTTATGGTTAATTAACCGTGACATTTTTAAGTGCAGTTAATCGAGAAATCGGTGCATCCCTAGTAAATAGCCTCTGCCAACAAAATAAAAATAGACACTTCGTAAAAAATGTTTTACTATGTAGGCAGCCCAGTTTTATTGAAAGCCAGCAGTGAAGTATCCCTTTAAGTTGGAAATAGTGAAGAGTAGAAATAGGAACATTATTATTATTTAGACCCAGTGAACCTGACCAATTACAGATCACTTCTGATTGGCTAAATCCTATTGATATCCATGCTGATTGCCCTTCCACCCGTTGATTCTATTTGTACGCATGTGACAGTCACAGAGGGAAGGAGTGAGCATGTAATGGCAGCTGTGTTAGTGAGGTCAGTGGAGTGGACGCTTCTCCAGGGCTCTGGATGGATCTGTCAGGTCACATCTGACCCGAACCAAATGAAATAGATAGCACAAAGAATCCAGTCCACACACACACACACACACACACACACACACACACACACACACACACACACAGCCAGAGCTGATTTAAGACACATCTATATAACAGCATGTATACCTCTTCCTCCATTTCTGCTCTAGATTTGTATCTCATCCGTTTGATTCTGCCGCTTTTCTTCTTTGGTAATCTCATTCCTCTCTGTCGTTCACCCCCTCAAACCTTTTTTGTGTCCAAGATAGCATCTCTCACAAGCACACACACAATAACAACAGATGGTGTAAGTTGTATGGGTGTCAGAGTCCAATTCTCCCTCTCTGTTCTCTTCTGCAGTCATCAGAGTCAGACGACATGTTGGGACCATCCCAAGATGACCGAGCTGTATCATTCTCTTTGTAAGTAACACACACACACACAGAATCGAATACGTCTGAGAGACGCACTGAGAGCAGCTCAAGTCTCACCGAAACACAGAGATAAATAAATACTGGACAGCAAGTGTCCGCAGAGACCCACTGTCAGTGCAGGTGTGTGTCTGTGTTTGCCGTCTCTGTGAGGCAGGAAACCTCTAGAGTCGTCACACACATGCACACACACACACACACACGTTAACACAAGGAGAGTTATTCCTAGAGGACACAAACATGGCACCAAACCAGATGGGTCACTTTTGTGTTCGTAATGCATTAAGTATAATGAAAAACAGCAGTTATTAATCGTATAATATGAATGTTTATTTATAAATAGTTTTTTGATTATTTAACTCATGTTTGTTTATAATAAATGAACTAATTATCTAAAACTATACTATTAATGTCTTATTCGATTTTATGTTCTATATTTTCCTTTTAGTTTTTGTCATATTATTTTTTTATTGTATTTAATATTTTAACTTTGTTCTATTTCAGGTTTAGTAATTTTAGCACTTCAACTTCAAATTTTTTTCAGTTAGTTGCCAAGACAAAAAAATAATAATTTTCATCTAATATTTATATTTTATTTTATTTTATTTAATTATTATAATCAAAATTTTTCAATAGTTTTAGTTAACAATCAAGTTATTTTTTTTTTGCGTTTAATGTTATATGTAATTTTAACAACTCATGCATGCACAATGAATCTAAAAGAAGACAGGAATTCAAATCTCATTGTTAATTCAATGCTACTAATGCTAATGCTAATGCACATTATCACTGAGTGTGTTTACATATACAACAAAGCTAGACACTAGAAAACCGTGTTAAAATGAGATTTTAATATCAAATTATTTTCAGTCCGATGTCAAATGTGATGTGTGCACAAGCACTCGAAGCAGTAAAAGTTGACGGCTAAGACAAACATCTGCTGTATTGACCTTTTCTTAATAAGAACAGTTCAACCTGTTACATGACCTTTACAATTTTTTTGACTTATTAACCTTAACCGGTGTCAGATCATACTTGTAAACACTCATTACACGCACCTTTTTAAGGATGAAGTTAAATATTCTATCAATCTACATGTTATGTCCTTTTTGTTGTGAAATATTTAATTAAATATGCTGTTTAAAACTGTGTGGTCAAATTGGGTTTGTGGATGTCAGATGTTCCGCTATTTATGGATTTAACGTGTCGCAGTGTTGTTTAGACGAATCATTGAATATAACAGACCTCGTAAGAACAAGGTGAATCTCTTTTCACACACGAAGAACTGATCCACCCAACATTCATCCTCAGACTCAGTTCACAGGCAGTTCAGTTCAGTTTACAGTTTATGTTGTTCACTTTTCTTGCGCTTTCTCTTCTGTTTCTTCCTAGCTGACCTCAACAATGTGCGGTTCTCTGCATACAGGACGGCTATGAAGATCCGCCGGCTACAGAAAGCCCTCTGCTGTAAGTGCGTGCGTGTGTGTGTGTGTGAGAGAGAGAGAGAGAGAGAGAGAGAGAGTGTGTCTTTGTGTGTGAGAGTGTGTGTGTGTATATGAGTATGTGTGTCTTTGTGTGTGAGAGTGTGTGTGTTTGTGCATGTGTGCGTTTGTGTGTGAGAGAGAGTGAGTGTGTGTCTTTGTGTGTGTGTGTGTGTGTGTGTGTGTGTGTATCTGTCTGTGTCCGAATGTGTTTGTGTGTGTGTGTGCGCGTATGTATGTTTGTGTACGGGCGTGCATGTGTCTTTGTGTGTGAGAGAGTGTGTGTATGAGTATGTGTGTCTTTGTGTGTGTGTTTGTGTGTGTGTGTGAGAGAGAGTGAGTGTGTGTATGTGGTGTGTCTGTGTGATTGTGTGATTATGTGTGTGTGCGTGTGTGTATCTGTCTGTGTCCGTATGCGTGTGTGTGTGTTTGTGTGAGTTTGTGTGTTTGTGTGTGTGTGCGTGCATGTGTGTATCTGTCTGTCTGTATGCATTTGTGTGTGATTTTGTGTGTGATTTTTGTGTATGTGTGTGTGATTTTGTGTGCGTGTGTGTATGTGGTGTGTGTGGAAAGATTAGAGCTGCATTGTTGAATCTTCTCACTCCATCGGCTCAATTAACTCAGAGAGGCCCAATTAACAGCACAAAGAGAATTCGTTAGGAGTTGAGTGTGTGTGTGTGTATGTGATGTCTTCCGCCGCCTCCATGCCTCATGTCCTCATCATTTGCATGTGTGTTTGTTTTTTGAGTTGTTAATAGGTCTAATTAAACAGTGTAAGCAGGGAATATGTCATCCATCGCTCCAACAAAGATGAATAGTGTTAATGGTTGAGATGCTGACACGTGTCCTAACTGAGCGTGACGCGATGAAGAGACAAGCAATAAAACCTCCATGTTAATCGAGGTGGTTGCGTTAACAAGACATTTTGCCCGGTAGCTTAGTTTCTGTTTTTGTTGTGTTATTGCTCTGCCCACAATATCAGTCCACATAACTGCGTATCTTAAACATCAAATATGTTCTGATCGGCTGTTATTTTGTTTCTTTGTGTATATATTGAATATATACAAAATATATGCAATGATTAAGCTAATAATGGCTAATATATTATGATGCTTATGCATTTTGTTCATCAAGATAATCTTGAGAAATAAACACAACTTTTATGAATTCTGAAGCCTAAATACTAACAGCTAAACGCAGGCAATAAACCAACTAGTACACAACGGTCACATGACTTCAAATTACGACCATTAATCTTTCGACAACTCTTTGAGGCCCTTTTTAAAAACATTTTACTGAAAGTTTGAGTTATAATAGTTTGCAAGAGCACGATTATAAGCACAACGAGGCTGTGAAAGTGATTAGTGAGTAGATGAGTTTACCTGTTCAGCTGATGACTTTAATGTCCTCGACCACGCTCTTTATTCCCTTTTAGACACTTGTTAGTCACTAAAATGCAACTTGTTTCTGGGTTTTAGGACCCATTCCTGCAGCTCTCTGTTAGCATGTATTATCAAGGCCATTTCACACTGCACCGACAGACTTAGACCAACGCCGACAGCACGTCACTTCTCAGACACTGATTCAGCATGTTTAATCTGCGAAAACAAGCTCAGACAGACGGCAAAAGACTGGTTAACAGGGGTAACACACTGAGCCGACAAAACCCGACGTAGTGTCTGTTGCCGCCTGTCGGCGCGGTGTGAATTGGCCAGTCGAGTGCTTCAGGTGCCGTTCACAAAGGATGTGAGACAGCGTCTGAATCTTAAAGACAACTTTAATGTAAACTTCGAAATTTAAATGGGTGGTTGATTATGATTTCACTTTTTTAACTTTAGTTAGCGTGTAATGTTGCTGTTTGAGCATAAACAACATCTGCAAAGTTACGACGCTCAAAGGGAGATATTTTCTTTTAAAGAAATTGCTTTTTAAGGACTACAACAAACGGCTGGTGGGGACTACACAAGCTTCCTCCCGGGTTAGTGACATCACTAATCCTGAAATTTACATAAACCCCATCCCCAGGAACACACAACAAAGGGGGTGAGATTATCATGACAGAATATGCTCATCAATGACTTGACTATATTTAGCTCCACATCAGCTACATTAAATTCATCAACTAACCATTCAGGAACATTTTGTTGCATTCTACATGTTGTCACATCTTCTTGAGTCTCTCCATCATTGTCCGACTCCGGTTTGAACATAAAACAACAGTTTTATTGCGTGTCTGCATGAGGTTATCAGAGCTGCTAACTGGAGTTCTTGAAGCTCCGCCCCATTTGCATTTAAAGGGACACACAAAAATGGCACGTTTTTGCTCACCCTCAAAAAGTGACAATTTTAACATGCTATAAAAAATTATGTGTGGGGTATTTTGAGCTAAAACTTCAAATAAACACTCTGGGGACATCAGAGACTTATTTTACATCTTGTAAAAAGGGGCAATCAACCACCCCTTTAAGTTTTGGCTTTACAGGTTTCCATTCAGTTTTCTGTAAAAAAAAATTGTATTGCATTGTTAATGTAAAACACATTCAGAACTATATTAGCTTTGTATAATAATTAGGGCTGTCACTAACGATCAGTTTGGTAATTGAGTAATCGATTACTTTAACGATTAACCGAGTAATTGGATATTTTTTGTGGTAATAAAAATAGACCTAAGCAAACCTATAAAATAATTTAAAATACATATATAATAACAATTAAACAATTTTAGGTTCAAATAAAGTATCAAAAGCAAGTAATCATATGGTTTTATAGCACAACAGTTAAAATACACTCACCTAAAGGATTATTAGGAACACCTGTTCAATTTCTCATTAATGCAATTATCTAATCAACCAATCACATGGCAGTTGCTTCAATGCATTTAGGGGTGTGGTCCTGGTCAAGACAATCTCCTGAACTCCAAACTGAATGTCAGAATGGGAAAGAAAGGTGATTTAAGCAATTTTGAGCGTGGCATGGTTGTTGGTGCCAGACGGGCCGGTCTGAGTATTTCACAATCTGCTCAGTTACTGGGATTTTCACGCACAACCATTTCTAGAGTTTACAAAGAATGGTGTGAAAAGGGAAAAACATCCAGTATGCGGCAGTCCTGTGGGCGAAAATGCCTTGTTGATGCTAGAGGTCAGAGGAGAATGGGCCGACTGATTCAAGCTGATAGAAGAGCAACTTTGACTGAAATAACCACTCGTTACAACCGAGGTATGCAGCAAAGCATTTGTGAAGCCACAACACGCACAACCTTGAGGCGGATGGGCTACAACAGCAGAAGACCCCACCGGGTACCACTTATCTCCACTACAAATAGGAAAAAGAGGCTACAATTTGCACGATGTCACCAAAATTGGACAGTTGAAGACTGGAAAAATGTTGCCTGGTCTGATGAGTCTCGATTTCTGTTGAGACATTCAGATGGTAGAGTCAGAATTTGGCGTAAACAGAATGAGAACATGGATCCATCATGCCTTGTTACCACTGTGCAGGCTGGTGGTGGTGTAATGGTGTGGGGGATGTTTTCTTTGCACACTTTAAGCCCCATTTAAATGCCACGGCCTACCTGAGCATTGTTTCTGACCATGTCCATCCCTTTATGACCACCATGTACCCATCCTCTGATGGCTACTTCCAGCAGGATAATGCACCATGTCACAAAGCTCGAATCATTTCAAATTGGTTTCTTGAGCATGACAATGAGTTCACTGTACTAACACAGTCACCAGATCTCAACCCAATAGAGCATCTTTGGGATGTGGTGGAACGGGAGCTTCGTGCCCTGGATGTGCATCCCACAAATCTCCATCAACTGCAAGATGCTATCCTATCAATATGGGCCAACATTTCTAAAGAATGCTTTCAGCACCTTGTTGAATCAATGCCACGTAGAATTAAGGCAGTTCTGAAGGCGAAAGGGGGTCAAACACAGTATTAGTATGGTGTTCCTAATAATCCTTTAGGTGAGTGTACATAATATAAACAATCATCTTATGTACATTATGTATTATAACAAATGCCTGCAGAGGGCGCAATCAGCCCTCTGGTGTTGTTACACTTTACAGCAGATCAAATCCATTTAATATTGGCCAGACGACATTTAATTAAAAAGTTTACTTAATCTTTAATATTTAGCCACTTCTTTATGTTAGAAATGCTACAGCCACTGGACGTTCTTTAACAAGATATGTGGACATCAAAACATGCAAACTCAGAACGAGGGTTTAAACTTTTATTTTGAAATCACGATGAACGGTTTGCATATTTAGAAACATATTGCTGTATTCTCCTGTGTTGGCATAGATTTTATAAATGATTTATGTTACAAATCTGATGAAATGGCGCACATTGCATTCCCAGATGAAGGTTATAAGCAACCCAAACTGCATATGCAGCATATGTAGAGATGGAGTTTGAGACGCGCTTCACGCATGTAAATGATAACAGTTCACGTGGAGCAGCATCTGTGAACGGAGCCGCTCTGAGACGCACGTATCCTACATGCATGTAAATAATTAAAACGCATATAAATTAAACACGCAGGGAATTCACAACAGCACTATGCTATAGAATGGCTTTAATAGATCGTGCAGCCTTAGAAAACGCTCATGGAATAAACAAAAATAAACATTCTCATCCGTATGTTTATTCTTGTTGTATTTTGCCGGTTACTCGACACAGGTAAATTGCAATCGAGGATTTTTTAAAACCAAGTACTTGAATTTAATCGAGGAATCGTGACAGCCCTTGTAATAATACTAATCCAGTATCCACTGCAATAATAATAATGATATTTTTTGTGTAACAGTGACAACCCTATTCACAACCTTATGTTGTCTTATGTAATGAGAGCGTTTTGAGATTTAAACTTCAGTAGAGTGGGTAAGTTTAGTTAAACTGTCCTTTTCGGTGAGTCAATTCAAAACTCAAGCGATTTAAAAATTATGCCGGAACTGTTTATTGAAGTACTCACATGACATTTATTTTAAATAATTAAATATTGCTGTTTATGAGTGTTGTTACATAGTCACTTGGTAGAAAAATATGCCCTTTAATTACTATTTAATTACTAAATATGTCCTCTGTTCCCCCTTCTTTTTCTGAGCCTCCAAATCTTGTCTTGATGTTCTATGGAGGACAGAGATTTCTCTTCTTATGCCCCAGAAATGGCAGAACTCTCTACTAAGTGAAGTTAGAAAGTCAAAATCTCTTAGAACATTTAAATCTGACTTACTATTTCAGAAAAGCTTTCATTTGATGGTCCCACTTTATATTAGGTGGCCTTAACTACTATGTATTTACATAAAAAAGAAAATAGGTACAGTGTACTTATTGTGTTCATGCATTTTTTCAAATGTAAGTACAATGTAAAAACATGCAAGTACACAATAAGTGCATTGTATCAAATTATTCATTTAAATGTTAGTACGTCAAAGATACATCCTAGGATGCGCCAGGACACATCTTCAGTGATTTGTTCCTAGGGTCATTGCGCATTTCGGGTCTTTCAACGTCATACGCCCTCACCCAGGTGACCCAGCCAGGGTTGATCAGACCCTGACTTGTGTCCCTGCAGCACTGGCCCACAGATCGCTTCTCTTGAGCCACAGCCATCTGGAGGCCCTTTCTGCAGCCTCCATAGCGGACTTAATGGCTTTCCTCTTTGCAGCCCCAGTAATGCCAAGCAGCTTGTAGACCTTACACAGTGACCAACCAGCAAAGCCCCTACACCCAACTTCGATGGGCTCACAGCGTGCCTTCCAGCCCGCCCTTCTGCACTCCTCCACCAGCTCCTGATACTTTGACCGCTTCCGTTCATTTGCCTCCTCTATGCGGTTCTCCCAGGGAACTGTAAGCTCTATCAAGAGCACCTGCTTCAAAGTGGCTGATGTTAGCACTAAATCTGGCCTCAACCCAGTTGCTACGATGTGGACCGGGAACTTGAGCTGCCTCCCCAGATCGTCTTAAAGCTCCCAATCCGACGTCGAGGTGAAGAGCCCAGCTGCAGGCTTGGGCTGTGAATGTGGCTGCTCCCCAGCCTTGACAAAGGTGATGTTCCTCCGGTGGCAGCCGTGTGTATTGTTGGCCATAGCTTTGGAGACAGACTCTACAATAGACTTTAGCACCTGATCGTGCCGCCAGCGGTAGCGGCCCTCCCCCAGGGCTGTTGGGCAGCTGCTTAAGATGTGCTCTAGGGAACCCCTCCCAGGGCACAAAGGACATGCTGGTGAGTCATTCCTACCCCAAATGTGGAGATTTGCCATGCTAGAAAGGACATCATAGACTACTCGTACCAAGAACTTGATCCGCTGGGGATCTGCCTGCCAAATCTCGGTCCAGGAGAACTTCTTCTCCAGCGCACCCTCCCACTTTGTCCATGCTCCCTGCTGTCGCATGCCCACCATTCTGCAAGTCCTTTCCTCTTCAGCACAAGCCCGCACCTCCTCCAGGACTAGCTGGCGACGGTCCCTTCCATGGGCCTTGTCATAACGAGGTTGTGGGTTGGCCCCTAACCCTGCCCGGCCCATAGCTACAGTGCCCACCAAAGCCTTGTGTCTCAGCCGGGACTCAGCTATCTCTAGGCCTTCCTGTGCTCTCCACTTCCGACCTGTCCGCACCGTGATGCCTGCTGATGCCACCCTCGGGTCCTTGGAGTCCCGATAGAGTAGTGCCTCTCTGGTGCGAGAAACCTTAAACTCCTCGCCGAGGCTGCTAAACGGGAGCTGGAGCTTGTTTATCTTTCCATAGAGTGCTGCACTACTCAAGCTGCGCGGCAATCCCAAGTTCTTGGAAGATTGTGAAGCTTTTAGAATTGTCTTTATTTCTGCATAAATATGTCCCAAAACATCATCAGATCAAGTCCTAAAAGTAGACAAAGAGAACCCAATCTAACAAATGAGACACAATTTTATACATGGTCATTTATTTAAGTTCTGGGATTAGCAGTTAATTTGAAGGTGAAATCAGGCTCCTCCTGTTATGAGATGTTTTCTATCAATGGGATGACAATCAGGTAAGCATTTAATATAATGTTTATTTCCATCACAGGTTTGGTCTTTCATACAAGGTGGTTTTAAAAAGGTCTTAAAAAGTCTTTTAACTTGTTTATATGTGAAGACACCCTGGGAAAAAAACAACACTGAACTATGGTGTGCATGGCAGAATTGCAAGGAGAAAAGCCAATGCTCTTCAAAAAGAACATCTGCAGTTTGCTAAAGATCATGTGGACAAGCCAGAGGACTATGAAAAAATGTTTTGTGGTTGTATGAGACAAAAGTAGAACTTTTTGATTTAAATGAGAAGCGTAATGTTTGGAGAAAGACAAACACTGCATTCCAGCATAGGAACCTTATCCCTTCTGTGAAACATGGGTGGTGGTGGCGGTATTAGCATGGATTGGACCTGTTTTGCTGCATCTGGGCCAGGACGAATTGCCATCATTGATGGAACAATAAATTCTGAATTATTCCTGCGAATTCTAAAGGCAAATGTCAGGACATCTGTCCGTGAACTAAAGCTCAAGAGAAAGTGGGTCATGCAGCAAGACAACGACCCCAAGCACACAAGTCGCTCTACCAAAGAATGGTTAAAGAACAACAAAGTTAATGTTTTGGAATGGCCAAGTCAGAGTCCAGACCTTAATCCAATTGAAATGTTGTGGAAGGACTTGAAGCAAGCAGTTCATGTGAGGAAACCCACCGACATCCCAGAGTTGAAACTGTTCTGTACTGAGGAATGAGCTCAAATTCCTCCAAGGATTTATCAGCGGTTAAAGGTTTTGTTGCCGTTATTGCTGCACAAAGGGATCACACCACATACTGAAAGCAAGAGCACATACGTCTTCCACTCACAGATATGTAATACCGGATCGGTTTTCTCAATAAATAATTGACAAAGTATATATTTTTGTCTCATTTGTTAGATTGGGTTCTCTTTGTCTACTTTTAGGACTTTTGTGAACATCTTATGATGTTTTGGGGTCATACTTATGCAGAAGTATAGAAAATTCTAAAGGGTTCACAAGCACTTATGTGTAATTGTCTTAGGCCAGTAAGAGCTGTGCGTGTAAACCTCACTCCACTGGCCTCAAGAGGCGCGCTAGTATGAAAGCTCGCCACAGAACAAAACATTTAAAAAGATAATTGCGACTTTTTATTTCACAGTTGTGAGTTTACATCAGAATTACGAGATATAAACTCTCAATTGCGACTTTATATCACGTAAAGTCAGAATTGTGAGATAAAAAGTCACAATTACCTTCTTTTTTTTTCTTTTTTTATTCTGTGGCGAAAATACTCTAGCAACTGCCGTAAGGGGTTGAGGCCTTTAGTGTCCTTGTTAATGCACCCACCTCCCACACCGAGACCGGGGTTCGAATCCTGCTCGGAGCGGGTCGTGTAGGACCGGTTACATTTGGTGCTATGACCCGGATGGGAGTAAGGTTTAGGGGGGTGATGTAACTGACGTAGGCCAGTAAGAATTGTGCGTGTAAACCTCACTCCCCTGATCTCAAGAGGTGCTCTAGCGACTGACGCGAGGGGCTGCAGTCTTTAGTGTCCTTGTTAGAGAGCCCACCTCCCACACCAGAGACAACAGTTCGAATCCCGCTTGGAGTGGGCCGAGTAGGACCGATTGCAAAAGCACAAATGTAACTGACAAAATCAGTGAAGATTTTACAGAAAAAAGGCACGAGCTGAAGGTGGACGTTTGTACAATTATACTAAAAAGCCTTTTACTTGCTACAAAAGTATAAACTGTCAATCAGATGACAGAAGGCATGTAGTAGATTGTCGAACAGGTTTTTCAGCAAAGTTTTGATCTTGTTGATCATTAAAAATGTGCCTATCAAATATGATACAATAGGCTTTATAGGGTTAAACATTATCGCCCAGTCCAGTTCTGAAGAATTTTGATACCAGTGAAGACTAACATTATGCCTCTGTTTCTCTGTCTCTGTCAGTGGATCTGCTGGATCTGAGTGTGGCTCAGTCCATGTTCCAGCAGCACAAGTTAACGGTAAACTCACAGCAGCTGACGGTTCCTGAGGTCATCAACTGTCTGACGTCTGTCTATGACGGACTGGAGCAGGAACACAAAGACCTGGTCAACGTCCCACTGTGTGTGGACATGTGTCTCAACTGGCTGCTCAATGTCTACGACACGTACGTATGGCACTAGATCTGCACTGCTGGTTTAAAATACAGCATGTCTTCATGTTGCACAGCTATTCCAGACATTTTGAAAATGTATGTTTTGATTTGGAAATATGCTAAGACTTATATAACTACATAACATCAGACTTGCATCAAAGTAAGTTTAAGATGTCTCTGGTCTGCTCATTGCCTTATGTTTCTAATCATGTGCGAATGCAGTTGTTTAAATAACATTAAAGTTGAATATTAAAGAATATTTTTATATTAGTGCATTTCTGTTGTAAATCAAGTAGGAAACAAATATATCCCCTAATTTTGCTGAAGGCTTGCCTGGAGCTCAGAGCTAATTGATGTGCTGTGCTATTGCAGAAACCCTCAAGCTTGGAACTTCAGTGCTTCCATGGACTGTTATACAAAATAAACACTACAGAAATGTATCCTCTAATCAATAATGGGCAGATGTATATTATTACTACTTATTGCTGCCTATTTACTCTTATCCACAATTTTTGTATGCCGCAGGGGTCGCAGTGGGAAAATCCGAGTTCTGTCGATGAAGATTGGTCTCCTCTCCCTTTGTAAGGGTCACCTGGAGGAGAAATACAAATGTAAGTCTCTATCTATCTATCTATCTATCTATCTACACTATATTGCCAAAAGTATTGGGTCACCCCTCCAAATCACTGAATTCAGGTGTTCCAATCACTTCCATGGCCACAGGTGTATAAAATCAAGCACTAGGCATGCAGACGCTTCTACAAACATTTGTGAAAGAATGGGTCGGTGAAATTTCCTCACTACTAAACGGTCAACTGTTAGTGGTATTATTATAACAAAGTGGAAGAAATTGGGAACATCAGTTATGAAGTGGTAGGCAAGGTGAAATCACAGAGCGGGGTCAGTGCATGCTGAGGTGCACAGTGCACAGGAGTCGCCAACTTTCTGCAGAGTCAATAGCTACAGACCTCCAAACTTCGTGTGGCCTTCAGATTAGCTCAAGAACAGTGTGTAGAGAGCTTCATGGAATGGGTTTCTATGGCCGAGCAGCTCATCCAAGCCTTACATCACCAAGTGCAATGCAAAGCGTGGGATGCAATGCAAAGCGTGGGATGCAGTGCATACCAAGACATTTTGGACAATTTCATGCTCCCAACAGTTTGGGGATGGCCTTTTCCTGTTCCAACATGACTGCGCACCAGTGCACAAAGCAAGGTCTGTCTGTCTGGGTTACCCTTTTTCCCTTTTAATAATAAGTTGATTAATGCTTAATATAATTTTGACAGTATTAAAGTACACGTAATGTCTTGTTAAATATGGTATTCATATGTTTTAAACTATTTACAGTAAAATGTAAAGTAAAACAACATGGCTTTTGAAATATAATTTCCCACTGTAAATACTTGGTAAGGTAACTTAGTTAACCAGTTTACAGGTTTATATATATATAACCAGTTTATATATATATATATATAAATTATAATTTATTTATATATTTATTTATATTTATATATATATATATATATATATATATATATATATATATATATATATATATATATAATATATATAATATAAATGTAACACATTTTTCTTAAATTGTGATTAATCGTTTGACAGCACTAAGGCATTTCTTACAGTGTGGCATCAGTGTTGTTATTGTTAACCAAACATAAAACTTTTACAATAATTTTAAGCAGTAAAGCTGAAATACAAATATTAGATTAACAAAAATTAGAAATGTTGCCTTGGCAACTAACTGAAATAAAATACATTTGTTAAAAACACTTAATTGACCTAAAACTTTAGTTAAAGTAAAGCTAAATTAGAAATATAACATCACAATATAACAAAAATATAAAATCACATAAAATTACTACAGTTTAAACTAAAATGAAAAGGAAAACTAATTCAAAATTTTAATAAATATGATAATAGTATCTAATTAATACAATTTCACTAGATAATTCACCACCTGTAAAATGTAATTTGTCCATCTGTGTATCATCAAATATACTTAGGATGAGGTCTAAGGCTAAACAAAGGCTTATTATTTTTGCTGGTTGAGGTTTTTATGTATTTTCTGATCATTTGAATGTATAGTGAATAGGTTGGTGTTTGTGAACTGCGGTATTGTTAGATCACAGCCTTATCTCTTTTAATTAACGTGTTTGTGAAGCACGACAAACCCCATGATGCCCTACCCTTTTTTTCTGTCCTGTTTTCACCTGAAAGCACAGACTGCACTCCCATGATGCATCCCTCCATGTAATTGGGCTTTTTGCTCTTTAAAGTTGTGACTCAGTGATCAAAACTCACAGCAAGCGAATCCCTGTGCGGGTGCGTTCACCAGAGGCAGCGCTGAGCGATCTCCATGTCTGAAATACTGTAGATAGATGGGAAATGATGCATCACGCTTGTTGGGATGAAAAACAAGTTTTTTCCATTTTCGGTCAGCAGTTTGAGGTTCACTCGGCCCGGTCAGCACTTTGTACAGCAGTGCTGAGTGACAGACAATCACAGATGCTTCAGTGCCGGGTTAGTTCGCTGACCTTGAGTTAACACACACCGGACAGTGAAATAGAGTCTGTGTGACTTTAGTTGTGTGTGCTGGAGTGAGAATAGAGTTTACTGAACTGCTCTGATGCTCTCAGGACAGAGGTCTGGAGTTCAGCGCGATCTGTGTGTGTGTGCGCGCGCTCTGGCAGGGGTCTGCTCTTGCTGTGGTAATCAAGGTCATATCCATCCCTAAGCCAAGGTCAGAAAGAGAGACTGATGAAAGATGATAAGTTTGCTTTACTGTATAATCCGTGTATAAAACATGTAGGTTACTGAAGGTTTTGCTTTAAATATCAAATGGAAAAAAGACAAGCTAAATTATCTTTTCAATTTATCCGTATAGATGATGCGAGCTGAGAAGCATTTGAAAAACACTCTCTGATGTGTTGAATTCGTGTGAGTGGACATATAATGAACTGTTAAGAGCTGTGAAATTATTTTATTGAACTACAGCAAGTGTTTTATTCATACAGTTTAACAGACATTTTATGATCCGTCATTTTACATCCGTCTGCCGTTCTGTTCGTCTCTCTTTCTGTCTGTCTGTTCATGTGTCTGTCTGTCGTTCTGTCCGTCTGTTCATCTGTCTGTCCGTCTGTCTGCTGTTCTGTTCGTCTGTCTGCTGTTCTGTTCGTCTGCCTGTCTGTCTGTCTGTCCGTCTGTTCATCTGTCTGTCTGTCGTTCTGTCCGTCTGTCGTTCTGTCCGTCTGTCGTTCTGTCCGTCTGTTCATCTGTCTGTCTGTTCATCTTTCTGTCTGTCTGTCCGTCTGTCTGCTGTTCTGTTCGTCTGTCTGCTGTTCTGTTCGTCTGCCTGTCTGTCTGTCTGTCCGTCTGTTCATCTGTCTGTCTGTCATTCTGTCTGTCTGTTCATCTGTCTGTCCGTCATTCTGTCTGTCTGTTCATCTGTCTGTTCATCTGTCTGTCCATCTGTCTGTCTGTCTGTCTGTCTCTGTCGTTCTGTCTGTCGTTCTGTCTGTCGTTCTGTCAGTCGTTCTGTCTGTCGTTCTGTCTGTCTGTCGTTCTGTCTGTCTATCTGCCGTTCTGTCTGTCTGTCTGTCATTCTGTCTGTCTGTCTGCCGTTCTGTTCGTCTCTCTTTCTGTCTGTCTGTTCATGTGTCTGTCTGTCGTTCGGTCTATCTGTCTGTCGCTCTGTCTGTCTGTCTGCTGTTCTGTCTGTCTGTCATTCTGTCTGTCTGTCTGCTGTTCTGTCTGTCTGTTCATCTTTCTGTCTGTCTGTCCGTCTGTCTGCTGTTCTGTTCATGTGTCTGTCCGTCGTTCTGTCCGTCTGTTCATCTGTCTGTCTGTTCATCTTTCTGTCTGTCTGTCCGTCTGTCTGCTGTTCTGTTCGTCTGTCTGTCTGTCTGTCCGTCTGTTCATCTGTCTGTCCGTCTGTCTGCTGTTCTGTTCGTCTGTCTGCCGTTCTGTTCGTCTCTCTTTCTGTCTGTCTGTTCATGTGTCTGTCTGTCGTTCGGTCTATCTGTCTGTCGCTCTGTCTGTCTGTCTGCCGTTCTGTCTGTCTGTCATTCTGTCTGTCTGTCTGTCTGCTGTTCTGTCTGTCTGTTCATCTTTCTGTCTGTCTGTCCGTCTGTCTGCTGTTCTGTTCATGTGTCTGTCCGTCGTTCTGTCCGTCTGTTCATCTGTCTGTCTGTTCATCTTTCTGTCTGTCTGTCCGTCTGTCTGCTGTTCTGTTCGTCTGTCTGTCTGTCTGTCCGTCTGTTCATCTGTCTGTCCGTCTGTCTGCTGTTCTGTTCGTCTGTCTGCTGTTCTGTTCGTCTGCCTGTCTGTCTGTCTGTCTGTCCGTCTGTTCATCTGTCTGTCTGTCATTCTGTCTGTCTGTCGTTCTGTCCGTCTGTTCATCTGTCTGTCTGTTCATCTTTCTGTCTGTCTGTCCGTCTGTCTGCTGTTCTGTTCGTCTGTCTGCTGTTCTGTTCGTCTGCCTGTCTGTCTGTCTGTCCGTCTGTTCATCTGTCTGTCTGTCATTCTGTCTGTCTGTTCATCTGTCTGTCCGTCATTCTGTCTGTCTGTCCATCTGTCTGTCCATCTGTCTGTCCGTCTGTCTCTGTCTGTCTGTCTGTCTGTCTGTCTGTCTGCCGTTCTGTCTGTCGTTCTGTCTGTCGTTCTGTCTGTCGTTCTGTCTGTCGTTCTGTCTGTCTGTCGTTCTGTCTGTCTATCTGCCGTTCTGTCTGTCTGTCTGTCATTCTGTCTGTCTGTCTGCCGTTCTGTTCGTCTCTCTTTCTGTCTGTCTGTTCATGTGTCTGTCTGTCGTTCGGTCTATCTGTCTGTCGCTCTGTCTGTCTGTCTGCCGTTCTGTCTGTCTGTCATTCTGTCTGTCTGTCTGCCGTTCTGTTCGTCTCTCTCTTTCTGTCTGTCTGTTCATGTGTCTGTCTGTCGTTCTGTCCGTCTGTTCATCTGTCTGTCTGTTCATCTTTCTGTCTGTCTGTCCGTCTGTCTGCTGTTCTGTTCGTCTGTTCATGTGTCTGTCTGTCGTTCTGTCCATCTGTTCGTCTGTCTGTTCATCTTTCTGTCTGTCTGTCCGTCTGTTCATCTGTCTGTCCGTCATTCTGTCTGTCTGTTCGTCTGTCTGTCTGTCTGTCCGTCTGTCTCTGTCTGCCGTTCTGTCTGCCGTTCTGTCTGTCATTCTGTCTGTCTGTCGTTCTGTCTGTCATTCTGTCTGTCTGTCGTTCTGTCTGTCTCTGTCGTTCGGTCTATCTGTCTGTCGTTCTGTCTGTCTATCTGCCGTTCTGTCTGTCTGTCTGTCATTCTGTCTGTCTTTCTGCCGTTCTGTTCGTCTCTCTTTCTGTCTGTCTGTTCATGTGTCTGTCTGTCGTTCTGTCCGTCTGTTCATCTGTCTGTCTGTTCATCTTTCTGTCTGTCTGTCCGTCTGTCTGCTGTTCTGTCTGTCTGTTCATCTTTCTGTCTGTCTGTCCGTCTGTCTGCTGTTCTGTTCGTCTGTTCATGTGTCTGTCCGTCGTTCTGTCCGTCTGTTCATCTGTCTGTCTGTTCATCTTTCTGTCTGTCTGTCCGTCTGTCTGCTGTTCTGTTTGTCTGTCTGTCTGTCTGTCCGTCTGTTCATCTGTCTGTCCGTCTGTCTCTGTCTGTCTGTTGTTCTGTCTGTCTGTCCGTTTGTCTCTGTCTGTCCGTTTGTCTGTCTGTCTGTCTGTCTGTCTGCCGGTCTGCCGTTCTGTCTGTCTGCCGTTCTGTCTGTCTGCCGTTCTGTCTGTCTGTCTGTCGTTCGGTCTATCTGTCTGTCGTTCTGTCTGTCTATCTGCCGTTCTGTCTGTCTGTCTGTCTGTCTATCATTTTGTCTGTCTGTCTGTCTGTCTGTCTGTCGTTCTGTCTGTCTGTTGTTCTGTCTGTCTGTCGTTATGTCTGTCTGTTCATCTGTCTGTCTTCCGTTCTGTTCTTCTGTCTGTCCGTCTGTCTGCCATTCTGTTAGTCTGTCTGTCTGTCGTTCTCTTCATCTGTTCATCTGTCTGTCTGTCTGTTCATTTGTCTGTCTGTCGTCTGTCTGTCGTTCTGTCCGTCTGTTCGTCTGTCTGTCATTCTGTCTGTGGTTCTGTCTCTGTCATTCTGTCTGTGGTTCTGTCTGTCTGTCGTTCTGTCTGTCTGTCGTTCTGTTGTTCTGTCTTGTCAGTCTGTCTGTCGTTCTGTCCGTCTGTTCGTCTGTCTGTCTGTCTGTCGTTCTGTCCATCTGTTTGTCTGTCGTTCTGTCCATCTGTTCATCTGTCTGTCTGTCGTTCTGTCCGTCTGTTCATCCGTCTGTCTGTCCGTCCGTCTTTCTGTCGTTCTGTCTTGTCAGTCTGTTTGTCGTTCTGTTCGTCTGTCGTTCTGTCCATCTGTTCATCTGTCTGTCTGTCGTTCTGTCCTTCTGTTCATCCGTCTGTCTGTCCGTCCGTCTTTCTGTCGTTCTGTCTGTCTATCCACCTATCATTTATCTGTCCGTCCGTCCGATCTATCTATCTATCTATCTGTCTGTCTGTCTGTCTGTCAGTGTATATATATTGGTCTCTGTCTATTTATATGTCTGGCTATCTATCTATCAATCTAAATAGATAGATATTGTTGTCCATCCATCCATCTTACAGTCCATCAAGATTCTCAGTTTATTGTCTCTTTTGTGCTCATGTCTCGCATCTTTTGCTATGTCTCTCTTAACATTTTAAGAACGCTGTGTAAATTAAAAGAAATTATTTTATAAACTTTGGTTTTACTTTATTTCTATAGTCCACTTTAGACATTATACTAATTATAAGTAATTTTGCAACAACTTGTCCACTAACTATTAGAGTATTAGTAGACTGTTAGGTTAGGCATTAGGGTTAGCATAAATAGTTGACAGGTAGTTGCAAAGTCACTTATAGTCAGTAGAGTGTCTGTTGGGGAGCGTCACAGTAAAGAGTTAGCAGATATTAATCAGACAGTCTACTAATACTCTAATGGCTGCTAGTTGACATGTTGCAAAGTCTGTACTATCGAAATAACATGTTACCTAAACTTTAGGGCTGATTTGTATGTTTGTTTGTGTCTCTCTCTCAGGTTTGTTTAATCAGGTGTCATCAGCGGGCGATACGTGTGATCAGAGGCAGTTGGGTCTTCTGCTGCATGATGCTATTCAGGTCCCTCGACAGCTGGGAGAGGTGGCAGCCTTCGGCGGGAGCAACATCGAGCCCAGCGTCCGGAGCTGCTTCCAGCATGTGCGTGAACACACACTCACACACACACACATCAGTTTATTATGACAATCACAGCGTCACTCTGATATATCTGTGTTTATGACTGCTGTCTTATTCAATTGGGATATATTGAAGCCGTCTGCTTGTGATATCCTCACATTACCTCACATATTAATGGGGTTGTCAGAATGAGTGTTCATAATTGAGTCTTATAGTCACTTCACTTGTGTAAATCCTACAGCAGTTAGACTGGGAGGCTATAAATACACACTTTAAAAAGAGAGAGAACGAGAGAAAAAAAGAGAGATCACCCTTTTAAAGTGTCTGCTGCTCTATCTATCTATCTATCTATCTATCTATCTATCTATCGTTCTATCTATCGTTCTGTCTGTCTGTATATCTGTCTGTGGTTCTGTCTATCTCTGTTTGTGGTTCTGTCTGTCTGTCGTTAGGTCTGTCTGTCTGTCTGCCATTCTGTTTGTCTGTCTGCCGCTCTGTCTGTCTGTATATCTGTCTGTGGTTCTGTCTATCTCTGTCTGTTGTTCTGTCTGTCTGTCGTTCTGTCTGTCTGTCGTTCTGTCTGTCTGTTGTTCTGTCTACCTGTCGTTCTGTCTGTCTGTTGTTCTGTCTGTCTGTCGTTCTGTCTACCTGTCGTTCTGTCTACCTGTCGTTCTGTCTACCTGTCGTTCTGTCTGTCTGTTGTTCTGTCTACCTGTCGTTCTGTCTGTCTGCCGTTCTGTCTATCTTTCTGTCTGCCATTCTGTCTATCTTTCTGTCTGTCTTTCTGTCTGTCTGTCTGTCATTCTGTCTGCCGTTCTGTCTTTCTTTCTGTCTGTCATTCTGTCTATCTGTCTGTCTGTCGTTCTGTCTATCTGTCTGTCTGTCATTCTGTCTGTCTGTCTGCCGTTCTGTCTGTCATTCTGTCTGTTGGTCTATCGTTCTGTCTATGTGTCTGTCGTTCTGTCTTTTGTTCTGTCTGTCTGTTGTTCTGTCGTTCTGTCTGTTTGTCTATCGTTCTGTCTATCTGTCTGTCGTTCTGTCTGTCTGTTGTTCTGTCGTTCTGTCTGTCTGTCGTTTTGTCTACCTGTTGTTCTGCCTGTCTGTCGTTCTGTCTGTCGTTCTGTCTATCTGTCTCTGTCGTTCTGTGGTTCTGTCTGTCGTTCTGTCTGTCTGCCGTTCTGTCTTTCTGTCTGTCATTCTGTCTATCTGTCTGTTGTTCTGTCTGTCATTCTGTCTATCTGTCTGTCTGCTGTTCTGTCTTTCTTTCTGTCTGTCATTCTGTTTATCTGTCTGTCTGCCGTTCTGTCTGTTGTTCTGTCTGTTTGTCTATCGTTCCGTCTATCTGTCTGTCGTTCTGTCGGTCTGTCTACCTGTCATTCTGTCTGCTGTTCTGTCTGTTTGTCTATCGTTCTATCTGTCTGCCGTTCTGTCTATCTTTCTCTCTGTCTGTCATTCTGTCTTTCTGTCTGTCTGTCATTGTTTGTCTGTCTGCCATTTTGTCTTTCTCTCTGCCGTTCTGTCTGTCTGTCGTTCTGTCTGTTGTTCTGTTCTGTCTGTCGTTCTGTCTGTCTTTCTTTCTGTCATTCTGTCTATCTGTCTGTCTGCTGTTCTGTCTGTCATTCTGTTTATCTGTCTGTCTGTCATTCTGTCTTTCTGTCTGTCTGTCAGCCATTCTGTCTATCTTTCTGTCGTTCTGTCTATCTGTCTGTCTGTCTGCCGTTCTGTCTTTCTTTCTATCTGTCATTCTGTTTATCTGTCTGTCTGTCCTTCTGTCTGTCGTTCTGTCTGTCTGTCTGCCGTTCTGTCTTTCTTTCTGTCTGTCATTGTCTATCTGTCTGTCTGTTGTTCTATCTGTCATTCTGTTTATCTGTCTGTCTGCCGTTCTGTCTGTCTATCTTTCTGTCTGTCTGTCGTTCTGTCTATCTGTCTGTCTGTCATTCTGTCTGTCATTCTGTTTGTCTGTCTGCCGTTCTGTCTATCTTTCTGTCTGTCATTCTGTCATTCTGTCTGTCTGCTGTTCTGTCTTTCTTTCTGTCTGTCATTCTGTTTATCTGTCTGTCTGCCGTTCTGTCTATCTTTCTGTCTTGCTGTCTGTCGTTCTGTTTATCTGTCTGTCTGTCATTTTGTCTGTTGTTCTGTCTGTTAGTCTATCGTTCTGTCTATCTGTCTGTCGTTCTGTCTGTCTGTTGTTCTGTCTACCTGTCGTTCTGTCTGTCTGCCGTTCTGTCTTTCTGTCTGTCATTCTGTCTATCTGTCTGTCGTTCTGTCTATCTGTTGTTCTGTCTGTCTGTTAGTCTGTCTGCCGTTCTGTCTGTCTATCATTCGGTCTGTCTGTTGTTCTGTCTGTCTGTCCGTCCGTCCATCCATCCATCCATCCATCCATCCATCCATCCATACATCCTTTCTGAATCTATTTATCTACCATTCTATCTATCGTTTTATCATTCTAACATTCTATTGTTCTACAGATGTCTTCTCATCTGTCATTTTTCCCATGTCTGTCTCTCAGTTTGTCTGTCTGTCTGTTTTGATTGCACTCAGTGTCAAGTCTGAAGTGTTTTGAAGAGAGAGAAATTGTCATTTATAAATGAGTGAGGATGAAGTGGAGGGGAGAGGTCCAATCAGACCTGACTGACAGGAAGAGAGATCACCACTGCAGAGAGAAAAATAATACTGGAAATAAGAATAGGTGTGATTTTTAAAGGAGGAGGCCAGACATTTCACATGAAAGCTGAGAGAGGAAATAAATGAATGATGAAAGACAGATGAGTGAAGGATGACAGACAGACAGGACAGTGTCACTCCTGAAGCCATTTGCAGTCCGTCAGTGCTGATGGATGGAATCAACCAAACGGTCAATTTCTGTTTCTCTTCTTGCTCATGGGTATATGATGGAAAATTTAAGAGCACAAAACATGTCAACAGATCAGTTCAGAGGTTTAGGTTATGACATATCTCAACATAAGTGCAGGACTACAGACATCCATCATTTCAGAGGCTGTGTGTGTGTTCTGCCGCAGACATCACTGCCAAGATTGTTGCTGCTGTACATAAAGAGCCAAATCACTTAATTTTCTTATTTGATAATTTATTTGCCATTGACTTTTGTAAATCTGAAATATGAGAATGTGTTTATCATAGAGTTCAAATAATTACAGGAATGTTCCAGGTTCAAAACAAGCTCCACGTGCCGCATCGGTGGCATTCTGACGATACCACAGGAAATTATTTCAGCCCATTCCTCAGTAAAAACAAACAATAATCATGTTTACAGTAGTGCACTTACAATGGAATACACAACCATGATAAACAATCAAATACAAGCTGTTTTAAAAGTATAGCCACGAAAAGTAAACAATAAATATATTAGTTCAACCAAAAATGTACATTGTTCATTAACCCATTGTTTACTAACCCTCATGTTGTTCCAATACTGTATGACTTTCTGCTGCAGAACACACACAAAAAAGATTGAGGTCCTTTTAATGTGTTAGAATTATTTATTAATGTCTGTGTGAAATTTTAACTTCATGACCATGTAAAGACAGTAAATCCTGTAACTTTGACATGATAAGTGCAATAAAACCAGAAAGAGTCTCTACACATAACTCAAGTACGCTGGAATTATATTAGTAATTATGTCTCAGTAGCCTTCATCCACCTGTAACACATTCCCACCACTAAAATGGTGATTAAAGCCCTGTTTCCACCGAAATTACCCGTAAAACAAAATTACCCAGGATTTTTTTTCCCAGGAACTTTTTCCCCCCAGACCTGTTGCTATCTGCGTTTCCATTGCGGTCTAAAGTACTGTGAAGATTAGGCAAATTAGTCTGGTGGCGTAGAACAAGCATTAGGCTGAACACGTAATGCTTGAGTACATGCCATCGCCGTTTTCACGGATTCGCCTTTTTCGGGGTTTGCACGGGGATGATGATGGTATAGTTTAAAAACTAATTCATGGTTTGCGTTCTCAGGCCACCAAGTACTGTTGCCGTGCATTGGGGATTTTCTGTTTTAGTTGAGGATAGTGTTGTTTAAGTGCCACCCAATTAAAAAACTAATCCTTTTTACAATTAATCAATCAAAAACTTGCTTTAGCTTTACTTCTAAAACAAAATGAATTTCCTATTATCACTGTAAAGCTGCTTTGAAGCAATCTGTGTTGTAAAAAGCGCTATATAAATGGTGACTTGACTTACGTGCGACTTTCCAGTTCCCGCTGGATTTCGTCTTCCGCAAATAAGCTTAAAGGGATAGTTCATCCAAAAGTGAAAATTTGCCCACTCACCCTCAAGTCATCCTAGGTGTATATGACATTCTTCTTTCAGACGAATGCAATCAGAGTTATATTAAAAATGTCCTGGCTCTTCCAAGCTTTATAATGGCAGTGACTGTTGGGTCATTTTTGAAGTCCATAAAAGTGCATCTATCCATCATATAACTGCTCCACACGGCTCCGGGGGGTTAATAAAGGCCTTCTGAAGCGAAGTGATGCATTTGTGTTAGAAAAATACCCATATTTTAAACTTTATAGACTAAAATAACTAGCTTCCGGCGGTCTTGCGGTGAAAGAGTAAACCTTGACCCTTGATGCATGCGTATTGATGAACGCGGAAGCGCAGAGGATAGAGCAAAACAAAACATGAATTAAAAGTCTAAAATAAGAATGTTTAAAGAGAAATGGCGGAGGTTGGTGATTGGTGGAAAATGGTGGTTGCGTGATGTCAACAAATCAAAATGCTGCGTGCACTCAACCAATCAGCATGTTCAGCGGCCAAGTCCCATCCCCGAAAGTTCCTGAACTTTAAAAAAAGTACTACCTCGCGAGCAGGGACTTTCTGAGGGGGAATATTTACTTGAAACTTCATTTAGACGAAACACACAGAGCACCACCCCAAAGTCCCTGTGGTGGAAACACCTTTAGAAGCTTAAAATAGCTCAAATAACACATGCATTTATTCAGAAAATATAATACAGGCTTTTTAACAGAAGCAGCGCATGACTGCTTTTAAACCCTTCACAATGTCTTGCCTCATTGACTTCCATTGTAATTACATTAGTGTAAACACATTGTTTTATGTTGTTTGTCAAAATGATTTCCTTTGGTAATGTCCATTAAACTGAACTGGTTCATAGAGATGACAGATGAGACGTATGAAATATAATATTCTTCATAGTTAATATTCCTTCTATTGCACTGGTTAAAAATCACCCAGCACCTGCCGACAGGGTGACATCACTGAATGCTCGTTCTTGACGGAAATATTTATGAGGCTGTTATATCTCTATAAAAGCAGCCATGCGATTGACAGTCATTTATGGTGGTCTGCTAGGAAATGTTCCAGGCGTCTTTCTCGGTTTCAGTCGGGCTGCATTGTTTACTTTATGAGTTATTCACTCATGCTGTTTATGGGCTTTCTGAAATCCCTCCCTCATTGGTTGTTTGTGATTACTCTCTTTTCTCAGGTGACCAATAAGGTTGAGCTGGAGCCGAGGCAGTTTGTTGATTGGATGAGGCTGGAGCCGCAGTCTATGGTTTGGCTTCCGGTCCTGCACAGAGTGGCTGCGGCAGAAACAGCCAAACACCAGGCCAAGTGCAATATCTGTAAAGAGTTCCCCATCGTGGGCTTCAGGTACACACACACACACACACACACACACACACACACACACACATTTATGTAAGCGTGTATCAGCCTGAAAAGGGTTCATTATGCACTGTAAACCCTAACGCTCAAAATAATTAAATGGTTTGAGTAGAGCTAGCTCAAATTAAACAAATGAGTTCAAACAACTTTCTTTTTCTTTTGAGTTCTCAAAACTGACACATTTTAAGTAATCAGAATTATTTCATTGCTTTGAGTTTCATGAACTTGTTTCTTTTCATTTAGACTAACTTAAGTGTAACCGAAACTGGGCTGGAATTTCTATTTCATGCTTTGTCATGACTCAAAAGAGAGAGTAAATGCTAAAATTAAGCATGTTGTTTTTTTGGGGTTTTTTTGTGCAAGATTAATGTTAATTAGGAGATTTAGTAGTGTTTAATGTTTTGTTTTGCTAGTTTAGAAGAGTTTCTGTTATGTTGGTTTATTTTGTAGCGTTTCCATCATGGTGGCGAGTGGAGCATGAGCTTAGTTTGAGAACAGATATATGTTTAATGTTTTATATTGCTGTCCTCATTCAGCAAGTGCTATGCTATGCTAATGCTACCAAAGCATTGTGTAACCAATTAGCAAGGTGGCATTTATTGAATTAGCTGGTTAAAGCTAGTCAAGTTTCCACTACTACAAATGTTTTAAGTTTAATGTATGAATTAGCTTACTCAAATATTTCAAATTCAGAGCAATTAAAATGTATGATTACAAAATAAGAATCTGCAAGTTCTGCTTACTTTACTTTTAAATAGCTTAACTTAAAAAAAAAAGGCAACTGATTGACTGTTTTTGAGTTTTGCCAACTTAATCGGGTTTACAGTGTGGCTTAATGACTGTACATTAGGAGGAAAAGAAGAAGCTTCACAATGACCGATTTGAGAAGTAGGGAATTCCTCCATAGTTTGATAAGTGTCACACTAGTGCAGGGGTCTCTAGTTCTGTTTCTAGAGGGCCACTGTCCTGCAGAGTTCAGCTCCAACCTCAATTAAACACACCTGAACCAGCTAATCAAGGTCTTACTAGAAACTTCCAGGTTGAGGCAAGCTGGAGCTAAACTCTGCAGGACATACGCGCCCAGGAGCAGGGTTGGACACCCCTGCACTAGACAAAATGTGATATCAAGCGGATCTGTGAGAGATTTAAGACACACACATATGGGTGCGCGTCTGCTGTCTGGGAGCAAAAAGGTTAGATTCACTCCTGAGGCCCAACATTCATCTAAATGTCAGCATCTGATAGCACTCTAAATAAGAGAGAGAGACTGATGAAAGGGATTGTGGGAGAGACATGAAGGACAGACATGGAGTCAGTGCTATTCAGTCTGTTCTCTGATCAGCTCTGACACTTTTCAAAGTTCAGCTCGAAAATAGGGCTGCCAGTGTTAACGCATTAATAGTGTATTGTCATTGAGCAGGATGGGGTGATTCTAGGGTTTCAGCCAAATATTGATATCAGTGTGTGTGTGGTGTGCTATGATGCATCTCAGAGGAATTTATTGCATTGTCACAAGATCAAATCTTGTTCGACTGAGATATTAAATATAACACTAATAATAATACAAGTAATAGTAATAAATAATAAAAAATAGTTTTTCTTTGTTTGTAGATATACACCGATCAAGCATAACATTATGACCACCTTCCTAATATTGTGTTGGTCCCCCTTTTTGCTACCAAAACAGCCCTGACCCGTCGAGGCATGGACTCCACTAGACCCCTGAAGGTGTGCTGTGGTATCTGGCACCAAGATGTTAGCAGCAGATCCTTTAAGTCCTGTAAGTTGCGAGGTGGGGCCTCCATGGATCGGACTTGTTTGTTTAGCACATCCCACAGATGCTCGATTGGATTGAGATCTGGGAAATTTGGAGGCCAAGTCAACACCTCAAACTCGTTGTTGTGCTCCTCAAACTATTCCTGAACCATTTTTGCTTTGTGGCGGGGCGCATTATCCTGCTGAAAGAGCCACAGCCACCAGGGAATACCGTTTCCATGAAAGGGTGTACATGGTCTGCAACAATGCTTAGGTAGGTGGTACGTCCACATGGATGGCAGGACCCAAGGTTTCCCAGCAGAACATTGCCCAATGCATCACACTGCCTCCGCCAGCTTGCTTTCTTCCCATAGTGCATTCTGGTGCCATGTGTTCCCCAGGTAAGCGACGCACACACACCCGGCCATCCACGTGATGTAAAAGAAAACGTGATTCATCAGACCAGGCCACCTTCTTCCATTGCTCCGTGGTCCAGTTCAGATGCTCATGTGCCACTCTTGGTGCTTTCGGCGGTGGACAGGGGTCAGCATGGGCACCCTGACTGGTCTGCGGCTATGCAGCCCCATACACAACAAACTGCGATGCACTGTGTATTCTGACACCTTTCTATCAGAACCAGCATTAACTTCTTAAGCAATTTGAGCTACAGCAGCTCGTCTGTTTGATCTCACCACACGGGCCAGCCTTCGCTCCCCATGTGCATCAATGAGCCTTGGCCGCCCATGACCCTGTCGCCGGTTCACCACTGTTCCTTTCATGATGAAGAGATAATCAGTGTTATTCACTTCACCTGAATATTCATAATGTTATGCCTGATCGGTGTATATTAGTAATGGTGGCCATATTTTAATTTGTATGTTTAATTTGTTTATCCTACATCCTACATCATTTTGAGAATTTTCTTCTGGGATAGACTGATGGCAAATTTAATGGTAATGCATTCTTAATGGCTAATTTAATTATTAATAAATTAATAAAAATATATTATTTATTTATGTATTTATTATATTTTAAATAAATCATGTTCATTATAATATAGTAATATTTACATGCTTAGGAAATCATAAAGTAATTATAATTTATAGTTATGCACACAGAAATCCCATAGTTTTTATGGTTTGTGCTGAAAAACAAAGTCAATTTATTTATAATCATTTATCATTAAAAATAAATATAATAATATATCTTATTCATTATATGTAAAAGTATTATGTATAATAAATTGGCAATTAAAATAGCTAATAGCTAATTCATGTATTAATAGCTAAAATAGAATAAACTTTTAACAAAAACCTTGCATTTGCATTCTTTGTATGGTAGACTTTAACAATCGTTGTATGGTAATAAAGCCACCATAAGACTGCAGTAAATGATAATTATAGCTATACAACATTTTTATTATGTTATGATATATTAATAATATAATGTTTTCTACTTTGCTTCGAAATTTATGGGCAGCTTTAATATCAGAAGTGTGCACATGTACAGCACCATAAATACATGCTGATCAACATTGCCAGGCTCAGAGTTAATGAAGCTGTGTGTGTGTGTGTGTGTGTGTGTGTGTGTGTAAAGGTGCTGCAGTGTGCGCTGAGGGGTGTATCGGGTGTTAGCTCGTCATCACACGCCTCTATGCTGTATTTTAAACAGCCACTGTGTGCTCTTGTCACAATAGGTGGTGGCCTTTTCAAATGCCATGCGTACATAATGCCCATGTATTACTGATAATGCTGCCATATTTAGAAGCTTTGGCTAAGTCTCACTGACAACCTCCTCCGTCTCTCGAGGACTGACCGCATCAGACCGGACCATCTTGTTTTCTGAGACGTTTCACTGAGGCAGAGCTCAGTGGTGAGATTCAGTCGGACGTTTGACACAGGAGATACGGGCTGTGTTTTGTCAGTGATGGATAGTAGAGAAGACTAAATAGAACGAGAGAGAGAAACAGAGAAAAATAAAGTCAGTCAACCTGATTTTATTGAGAGAAACTTTGTGTTGATGGAGAAAAATTTTTGGGGCAAATTGATGCATTCACTTACAAATTCATGCAAATGTCATTAATTTTTTAGCAGATTAACAGTTGTTAATTGTTAAAGCAGTAATCCTCAAGAGGCTGTGTGTTGTTTTTGCCACGGTTAAGCGGTTCATCACGGTTAAGCTGTACTCCCTTAGCAGTAACAAATCACCACCTTAGAATTATAAGGTTCTGTCTGCATTCTGAGCGGTTTTGAGATATCGAGCTTCAAAGTTGTTGCATTCCATATAGAAAAAATTATATGGGGAACAAAACAAGTCTCCTTCATACATGAAAATGACTCTAAATGTATTATAAATGTACAATATCAATATCAAAAATAGATTTTTGGAACCGGTCAAATGCAGAGAGGAAATTAAAAAATGCATTAAAAAAATCACTTTCCACTTGGAATTATAAGGTTCTGTCTTGCAAAACATTAATTGAAGCAATCATTTTCAAGAAACACAAACAGTTTAATTTGTTTTAAAATATAAAATTGGCACTGTAACAATGTGTTGACATATGAGAAAGTTACTATGACATTTATTTCATATTTTAGGACGAATAATTATTGTCTCGTTCAAGTTAAGCATAAAAGGCAGTGCTAAATATTTTGTCCAGTGCAGATGTTAATTTTAGGAAGGAATATGGTGGGTAATCAAACACATTATTGCAGGAACTGTTAGTTTAAGTTTCCTCTGGGTTAGACAGAAAGCAGCTGCTGAGCAGGACTTTATTCCACAGAAAGTGGGACAGGTAAAATGGCTTTCTCTTTAGAGATCAGTATGGATTGAAAATATTGTAGACAAACTTTGATGTTGGCTTGAGAAAGCCTAGCCAGAAAGTTTGAAGTAGTTTTAACAGCTTTAAGTTTTGAAGGTTTTAGGTTTGAAATAGTTTTAGTTTAGTAGTTTTAAAAGCAAGAATTTTAGATAAATGCATAATGCATAATTAATAAATGTGGCCTTGGTGAGCATAGATAGATAGATAGATAGATAGATAGATAGATAGATAGATAGACGGACAGATGGATAGATATGGATGGATGGATGGATGGATGGATGGATAGACGGACGGACGGATGAACGGATGAATAGATAAAAACAAACAGAGATAGACCAAGAAATAGATAGATAGATATATGGACGGACGGACGGATATGGATGGATGGATGGATGGATGGATGGATGGATGGATGGATGGATGGATGGATAGATAGATAGATAGATAGATAGATAGATAGATAGGCTCATTGGTCCTCTTGTGTGCATTCAAAGTGCTGATTGGCTCACAAATAGAACCTTAGAGTACCAAGTACAGACTTTGTAGATGGAACCGTTTTCTAAATAAAAAAGTCCCAAAATGTACACAACTTAAAAAGTTGTCAGGTGGAAAACCTCATATGTCCAAAACCGCAAATTTTTCTGGAATGGGGAAAGTAATTTTTTTTAAAAATAATTACAATGTTGTCAAGTTGATATTCTGGCTTCATATATGGTCAGACACTTGCATGTGGCATTATATTTTTAGCGTTTTACTAAAATCAAATGGAGTCCTGAGGTTTTTGACCAGTGAATGTCGGACATACATGTTTTGTCCGTCATTAGACCGGCAGTAAGTGCATTGCATTACATTTGCATCAACTTACAGGTTATAAAGTTTATTGTAACTACAGTATGTGGGTGTTCAGTTTTTTTACATTTGGCCAAAATCTCATGTTATAGAAGATGAAGTGCTTCGCACAGCCTATTTAACACGGGACTGGCTATGACTCGATGACAAATGTTAGTCACTCATCTCCGCTCCTCAAATACATAAAACATTATAATTTTTATAAATATATGAAAACGGCCATGACCCGGTCGCCGGTTCACCACTGTTCCTTCCTTGGAGCACTTTTGATAGATACTGACCACTGCAGACCGGGAACACCCCACAAAAGCTGCAGTTTTGGAGATGCTCTAGCCATCACAATTTGAAAAAAATACGCTGTACTTATTTCAAAGTCGTTATTTAGCCTTGCATTGCAAACAAGCAGAAACAGTCCAAACTGTGCATGGCCATGATAGAGGCGGGGTGATGTTGTGAGGTTTGACTGACAGTTTTCGTGATCCAGTGGAGTTACAAGGTAGCTCTTTTTAATACTTTTCATTGGTTAAATATTTGCAAAACCCATAGATGTAAATGGTGACCAATAGTAATCATTCATAAAAAAAAATATCAATATATTGAAAATATATATGTTTTGTCCAAACGATAAAGCTGTTTTGACGCTCTGTAATGTGATGTGACACAGATCACATAAGCATCAGTGCGACGCGCGAGTGAACACGATTATCTCTTCCTAAAGAATAAACATGAAACAACATCTGAAGGTATGTTGAGGATAGGCCTACATTACACCTTACTGAAACGTATCATATGTGGTGTAATCGCTCAATCAGTGTTTCGGTGGAAAGACGTCAATAAAACAGCTTGTAAACAGTGTCAAGTAGCATCACATTGACCTCAGAAGTCATTCAGTGTCCACAGCTGTTAGTTCGCTAGAGAAATGAACTCTTTCGCTAAATATATGCACTATATTAGCCTATATATTAATTATATTCTACTAAACCCGTTAGTGACGTCTTGTTTATTTAATGTATGTTTAAATAAATCAGTCATGAAAATGACAGCCACTGTGTATAAATAATTATATTTCAACAACGAATTTGAGTAAAACATAATTTTATATTTAGAAGTTAATGCAAAAACTGCCTTATGTGAAGTTTGCATACAATGTGTTATTTGAGTGTTGATTATTATATCTAAAACTAAATAGCAACTGAATTTAGGCTAATAGTTTGGGCTCTGTTGTTAACCTTTAATATTATAGTAATGTGCAAGAAAGGGCTCCCTATATAGTTTACAGCATTATCTTTAAGAAACTTTGTTATAATTGAATTAATTTAAGGACAGACACAATTTGTTCAGTAATTTGTTCAATTTGTCCACGGTTTAATAAAAATAAATAAAAAGCAATTTTGTAAAACTGCTGTATCGAACCGTGACTTCAAAACCGAGGTACGTACCGAACCGTCAGTTTTGTGTACCGTTACACCCCTAATAAATAAATATATATATAAATCTTACCCACATCTCACAGAAGCTAATATAAGATCTTGACCAAAGTACCAATGGCATGATATTTAGTATTTCTCAGCGGGGCCTCAGTGTGAATGCTGTTTTCAGATGTGCCGCCCCAGAGAGAAGAGGAGCCGTTTCAGAAAATGCAGCAGCTTTTTACTGTCATATCATTTATGCAGCAGCGCGGTGGAAATATTGCACACTAGAGGAATTAAATTCTATTGAATTTGCATTTCCTGGAGAGACCAGAAGGAACCAGAAACAAACACCACACACAATGCTGTCCTCCTCCACACTCAATTTACATTTATATGAAGAAAATCTGTTTAATAAAAATACTTTTAAACTGGGTGTTAATGATGTTATTGAGTCAAGCGTGACGTGACTGGAGTGAATGAACATTCTCGATAGGACTGTGAATTTCAGGCAAATTCAATAACGAGTGGATTATAGTTTGACGGAACTACGGAATATCAGGTTGTTTTGGAATTAAGGATTTTAAAGGAATAATCTAAAAATGAAAATTCTCCTCATGTCGTTTCAAACCTGTTTTTTTCTTTCTTCTGTAAAACTGAAAGGGATAAATGCTCATGCTGCTTTTCCGTACAATGAAAGCATGTTATTATAATGTCAGTGTTTTCTTTCCTTTTTGCAGATATCGCAGTTTGAAGCACTTCAACTATGACGTTTGCCAGAGCTGTTTCTTCTCTGGACGCACGGCAAAGGGTCATAAACTGAACTACCCCATGGTGGAGTACTGCACACCGGTGAGTTAGTCGCGCCTGAACGTCTACTACAGTCTTTCTCTACCCGTCAAATTAAGGCATGTGTAATGAAGCTCGCAAATTGGAGCTCATAAAAGAGACATTTTGCATGAATGGACATTACAGCGGGCATTCAGTAGTGGTAGAGCTATGGCTCTGTTCCAAAACCTAGTGAGCTGCCTTTCTGTCTACTGCCTACATAGGCAGCTACCTTTCAAGACGGCTGTCTAAATGAAATCTGACCTCCTAAATAATTTGAAACGCTCCTCATACCCAGCTAGCAAGGAGCGCTCTAATGGGTCTAATGTTCGGGCAAGGTTCTCTTGTTGTGAGCAAACGTTCTTACAGTAACGTTAAAATAATGTTTATTCGTAGTTATCTGGTCTTTAATAATGTTCTCAAAACGTTAGTACAAAAACATTTATACATTGTTTATGGATTGTTTTTTATTCTGAAACGTTTTAGTTGGACGTTCGTCAATTTTTTTTTAAAAATGTTCCCATAATGTTTAAAAATGATAAAATGGAAGATCTTTTAATGTTTTTGCTAAAGTTCGCATAAACAAGAAAAACATTTTCAACCCCTTAACTGTCACCATCCTGCTAGCGGGACGTTTGGGGCTCTTTTTTTTTTTTAATTGCCTTTTTTCATGTCACATATTTTAGTAATCATCATAAATTAGGTATCATTCGAAAGCTTACAAGCTCAAAATTCATCCTGTGAAAACCGTTTTGAAATTGGACGTTGTGTTACAATGGAAACAGTACTCTAAATTCTTTTAGCGGGCTCCTCCCCTAGTGGGCGGTGTCATGTTTCAGAATACAACATTTATTTAACTACTTCATAATCAAACCCTTTTCTAATCTTCACAAAGGACATATTGTCGGAAAGGTCTGAGTCTCAAGGTTCCATATTTGGTGACTGTTTTGTGATAGAAGTGATATTTGGACAGAAATGTATTAATTTCTTACAGGAAAATGCATCAAAAAAAACAAAAAAACAATGGAATGTGTGTTTCACCCGGTGGATATTTTTGACAAACTCTCATGGGAACTTTCATTTTTGTGATATCAACTTCAAATTTGGAACACAACTTGGTTAGACATATGGCTTTGATTTTAGAGTAAAACTTATTTTGTAAAATATATATTTTATATAAAATAAAAAATATTTAGTACAGTACATTTGATTTACAGTAAATTTAAACTTCCATAACTTTTTCATATTTTTTGAAGCTTTCACTTCAGCAATAATCTGCTGAGTGTCTTCTTTAAAACAAAAGGGTCTATATTCCAAAGCATGTTGGTAAGCTATATCCCCTACCATTTGAGTTGGGATAGTGCATTTGTACGTTTTGAGAACATTCAGAAACTTAATGGGAACGTTATAACGTTTTGAGAACATATTTTTGTTAGCTGGGTAGGCAGCAATAGTGTGCGTCATACTTTTCACGTGAAGCACGTGCAGGATTCAACAGTTGATTTCAGGGGTAGGATTTAGTGTTAGCATGTTTGCTAAAATAACAACGCAGTGCTCTAAAGGCCGTGACACATCAAGCCGATGGTCGGGCAATGTCGGGCTGTTTTTGAGTGTCGGTCGGCTTAGGATTTTTTTGGTGTGTTCCGCACCACTGGCTCTGAGCCGACTGTGATGAAGAAAAGTGATCAGCGTAATTGATAATCAGAATAGTAAGTGTGGTGGAAAAATTTTAATCAGGATCAATGATTTTATTATATAATTATACCCATAAAGAAAAGAATCATTATATGTGTTTAAATTAACATGCAGAGGGTAAAACACATTTTTAGGTTTTAGCAGACAGAACGACTAGCTTGTGACCCAGAGGTCGCTGGACACCTAAATTGAGGATCCCCTGGTCTAAGGGGTCAGATCAGAGAGACCAAGTGTAAAACTGCAAGATGTATGGTTGTTATTTGTGAACTGCTTTTCTTTTTCCTTGCGCGTGTCGCTCTGAAGTCTAAGTCTTCCTCCTCCTCCTCCTCCCCTCATGGTTTATTCCCTTAACTTCCAATTTTAATTCAACCGAAAAATTCTTCCCCGAATTTTAAAGTTTGTCTCTTACCAGAAGCATCCCGTTGCCACCTCGGGTTCGTTTTCTCTAATTCCAGTGGTCGGACTCCCGGGCCCACGCGTCGGTCCCTCGTCCCTAAATCTGACGGGGTGAATGTCTGCAGAGTGCTAACTAACAGACATAACAATCTCCTGTGCCTTTATAGGCCCTCTCACCCAAGGTCTCAAAACACCCTTCCTCAGTAGTTTTCCACACTTGGTGAAAAAGAAAAGCAGTTCACAAATAACAACCATACATCTTGCAGTTTTACACCTGGTCTCTCTGATCTGACCCCTTAGACCAGGGGATCCTCAATTTAGGTGTCCAGCGACCTCTGGGTCACAAGCCAGTCGTTCTGTCTGCTAAAACCTAAAAATGTGTTTTAACCTCTGCATGTTAATTTAAACACATATAATGATTCTTTTCTTTATGGGTATAATTATATAATAAAATCATTGATCCTGATTAAATTTTTTCCACCACATAAGCAAGCGCTGCTTTGTTTACGGTTTGTATATCTGCAGTCCTAGTTTTGGTTTCCCTTTTTGAATGATGAATATAGACTTTTGATACCTGCTGAAATAGACAGATTTACTTACACACAGGCGCAGAACGCACGTGCAAGTTGACAGTCGCCTTGAGTCCTTTTTGTGTGTTTAAGCGCAGCCCTTGAGAGGAGAAAACACAGTCAGCTTTCATCACCGCTAGTTCTTTGACGTCGGTGTGTCACGTGCTTAATGAGCACAAAATGCACAACTCCTACAAATATTAAGTAAAAGGTACATTTTAAGTAAAGGAAACATGCAATGCTGCTTTAGAATCTCAGCTTTGGTAGGAGGCGTAATCCTGCTAAATGCTTTTTGGAACAGCTTTAGCATCAGGAGCACATCTATATAGTTTTTATTCCAGCTGGGACTGCAAAGTGTGTGGTTGGTGGTCTCCTCCCCCGCTGCAGGCAAGATGGAGAGTAGTTAAAATTCAGAAGGCCTTGATCTATAAACGTCAGGGTTTCCTATCACCTCCATAACAGAAGCTGTGTGCAACCTCAAAATTAAAGTGTTTAACTCAACAGTTCAGTTTCGAAGCATGAAATTGAAAAGCTGTCAGTCATTGATCAGCATGACAAAAAGTAAACAACATTTTTTTTTTTCTCTCTTCGACTCTGTGTGCAATTTCAGACAAATTAGACTGAATGATGCAACTTTAGCGATTCAACTTTAAACTGGCACTTCAGTGAAGAAATGTTGCCTTTTTCATTAGTCATAAAGATGGCTGACTGGAGGGTTGTGCATTGGCCATCCAGTAGATGGTTTATATCCGGCTCGTGTTTTTTTGTGTGGTGTAGTAAAGTGGTTAAACAAAGGTTTGTAAGATCAAACCCCACGAGGGACCCTGAACACCACAAGTCAGCTAAATCGCCCTGTTATTGCATATTACACGAAAGGAGAAATGTTGAAGAATATTCACGCTGCTCTTTTCCATTTAAAGAAAGTATTTGATGACCAAAAGTTGTTAAAGTCACAATGAAACTGAAGCAGTGACAGATCAAGTGTGCAACACAAGTCCTGAAAAAAAAGGGAAGCCAAAGCGCCTTGATCGCCCCCAGGTCGCCCCACTTCGCGCTCACTACTGCGCAGACTCGAGACTCAAGATGTCAGCGCAATATTTGGACACTGGCAGCTTCACTTACTGCAATGGAAGAGAGTGAAGGTGTGTCATCCATCGTTTTGTACGGTCTATGGGCCTTATTTTAACGATCTGAGTGCAGGGTCTGAAGCTCATGGCGCAGGTGCACTTAGGGCGTGTCTGAATCCACTTTTCTAGGGGACAAATGGTCGGCACATGGTCCAAAAGGGTTGTCCCTAGTCTCTTAATGAGTCATGGGTGTGTTTTGGATGTAACATTCAATAAACCAATCAGAGTCTCATCTCCCATTCCCTTTAAAAGTCAGTTGCACTCGCACTATATTCCTATTCACTATTTACAAACTGAATGCTTCTCCAGAGAGGAATCCTTTTATTTTTAATATTTAAACATGTTTGTGTGCTGTTGCGTGTCCTTGTGTGTGTAACAAGCAGAGTGTACATGCGTTGTACACCCGCCTATAGGTGCATATTACTAACACGCCCTTTAAATAACACAAAAAATACTGTGCTATTGACTTCAGACCAGGTTTTTGTTTGTCAATGGCGCAGTCTATTTCAGTTCCTCAAAATAGCAATGCGCCAACAATGCTCCTGAACACACCTAGTTTTCAGACCAGCACGCCCATGGGTGAACAGATGGGTGCGAGTGCATTTGCTATTTAAACAACGTGGAGCTGGACATGAAAATTACATCTGCGTCGGGCTGAAACTAGCAAAAAACACTTGCGTTGCGCCTGGCGTCGCATTGCGCTGGGTGTATGATAGCGCCCTATGTGACAGATCTTTTCTTCCTTATTGTACATCCAAGTTTAATGGTTTATCAAAAAAGAGAAAAAAAAGTACGTTTATGTTGGTTCTACACATCGGGCATAATTGGGCATTAAGATGTGGGCATGGCACTAAAAATGAATGCGAGTTTGTAGATGATTGAAAGAAAGGGGCATGTTTAAGCGGATTAATTGACTGAAGAAGCCGGCGTATGTGACCAGAGAGATTTCACAGGAAGATCATCATTAAACTTTATGGTCAATAAATAAATAAATAAAATGAATCATACATGTACACTCACCTAAAGGATTATTAGGAACACCATACTGGAACATCAAACTGTGTTTGACCCCCTTTCGCCTTCAGAACTGCCTTAATTCTACGTGGCATTGATTCAACAAGGTGCTGAAAGCATTCTTTAGAAATGTTGGCCCATATTGATAGGATAGCATCTTGCAGTTGATGGAGATTTGTGGGATGCACATCCAGGGCACGAAGCTCCCGTTCCACCACATCCCAAAGATGCTCTATTGGGTTGGGATCTGGTGACTGTGGGGGCCATTTTAGTACAGTGAACTCATTGTCATGTTCAAGAAACCAATTTGAAATGATTGGAGCTTTGTGACATGGTGCATTATCCTGCTGGAAGTAGCCATCAGAGGATGGGTACATGGTGGTCATAAAGGGATGGACATGGTCAGAAACAATGCTCAGGTAGGCCGTGGCATTTAAACGATGCCCAATTGGCACTAACGGGCCTAAAGTGTGCCAAGAAAACAACAAACATGTGATTGGTTGATTAGATAATTGCATTAATGAGAAATTGAACAGGTGTTCCTAATAATCCTTTAGGTAAGTGTATAAATCTTCACAATAAGATAAGCTATAACATGCATTTTGAAAATACACTGATTTTTTTAATTTTTATTTTTTTAAAGAGAACTACTATGCTGTTAAACTTTCTTTAGTGTGTAATGTCGCTGTTTCAGCAAAGTTACAAAGCACAAAGCCCTCCAGCGGGAGTTATTCTCTAAATCAGTGTCAGTGTTTCTGAACTCCCTGAAACGCCTCCATTGTAGTCTTGAGTTTTCTTCTGGGAACAAACACATCACAATATTCATCATTTAAATAATTAATACGCAGAATAAAGTGGCCGGGCCTGGTTGAGTTAGTTAGTAGTGTGTTGAAACTCAAGGCATTTCCCAAACACACTCAAGTGCTTGACCAATCTCAAAACACTGATCCAGCCGACCAATCAGAACGCACTGTGCTTTTCCGAAGGAGGGGCTTCATAGAGACAGGAACTAAACAGAGCGTTACTGACACACTGGGAAGAGAGGAGCTGCAACAATGGAGAATATGGGACAAGTAATGTTTTTTGAACATTCAAGCATGAAAACCTTTTCTCACTAGCATATGCTTTCTAGTAATAGTCGTTGTGTTATCAAGGCAACCAGAATGTTCCTTTTTCAATCCATACTAGCAGTGAGACACCACTGTGACCTTGAACAAAGCACTTTAACCCCATGTTACTCAATGTGGATCGTTCCCATAATAAGTTTATGGTGCTGTTCTATGAAGTGTCACATAAACGTTCCACAGGCCCAAGAATATCGATCATGACTGTCATATTACTTTAATAAAACAGTTCTATAAAGAAGTAGTTAATATCAAGTGACATCCAACCCAATATGGCCGGCCTTTTTTTTTTTTTTTTTTGCTTCACCAACAAAAATGGTTTACAATGTTGTGATCTATAGAATTGTAATTCTATAGTAAGAGAAGTGATGCAGTAAAACATTTCAGTGCACAGACAAAGACGCTCATCCTATTAAGTTACTGGGCCAGAACTAACTGTTATATAATAAGATTGTGTTGACAGCGCTGAGCTCGAAACTGCTTTCTGGAGATCACCAGCTGCTATTTAATACTATCAAATGGCTGATATATATTTTATGTTTGGATATAAACTCTTGTTTCTCCTCCATCATCTTTGTCCGGTCATTTGTTAGCTTTTTGTTTTTGGTTGGCATTCAGGGAGGCAGCACTGAATTCATCACTCCTGTCAGACCTCTATCACACACACACACACACACACACACACACACACATTAGCAGAGTTGTGAAATGTCCTGATACTTCATCTTGACAGGAAGAGAATACCTTTCATTTCCTTTCAAACTGGCATATCCCAGACACTTACTCCACAAACACACATACACATATCTATAGAACACATTTACTTGCGAATCAACAGCAAATATTGTCATCAGCATTCAGAGAGCAGAAGATCAATATTGAACAGAATATGCTTTTTGTGGCCCTCGGTTGGGCTGTTACACCGTTATTGCTTTTTCATTGTGTTGATATTGCTTTTTGTTGTTGTGATATGGTTTTTATTAGTTGTTGTATTAGAGTTTCTTTATCCCAGTGTCAGTCTAAATGAGTAATGTGCTGTGTTCAACTTGCACTTCCAGCGGCAACTTTAGAGTCCTTTTTAATAGGAAAACTTCACCTAAACATGAAAAACACCATTTACTCATGTTGTCTTATTATTTTTCATCCGTCGAAAAAAACACAACGTGTAAATTCATACAATTATTTTACGAACGAGATTCATTCTTCTTGTGTTAACTGAATAAGGCCATTTGAAAGCATGTAGTTTTGGTGTATTAAGCTCAACAAAAGTCAAAAATCACCATAAATACACCATACAAGTACGTCTACTTGACGTACACTAAATTTGTCGCAATATATCAGTATTGATATAATGTTAATATACAGGTGCTGGTCATATAATTAGAATATCATCAAAAAGTTGATTTATTTCAATAATTCCGTTCAAAAAGTGAAACTTGTATATTATATTCATTCATTACACACAGACTGATATATTTCAAATGTTTATTTCTTTTAATTTTGATGATTATAACTGACAACTAAGGAAAATCCCAAATTCAGTATCTCAGAAAATTTGAATATTGTGAAAAGGTTCAATATTGAAGACACCTGGTGCCACACTCTAATCAGCTAATTAACTCAAAACACCTGCAAAGGCCTTTAAATGGTCTCTCTGTCTAGTTCTGTAGGCTACACAATCATGGGGAAGACTGCCGACTTGGCAGTTGTCCAAAAGACGACCATTGACACCTTGCACAAGGAGGGCAAGACACAAAAGGTCATTGCAAAAAAGGCTGGCTGTTCACAGAGCTCTGTGTCCAAGCACATTAATAGAGAGGCGAAGGGAAGGAAAAGATGTGGTAGAAAAAAGTGTACAAGCAATAGGGATAACCGCACCCTGGAGAGGATTGTGAAACAAAACCCATTCAAAAATGTGGGGGAGACTCACAAAGAGTGGACTGCAGCTGGAGTCAGTGCTTCAAGAACCACTACGCCCAGATGTATGCAAGACATGGGTTTCAGCTGTCGCATTCCTTGTGTCAAGCCACTCTTGAACAACAGACAGCGTCAGAAGCGTCTCGCCTGGGCTAAAGACAAAAAGGACTGAACTGCTGCTGAGTGGTCCAAAGTTATGTTCTCTGATGAAAGTAAATTTTGCATTTCCTTTGGAAATCAGGGTCCCAGAGTCTGGAGGAAGAGAGGAGAGGCACACAATCCACGTTGCTTGAGGTCCAGTGTAAAGTTTCCACAGTCAGTGATGGTTTGGGGTGCCATGTCATCTGCTGGTGTTGGTCCACTGTGTTTTCTGAGGTCCAAGGTCAACGCAGCCGTATACCAGGAAGTTTTAGAGCACTTCATGCTTCCTGCTGCTGACCAACTTTATGGAGATGCAGATTTCATTTTCCAACAGGACTTGGCACCTGCACACTGTGCCAAAGCAACCAGTATCTGGTTTAAGGACCATGCTATCCCTGTTCGTAATTGGCCAGCAAACTCGCCTGACCTTAACCCCATAGAAAATCTATGGGGTATTGTGAAGAGGAAGATGCGATATGCCAGACCCAACAATGCAGAAGAGCTGAAGGCCACTATCAGAGCACCCTGGGCTCTCATAACACCTGAGCAGTGCCACAGACTGATCGACTCCATGCCACGCCGCATTGCTGCAGTAATTCAGGCAAAAGGAGCCCCAACTAAGTATCGAGTGCTGTACATGCTCATACTTTTCATGTTCATACTTTTCAGTTGGCCAACATTTCTAAAAATCCTTTCTTTGTATTGGTCTTAAGTAATATTCTAATTTTCTGAGATACTGAATTTGGGATTTTCCTTAGTTGTCAGTTATAATCATCAAAATTAAAAGAAATAAACATTTGAAATATATCAGTCTGTGTGTAATGAATGAATATAATATACAAGTTTCACTTTTTGAATGGAATTAGTGAAATAAATCAACTTTTTGATGATATTCTAATTATATGACCAGCAACAAGAAACAAGGCAGATACAAAATATAAACACATTAGACCCGATACCATCCAAATAGTAAATAAATATAAAAATCTACCAATATCGATCTAATCAAAAGCCAGAGAGAACAGATGAGATTTAAGAGCTGATTTAAAACTGGCTAATGAACGAGCAGATCTCACATTTAAGGGCAGACTGTTCCAGAGTTTGAGAATCGAGGAAGAGGAATTCCAAAGAGGAATTCCATACGAACACCCCAGTTTTGCAGGAAGTGCTGATCAACAGTAAGTTATTTCTGGTCGTTTTGTACAGTAATGGTTACTAGGGCAGGGTAAAAAAAAATCAATTTCTCGATTTTAATCGATTCTCATTTTTACGAACCAATATTGATTCTTAAAGGTGCAGTGTGTAGTATTTATGAGGATCTATTGACAGAAATGCAATATAATATACATAACTATGTTTTCAGTTGAGTATAAAGACTCCACATAATGAAGCGTTATGTTTTTATTACCTTTGAATGAGCCATTTCTATCTACATACACCGTGGGTCCCCTTACAGTGAAGTCACCATTTTGCTTCGCCATGTTTCTACAGTAGCCCTAAACGGACAAACTGCTCTACAGAGCGCTAGCTACTCTCTGCTGTCTCAGACAGCGACATCTTTGTCCTTTGTCGGCCACCGTAGCTTCTCTATGTGCTCCAAAAGGGAGGGGTGAGCGGTGGGGGTGCAATTCACAACCTCACCGCTAGATGCTGCTAAAAATCACACACTGCACCTTTAAATCTCAAGAATCAATTAGTCATCCTGTTTTCAGTTGATGAATGAATGGAACATTGTAGAGCCCCTCCCATCCAATAAATCGCAATAAGCTTTGTGCTTTGTTACTTATTATATGAAACAAAGTCTCAGATTTCAAATTACGTCCATTTTATTATGAAATTTAAAAAATAAACACCATTTTGGCGCTGTTTAATGTGGCGTGACAGATTGTGGCAACACGCAGCTCACGTGAACTGATCATCTCCTCCGCTTTAATACCAATTACAGTGTGAAATAAACATGAATGAATGTCTGAAGGTATGTTAAACGATACAGTACAACTTACCAAATTCCGTATCACGTCTCATGTAATCGCTCAATCAGGGTTTCAACCACGGAAAGACGTCATTAAAACAGCTTGTGAACAATGTCACATTTACCTCAGAAAACCATATTCAGTGATCATAAACGCGTTAGTCAGCTGGAAAAATATTTATTATAATTCTTCAATATTTAATGCATGTTTGAATCCTTCAGGTTTTTATGACAGCCACCATTTAAATGTTTACATAAAAAAAAAACACAAAAAATGAATTGGAGTAGAAACATTATGATGTAATTGTAAAGTTAGTATTATAACTTTATTCCTTGAGTGTAATTTTTGTGTTTGTATAAAATCAGTTAATTTTAACCTTCAATATTATAACAACTGACTCCCATGTATAGTTTACAGCATTAGTTGAGAGATTTCTTTTTCCTCGAGAAAATTTGCCATGTACTGTACCTGATATATATCCAAAATAATCAATGTTGAATCGAAATCTAATTGAATTGCAAGATTGTGAATCGAAATCAAATCAAATCGTGAAATTTGTGTCAATACCCAGCCCTAATGGTTACAGACTCTCTCTCCGCCTCCCTACACTCTGTTATAAATGTGATTCCTTGGCCAACAAAAGAGATGACACAAAATAATATAATAAGGTAATAGTGTAGTGAAAATGACAGCCCTAATTCAGTCTTCTGATGCCGTATGATAGCTGTATGAGGAACAGACATGAATTTAAAATCTCAAAGCCTACTTGCATTGGTTTTCTACATAAAGGTGCTTTGCATGCGTTTAGAAGAAACACAAAAACCAATGTCGTTATCATTGGTGTGTTTTTGATGTAAAACCTAGTGTGATCCATCTTTCTGCAAGTTTACTTATGCACATGTGCAAAAGAGATCACACAAAAGGCAAAAAAATATTTAGTCAGATGGACTAGCTCATTTTCATGCATGTTCTGTCGTAAACTATATGAAAATGTATTTATAAGGCAATTTGCTGTTGTAATTACACAACGAGATTGTCTTGTTTTCGCCGTGTTGAGCTTTCATGAGAGTGTCAGATCTGGAGTTTATGGGTACTGTTGGTTTGTGGGTTGACGAGTTTATCAAACCAAATGTTGGAGACCGAATCCTTCTGTGATACATGGGCTGTCACATCCTTGTTTTTCGGTTGGTCTAGTCTGCAAGATAAACAGGATTTGGTTTGTGAATATGTGCAGATAAAGAAGACTTTGTGCAGAGACGCAGACAAAGAAATCCTGGATTGTAACACCCTCCACCAAATAAAGGATGAGATGTGTGTGGATGGATCAGTGTGTGCTTTGAGAGTGCCTGTGTGTGTGAGAGAAAATAGTACAGTAGTGATGGGCTAATGAGCTCTACGTGCTCTCTTTAGACTGCATTTCTCTCAAACTGACCCAAAACGTACGTGTGCGTGTGTGTGTGTGTGTACACTCTTATAAATAAAGCTTGTTTATTGGCTTAACATACATGGAACCTTTCCATTTTGCAAAAGATTATTTATAAATTTTTTAAATGTTCTTCACACTAAGGGCCCTATTTTAACGATCTGAACGCATAATCTGAAGCGCATGACGCAGGTGCACTTAGGGCGTGTCCGAATCCACTTTTGCTAGTTTAACGACGGGAAAAACGATGGAAAAACGGTCGGCGCATGGTCCAAAAGGGTTGTCCCTAGTCTCTTAATGAGTCATGGGTGTGTTTTGGGCGTAACGTTCAATAAACCAATCAGAGTCTCATCTCCCATTCCCTTTAAAAGCCAGTTGCGCTTGCACCATGGCGGATTCACTATTAGACTGAACGCTTCTCCAGAGAGGAATCCTTTTATTTTAATATTTAAACATGTTTGTGTGCTGCTGCGCATTCCCGTGTGTGCAATAAGCGGAGTGTGTTGTGCACCCGCCTATAGGTGCATATTACTAACACGCCCTTTAAATAACACAAAATACTGCACTATTGACTTCAGACCAGGTTTTTGTTTGTCAATGGCGCAGTCGTTTTCAGTTCCTCAAAATAGCAACGCGCCAACAATGCTCCTGAACACACCTGGTTTTCAGACCAGCACGCCCATGGGTGAACAGATGGGCGCGAGTGCATTTGCTATTTAAACAACGTGGAGCTGGAGGTGAAAATGATAACTGTGTCGGGCTAAAAATAGCAAAAAACATTGCGTAGCATTGCTCCGGGTGTATGACAATGACAAAAATGTTTCTTCTATGGTATCACTGCGAAAACCCCATTTTTGAAGCTTTATTTTTGAGAATGTTTACTTGTTGTAACCCTAGTGTGTGCCTATTGCTTGCATCTCCTTACCCCTCTGCTGTTATTTTTATGCACTTCTAAATATAAAGGAGTATAAAGTTGTTTTTTCAGGTCAGAGATATGTAGAGAACCTTCAGCCGCATTTCCCATTTGTTAGCAAAAGCAATGATGCAAGTGTGTGTTTGTGTGTCACCTAATTAGAGAAAATAGAGTTGTTCCTTCTGGATGGTTTCCAGGGCTTTGCTGTGGTTGCTAGGGTGTTTGGGATGGTTTCTAAGTGGTTGGCTTTCTGGCCCTGGTTGATATTCTGTGTGGTGTGGGACATCTCTATGACATCCCTCAATGTAAGTCGTTACATGCCTGTTAGGTGAAAATATTGACAACTGTAGGTTTTTATTCTCAAAACACCTGAACATGAACTGATGCGGCTCATAAGGCATATTTAAGAAATATAAAAATAAAAAAAATACTTTGTGCCTTGTGTACAAGAGGTACAAATACTGCTTGACTAACACCTTTTGAATTAATTTCAAATGGCATCTGTTTGTCAGTAGATGTACACCACTGTTAAAAAGTTATTTTTTTTGTTTTGTTTTTGTTAGTTTTTTTTTTTTTTGAAAGAAATTTATTCAGCAAGGATGTTTTAAATTAATCAAGTGACAGTAAAGATATGGTTTAAAAAAAAACTATTTAAATAAAATGTTGTTCGTTTGTACTTTACATATGAAATAAATGCATCATATACATCTAGGACTCATAAATAGATATTTTACCACTGTTTGTTGTTACAAATTATGTAGGAACAGTAATAGATTAATGTATGATAAGAGTGCACCTCAAAAAATCTACATCATAACAGGAGTTCTGACCTTTGTCACAAAAAGTCGATGCACACATTTTGAATAATTGAAACTTTGGTTTTCATGCTAAAGGTTCATAATAAAACATATAATCTAGTATTTGTCCATAAAAATGTATAAATAATATTATACTTTTTATCGCCTTTTCACATCACATATTTTAGTAATTATCATAAATTAGGTATCATTCGAAAGTTAACAAACTCAGAATTCATCCTGTGAAAACCGGTTTGAAATTGGACATTGCGTTACCATAGACACAGCACTTATTTTAGCAGGCTCCTCCCCTATTGGGTGTCGCCATGTTTCATAATTTATAATCAAAAACTTTTCTAATCTTGACAACACATTTCGTCAGAAAAAGAGTCTCAAGGTTCCATATTTTGTGATAGAAGTGATATTTGGACAGAAATGTATTAATTTGTTTACCCAGAATGCATAAAAAAATTGTGTGTTTCACCCGGTGACTATTTTTGGTACAGCGCCTAAACAAAATATCATGGGAACTTACATTTTTTTAATATCAACTTCAAATTTGGAACACAACTTGGTTAGACGTATGGCTTTGATTTTATAGTAATTTTAGAGTAAAAACTCTTTTGTAAAATATATATGTTATATAAAATAAAATATATTTTGATTTACAATAAATTTACATTTCCTTAACTTTTTCATACTTTTATTTTTTTGAAGTTCTTTCACAATAATCTGCTGAGTGTCTTCTTTAAAACAAGACCAACTTAAAGGGTTAGTTCACCCAAAAATGAAAATCCTGTCATTAATTACTTACCCTCATGTCGTTCGACACCCGTAAGACCTTTGTTCATCTTCGGAACACAAATGAAGATATTTTTGTTGAAATCCGATGGCTCAGAAAGGCCTCCATTGGCAGCAATGACATTTCCTCTCTCAAGACCCATAAAAGGTACTAAAGACGTCGTTACAAAGTCCATCTCACTACATTGGTTCTACAATAATTTTATGAAGCGACGAGAATAGTTTTTGTGCGCAAAAAAAACTAAATAACGACTTATATAATGATGGCCGATTTCAAAACATGGCTTCACGAAGCTTCGGAGCGTTATGAATCAGTTCGCACAAAAACTATTCTCGTCGCTTTATTGTATTATTGTAGAACCACTGTAGTGAGATGGACTTTGTAATGACGTCTTTAGTACCTTTTATGGGTCTTGAGAGAGGAAATGTCATTGCTGCCAATGGAGGCCTTTCTGGGCCATCGGATTTCAACAAAAATATCTTCATTTGTTTTCCGAAGATGAACAAAGGTCTTACGGGTGTCGAACGACATGAGGGTAAGTAATTAATGACAGGATTTTTGGGTGAACTAACCCTTTAAGTCTTAGGTCCAAAGCATTCTTGAATTACAACCATTTAGGTTTGGATAGTGCATTTTCACGTGCATTTTCACGTCCATTCTCAAAAAGGGGGTTACACTTTATTTTAAGGTGTCATTGTTACAGTGTAATTATATACACTGAACAAAATTTTAAACGCAACACTTTTGTTTTTGCCCGGGGAGGTCTGAAAACCAGTCAGTACCTGGTGTGACCACCATTTGCCTCATGCAGTGCAACACATCTCCTTCGCATAGAGTTGATCAGGTTGTTGAATGTGGCCTGTGGAATGTTGGTCCACTCCTCTTCAATGGCTGTGTGACGTTGCTGGAAATTGGCAGGAACTGGAACACACTGTCGTATACGCCGATCCAGAGCATCCCAAACATGCTCAATGGGTGACATGTCCGGTGATTATGCTGGCTATGCAAGAACTGGGATGTTTTCAGCTTCCAGGAATTGTGGCCAGCCTAAGGCACACCTGTGCAATAATCATGCTGTCTAATCAGCGTCTTTATATACAACACCTGTGAGGTGGATGCATTTTCTCGGCAAAGGAGAAGTGCTCACTAACACAGATTTAGACATATTTGTGAACAATATTTGAGAGAAATAGGCATTTTGTGTACATAGAAAAAGTCTTAGATCTTTGAGTTCAGCTCATGAAAAATAGGGGCAAAAACAAAAGTGTTGCGTTTATAATTTTGTTGAGTGTATTTAAGTACTTGGTAATAATAATTAACTACATGTACTTACTATAGGGTTAGGGTAGGATTAGGGTTTGGTTGAGGGTTAGTTGCATGTAATTATGCACAATTTACTGTTATTATTATGGTAAGTACATGTAACATATGTAGCAAGGACACTGTAAAATAAAGTGTTATCAATTTCTTACTGTAATGAACTTAAAAGTTTTAAAGTATGAAAGATTCAGAGTGAAACTGCTAAAATGGCTCTACCAACGCCTACACAGCAAAGTTTAATACTAGGGGTTCAAACCACTAGTGACTCTCAGCCTTTATTGTGTTAAAGTTGCTTTGAACAATTGTTAATAAAGTAAATCCACTTCGACATCCATCATCTCTCTTCCTCTTCTTTTCAGACCACCTCAGGTGAAGACATGCGAGATTTCACCAAAGTCTTAAAAAACAAGTTCCGCTCGAAGAAGTATTTCGCGAAGCACCCTCGCCTGGGATACCTGCCCGTCCAGACGGTCCTAGAAGGAGACAACATGGAAACGTAAGCATCTTGAAGGAGAATAAAATACTTCTGTATGTGTGTAATATCTGCAATTTGACTGTCCTCAGGCTCTGGTTTTCTGCCTCTTCCAATCATTATCTTTCTTCACCCGGAGAGCTGTTACAGCCTTCACACAATGAGGTTATTCACACTGCAGGGTTTGAAGAACTATCGAGAAGTGTGTCAAATATTGTCAACATGTCTCGCTTAATAGTGCAGATTTCCTGTCTGTACAGAAATGTTGATATATCTTGAAATATCTCTCTAATTAGCATATCCAGCCTCTACTCTAAAGATTCAAGCTCTGTTCCAAAACCTAAGGTGTTTTTTGTGTGCAAAAAAGGTCCGTTATCGATAGTGGAGCGATGTATGAAGCACAGCTCACACAGAAGTCACTGACTTGAACATGAGCGTGGGGAACCTTGCCCTCATGTGAAACTCCCAATCAGGCAGATTCCTTTTAAAATGACCCCACAAAATGTGCGATACTGTACACGTGATACGATAAATGTGAGCGCACATTAGGGCAGCATCATAACTCACATAGAACCTCAAAAGTGATAAGTGCTATGAACAAATGTGTCACCCATATCTCATCTGTCAGTATCAATCGAGAGTGAATTTAGCATGTTGCTAAGCTAACAGATTCAAGTCTTTGATCATCTGAAGCTGGAACTCAAAGTGAAAGCGCAAACATCCTTAAATCACCAGATCACATTTAGTTTAAATTTAAAAATCACATTTTCACAAAATCACAAATGTGTATTTAAAATCACACGTAAATGCGAGGGTCAGCGTACAAGTGCGCGAGGTGCGAATTTCATCATCAGAAGACTACGTGTACTTTACTCGCACCGCCAGATTTTTGTAATGGTTGCACATTCGCATAATTTTTTTCAGTATTGACATGGGTTGTAACTCGTGGCGGGCAGGCAACGAATGCCTGCATTGAAAGCATGATTACTGCGTGAGGGAAAAAACGTTTTCGGAGTATCAGTGACATTACTACATTGAACTACTATATATAACGTTGAATATAATGTATAATAATGCAATGGGGGAATATTTGTGGGTCATTATAATAATAAAATAATATTATTTTAATAATAATAAAAAAACCTCTTTTTATTTTGGTTTAAAATATCACGGTAGTACTGTATCGTTTCTTCTTTTGGAAAGACAAAGCTATTGGGGCAAATGGAAGCGCAAAAAATTATACTTTATGATGACTTCTGAGAAGGGTCCATAATCTACATTTCTCTCATTTTGCCTGTCATATTAGATGGATTTTTTTCCACTGGATTTGTCGCAACACATTTTCTGCTAAAGATACATGTGATGCTAAACAAAAGAAGGTATCATGGAAGGCTGTCTTTTGGAGCAGCCTCTGCTTTGGGAGCGTGCCTACTGTATGATGTCTTTCAACGCCGCTCTAGGCAGTTCGGTGTTTTTGGAACAGAGCTCAAGTGTGGCCAATTTATGAAAATAGAGAGTTATGCAGTTCCCACTTCAGCCTTATCTCCATACTACCGTTGATTAAGGCACTTGTGGTTTTCCAGTGGGACCATTTCATGAGTTTGTGTCGGAAGGAGTCTTCTGCTAAATGACAAGGAACTGCAGATGACCCATTTCTTCAGTTAGTGCTGATTATAAATCCCCACGAGCAGAACCGAAATGACTGCTTGCACCGCACAGGCTTCCTGTCGTTCCACGTTAGCATGACATTCAACCGATCTGAGCGCACTGTGATATCAGACCATTTCATGTAACGTTTGATTTTCAGGTTTTTAAACAGACGTGCTGTGGTGTGCAACAGCATGAATAAACTCCATCGGCACATGTCAGATTTAACAAAGAGTGATGGCCGCGTTTGAAATATATTCTGAGTCATTTTCAAGAGCAAAATGAAACAGTGCAGTGTTTGGTTTTCTTGAAATTCAGAAGCGCCAGGGGATATTGAGTGACTTTTATTAGAGAGCTCGTGTTTGTTGACTCTGTCAGCACTAATTTACAGAATCGCTCATTACTTTGAGTCCAGCGCTCTGTAGTGATTCAACAAACCAGCCATTTAACAGCCTAGATAACTGGATCCTTTTATTTTTGACATGGCTCATATTTCTCCCTCTTCAGCCGCCTTTCCTTCGGCCGAAAGTCAACATGAAATCATAATGGACCCTTTTTATTTTCTCAATTCATTTTCCTGGTCAAACATATCATCAGTGCACATTATTCCAAACGGAAAAATAAGTACAATTTTACCCAGCAAAAAAAAAGTATCACTCAAAAATGATTGCGAGCTTGCAGACAATTGTGGAGGGGCGGGGTTTATTTGGATAAGTCTGACATGCCTCGCCAGAGAGAGAGTCGTTTCACTAGAAGACAGTGTTATTTTTTTAATACATTTTAATTAAACCTTACATGGTTAAAAACATTTTTTAAAGTCGCCATGAAACCAACATTGACAGTTTTTACTTGCTAAAATCTTGACATTAGTTTACAGAGTTACATAGGGCCCTATCATACACCTGGCGCAATGCAACGCCAGACATGACGCAAGTGATTTTTGCTAGTTTGCTATTATTTACATGTCCAGCTCCACGTTGTTTAAATAGCAAATGCACTCGACCCCATCTGTTCACCCATGGGCGTGCTGGTCTGAAAACCAGGTGTGTTCAGGAGCATTGTTGGCGCGTTGCTATTTTGAGGAACTGAAATCAACTGCGCCATTGACCAGCAGTATTTTTTCTGTGTTATTTAAAGGGCGTTTTAGTAATATGGGTCTATAGGCGGGTACACAACACACACACACAGGGACACGCAACAGCACATTATATATTTATATATATTTATAAATATAAAAAATAAAAGGATTCCTCTCTGGAGAAGCGTTCAGTCTAATAGCGAATCCGCCATGGTGCAAGCGCAACTGGCTTTTAAAGGGAATGGGAGATGAGATTCTGATTGGTTTATTGCATGTTACACTCAAAACACACCCATGACTCATTAAGAGACTAGGGACAACCCTTTTGGACCATGCGCCTGGTGCGCCGACCATTTGTCCCATCATTAAACTAGCAAAAGTGGATTCGGAGCTCATGAGCTTCAGACCCTGCGCTCAGATCGTTATAATGTTGGTTAACATGAATGTAATAAAGATTACAGCAATAATAATAAATAATGATAGATTAGTACAAGAAGTCTTCTGTCGAGAGGCTTGAGATCCAATCCGTTCCTAGTGGATGAAAGTCCCACCCTCAGAAGTAAGTTAAATGAGCTGCGAATGACATTTTATGTTAACTTTCATGTTAACAGCTTCTTGCCTTGACTGACTTTCTTATAAAAAAAGAAAAGAGTTTGTAAGTCGCTCTCTGTCATTGTCTGAGAGTCTCATCCTAGACTTCTTGTCTCCACATCAATTGTGAAAAAGGCCAGAATGCCTCAATCCTGCAGTGTGATGGATATGGCAACGTGATCTCAAGAGTATTCATGTGTATTTCTACGTAAAGTAAACGTACATTTACTTACGTTTTCATACACACTGAAACGTACAGTATTGACAGCACTAAAACATAAATTATTTGCGTTTGGACAACCCTACAGATGTACAAATATGTGGGAATTCTTATTTGTGAATATGAAATTTGTGGCATTAATGTTTTGATTCTGTTGTATTCAATTGTCATATCAATCATATCGCATTTGTTAAACTCATCTACTTAATATTTCGCTCTGTTTTTTGAAACTCGTTTCGAAAGACTACATAATGTTAAACAAGACTACACTTTAAAACCTTAAAATGAATGACATTTCTGTAATCGTTTAACCATTATTTATCATATAATATTTATTTTGTTTGCCGTGGCACAGTGTTTCTCAGTGTAGTCCTATGCTGTGACTGAAATCATAAAATACACAGAAAATGTGACATCACAAAAGCAATCGACTTTTTCGTGCACTGTAATCCAAATCTTTAGAATCCATACGACTGCGACTGCACTCGTTATGAATAAAAAAATGGCAGCGGCTATTTGCACTAAGTGACAATAGTGATATATTCTATTTAAACCATGTAAAAGTAATAGTTTTTTTCAATATGTGTAAATAGTAATTAGATTTTTATTTTGACAGATACATACTATTTGCACCTCAGTATTGTTGTACATTAACAGGATGCAATAATAACATAGTGTAAATGATTATATTTATTAAAATTATTAAATGGATGCCGCCTCAATGGGACAATAAAAGCCCTCCCTACACCTAACCCTACCCAACAAATGCTTTTATTATAATTAAACTTTTCGTTAGGCACTTTTTCAACTTTTAGAACATTTTTTTAATGTTTATTGAAAGTGAATGCCTTTCCGATGTGATATGTGATGAGAAAAGGGAGAAGAGCGAGCTCGGCAAAAGGCGGTTTCGAACCCGTGTCGATCGCGTCAAAACCAAGATCCTTAAGCTTTACGCTTTACTGACTACGCCACTGAAGACATTGAAAAATGTGTGTCTTTTTTAATCTTGTGTGGCCCAACCAGGCATTGTTGGGTGGAGCTAGTGTGAATAGCACTTGCCAACAAGGCACGCTTTTTGCACTTGGTGTAAATAGACACTCCGTTAAAAAATCGCCGCCTCAAGAACCGTTACAACTTGGGATGCACAATATATCGGCACCACATCGATACCGACCGATATATGTTCACACAATTTCTCTGGATTTAAACATTCTTGGAAACATTTGGGATAATGTAAGTACACAAGTCAACAAAATATATAACACTGGTCTAGTGGTTTTTGGATAGTTTAATCCAAAAATCTTACATATTGTGCCTTTTAAAGGATCTAAAATTTGTCTATAAAATGGAATTATACTTTCTTTTTTTTATTTGTAAATATTATTTTTGTAGATTTGTAAATATTTTAAGTTTTTTAGCTGTAAAAAACTTGATGTTTGCATTTAAATGTTGCCAAAACATCCATATTGTACGTTTCAGCATCTATCCACAAAGTATGTTTTGTACTCTTAAGGAAAGACACCCCAGGTGAATAGGGTAAAAAGAAAAACTAATAGATATTACCATACTTCCTCAGTTGATTGATTACAATAATAATTTCAAACTTTTTTTGTATTACAAGTTTTCTGAAATGTTATATTTAAATATGCAAATTAGGCATTATCTAATTAAATATGCACTAATTTGCATACATTTCTAGAACAAAACTCTGAACATTGGATGAAGCCAGTTTCAAAATTCTGATATATTAGAGGCAAAGGTTTTTACAGAGGGGATTTTAGATATCTCTTTTTATCACTCCATAAATCAGAAAATACTGTCAACAGACAGAAAAAAAATAAATGTCCATTCTTTAGGAATAAAATCAAGCAAATTATATATGTAAGTGCTGCTGTGGAGATTTCTGACTCAGAGCAGGAGAAAACATTAATTTTGAGAAAACAGCCTGTAAAGATATGCACAAATAGATAAAGTGCTATAAAACATGCATTTAAAGTGTATTTTGGATGTTGTTGTTTTTTCCCACTAATCTGAAAAAACACTTTATGAAAAGCCAAAAAGCCCCAAATCTTAAAATTGACAGATGTATAAAAAACAGTTTTTGCCTGTAGTGTCTCGCCTTAAATGTTACATATTAATATCTACATATTAAGAGTGAGACCAGGCTGGATAGGGAAGGAATGCCCCTGCTCTATGATTTCACAAAAAAAGGCATACATTAACCGATTCAACCTTGAATTTCTCATTTTGCAATTATCGCCTCATCTGCTGTATGGTCTCAAATATGACAGTTTTCATCATCTCCTTAAGAGAAACTGAGGTTCACTAGGGTCTCCAGCAGATTAAACTTGTCCCTGTCGAGTCAGAGCCGAGCGTTTGATCTTTTATGCTTTATGCTTTGTGCTGTGTGCGATTAACAGCAAGTTTTCACTTTAAAAGACACTGAAATGGAATTAAAGATTAAAGATTGGTTTGGAAATCTGATCCGCCTAATTCTGAGATGCGACTGACACACTCGCATGAGGCTTTATTAAGGGGATCTTCATTTACTCACTCGTATGACTCATGGAAGTCAAAACTAGGCGTTTAGCAGAATGTTCATGCTGCTCTTTTCCATACAATGGAAGCGTAGAGTGATCAGGGCCAAAAAAACTCCATAAAGGTTTCAATGTTTTGTTTTGTGTTCTCACTCAGTTATATAAAAATGTATATAATACGTGGGCTTTAAATGGAGATTATTAGAGTTTGACTGCGTCCTCTTCGCTTTCAGTGTGTAGAGTAGAGCAGCTTGGTTATTTTTTGACATTTCTTCTTTTGCTCCACAGAAGAAATAGTCATCCAGGTTTGAAATGACATGACAGTCAGTAAATGATTTCATTTTTGAGTAACACGTTAGTAATCATTCTATGAATCCAGAATGACAGAAATCTCAATGTTCTGCACTTCCCCCTACATTACTGGAGGACACTTCCACATCTTTCGCCCTGTTTCCACCAAAATTACCCGGAAAAATTTGTCCCAGGAAATTTTTTCCCCCAGACCTGTTGCTGTCTGTGTTTCCATCGCGGTCTGAAGTACAGTGAAGATTAGGCAAATTAGTCCGGTGACGTAGGACTACGCACAACTTTCCAGTTCCCGCTGGATTTCGTCCTCCGCATATAAGCTTAATAAAGCCTGAACCTCGTCGTCGGTCCATCTGACGTATTTTTTAAACTCCGTTGTTGAACGGAATAGCAAACAACTCTTACTGCACACACCGCAACAGACTTTTAAAAATGGTGGTTGCGTGGACCAACCAATCAAAATGCTGCGTGAACTCAACCAATCAGCATGTTCAGCGGCCAAATCCCACCCCCGAAAGTTCCTGAACTTTGAAAAAGTACTACCTCGCAAACAGGGACTTTCTGAGGGGGAATATTTACCTTCATTTAGACCCTGGTTCCTGAGGTCTAAACACACAGAGCACCACCCCAATGTCCCTAGTTCCTAGGGAAAGTTCCTGCGGTGGAAACGCGGCTATTGTTGTCTGGATCTGACCTCCATATTGTGTGACCTCTGACCCTAAAAAAAATCTGTTCCTCTCCTCCCTTCCCCCCACTCCCCCTCCCTTTCCCTTGTTTTTGTTGTTGTTTCTCCCTCCTGCAGTCCGGTCACTCTCATCAGCATGTGTCCGGAGCAGTATGAGTGAGTATCTATAGTCAGCCATCAGTACAGCATGCTGCTCACATCAGTGCACGCGCAGAATGGCAGATCCACCCGCACGCCCCCTCCACCCCTTTTTGTTTTTTAATCTGTTTCTTTTTTGTCTAACCTTCTTCCTCAGTTTGTCCATCCCAGTAACACATGGCCTTCACTGTAGATCATCAGACACATTTCATGTTTAGAATCACGCTTGTCGTTGAGTTATTTTTGAGTGTGCTTTTGTTTATGCTTGTGTTTTTGTTTGCAGGCTATCTCCGTCGCCACAACTCCCTCATGACGACACGCATTCACAGATAGGGAAGTACGCCAGCAGGTCAGTATGTCTCACTGCCAGCATTGCAGCACACAAACCACATTGATGTCAAGCTGCGTTCATGTCATTTTAGAAGTACCGTAATTACAGATGTCTGTCTAGTGAAAACTAGGGCTGCCAATCATTTAAATATCAAATTATCTGATAAATTAGCATTAATTCTGAATGCTATACTGTATGTATCTGTTTTTGCTGTGTTTTTACTTACTATAAGCAGGTATGACGCCAAAACCCGGAAGTCTAATTCGCCACTGGTTCCTTCAAGATTTTCCTATGGGGTTTTATAATGGGTTTTTCAATTAATGAGAAAAATAAAGCCTGTGGTAAACATAACTTGATGGTGCTTTGACATTTTGTTCTACAACGTACACTGCACGCTAGTGTTGTACTCGAGACCGGTCTTAAGACCATTTTTTGGAAGGTCTTGGTCTTGGTCATGTCTCGGTCTCGACCATATTTGTACTTGGTCTTTGTATTTGTACTCTCTGTCTCAGACTTAGAGGACTTGGGAACTGCTGGGATATTACTAAATTGCTGGTGCATTGTCTGATTTATTTATTAACATCATTAATGTGATTGGGTGTAAAACTTACTGCTTCAGATGCAGTCAATAACTTATTTCTAATTTGATTTATTTATTGTGCCGGTTTAGAAATTAATGAGGGATTGTCTCCAAAATTAATACAAATGCTCACAAAATTCAAGATATTGTTGCAAAAAAGTATTTGTATGAGATCTGGATTTTTATATTATAACTTGATATAATTAAGCAATATCACAAGAGCAAGAGAGCTGTTCACAAATTTGAGCATGACTGCAAACATGATATTGCTCTTATACAAACATTCAATACATTAAAAACATTATTCTCAACATTATTTATTCATTTGTAATTTACCAATTCAGATGCATCTTCTGTAGCACCTCTGCAGTGCAAAGATGAATTTTGTTGTTGATGATTTCATTTGATTGGTAATGGCTCTATTTAGTGTCTTATTATATCTATTGTTTAAAAATAAGTCATTTCTCAGGGGGTAATGTGGATCTTTATGAATTTAAGGAGTGCTGGTCCGGTCTTGTCTTGGTCTCAACCCCTCAAAATCATGTTCTTGTTTTCGTCTCAACACACATTGGTCTTGGTCTCGGATTAGGTGGTCTTGACTACAACACTACTGCACACACTCACACCCCAAACTGTCTTATCTAGTTACTTATTAGAAACATACGCTTTCAAAAATTAACATATCTGCTTCAAAATTCACGTTTTCACTATGGGTGTGTGTAATTTACGTTGTAGAACAAAACGTCAAAGTATCGTCAAGTTATGTTTACCACAGGAAAAACCCCAGAGGAAAATCTCTAAGGAATCAGTGGCGAATTAGACTTCTAGGTTCTATTTATGTAATAATTAAATATTGTCATTGAATTAAGCATAACATGGAAGACTTCCCTATTATGGCATATATGAGTGAAACGGCTTCTGGAAAAAGAACAAATGTAGGGCGGGACTTGATTTGGTCCGTAGGGAATTGATTGGATGGTTGTGGTTTGCTGTTGGTGGATCTCATGTGAGTGACAGGTTGCCCCGCCCTCGTCATCAGAGAAGAGAAGAGATGCTGCAAGAGGGAGGGGAAGTTACTTTGGTAACACTTTATTTTAAGGTGAAGTAGTTACAAGTTACCACATGTACTTACTATAGTAATAACATTAAATTATGTAAGTAACTAACCCCTAAACCAAACCCTATAGTAAGTACATGTAATTCACTAATATTACTCAGTACTTATTTGAGTAAGACCAATGTAACTACATCACCTTAAAATAAAGTGTAACCGTTACTTTGACTAAAGATTACGAGACATACATTTAAAAAACAAATAATGATGTGCACGGATAAATCATTTATAATAAATACTGCAATATTCTCAAGTAATTACTTTTTAATTGACAATGACTGAAGTACTAATATTTGTAGTAATTTCTGAATAATTTCCTGTTCTCTGTCATCATTAGCATTAGTAATTACAGTAATTCCGTCATGACATGAGCGCAGCATGAGATCAGAGATCACACGGTCAGATCGCATCACCGCAGGGCCAGACGTGTGAGAGCGGTGACAGATGAGCAGTATAAATGCACACATGCCCCGGTAGACCTCTGGCTGTCTGCCGAAGCCAATTTAATCTGGTGCCACATAGAGTATATTAGGCGCGTATCAGTTCGATTTACACCTGCTCAAAGAAAAAAATAGAAAACATACTACGCATGCACAAATGCACTGACTGCCTCCAGTGCTGACCTTCTACCCATAAAGACTAGAAAATGGATTTTCACCGTCAGCTAGATTCTCTCAATGTCACTATCACACACACAGGCAGTTATTATGGGATTGTGAATATAGACTACGACTGAAGCCTCTATCCCATTACAGAAACTCTATGAGACTGTAATCCATTGGAACAAGTCTTCAGCCCTGTGTGTGTGTGTGTGCGTGTGCGCGTGTGTGCGCGTGTGAAAGTAAAACTCCTTACTCTAGCACTAGTTATTCAGAATTGGGGGGGGGGGGGTGTCACACCAGTAGCCTTATTTGAGTTTACATTTTTAAAGTTTTATATTCTCATTGATCACCCAGCACATGAATAAACATGCTCAGCCACAGTGGAGCCTTGAAGGCACACAAATCCATATCCTGCCTCCTTTTAATCCTAATAAACACTGTAATACTGTCATGTTGGTCTCATTTTGGTCTCGATCTCTGTCCGTTCAGGTTGGCCCAGATGGAGCGCTCCAATGGCTCTCTGCCCACCGACAGCAGCTCGGCCACTGGAAGCATGTGAGTGTCCATAATATACACGAAGTGTAGTGAGTCTTTATCCTAAATGTAACTGTTTTTTTTTGTTTTTGTTTTTTGTTGTTGTTTTTTTTTCATTTCAAGGCCATGTTTGAACTGAATGCATTGGTGAAATTATTGAAGGAATAATAAAATATAGCCATATAGGGGTGTGCGATATTGACAAAAAATCTGTGATTTTCTTGATAACTATATTAGATGATATTTTGCTGAGTGTGTTATTGTGTTGGTACCTTGTCAGGTTTAGGACTGCCGTGGGCAGCTGACTCCCAAAGTTTTTGATATTCTTCATATTCTGTGGTAGTCAGTTCAGAAATGATCTTTTCCAATAAGTTTGAATTTTTACCTTCATAAAGCCATTTTTTGTATCTTTTGTGTCATATTCTTACATTTAATCAATAAATTCACACAATAGGGCTGTTACCAATCAAATGAAATCAGTATCAAAAAAATTCATCATTGCAATGCAGAGGAAACACAGAAGCTGCATCTGAAATGACATTTAGACACAGACTGTGTAATGCATCTCAGAGGAACATGAATGCATTTAACCGGCAGTTACAAATGCATTAATAATGTTGTGATGTTTTAAATGTTGAATAGTGATATTTTTAATTATTATTTAAAAAATGGAAAGATACTTTAAAGGTGCAATGTGTGAATTTTAGCGGCATCTAGCGGTGAGGTTGTGAATTGCACTAACACACCGCTTACCCCTCCCTTTGAAGCACATAAGCAGTGTTTCCACTGACGGGCCAGTGCCAGCCAGGGCTTTTATCGGGCCGGGCTGGGCTAATAGCCTCGACCCTGTAGCACAGAGCCCAAAACCACACTGCGTTTCCACTGTTGGGCCAGAAGCTCCGCAGCGATTAACTAAAACCCTCCCGTAACACGCCTCTCTGGAACAACGTCACACAAAACCTAATTTCACCAACAAATGTATGTTTTATAGGAAAATTAATTAGAAAGAAATCACTGGAAACTAATGAGTTTGCAAAACCAACTTGATAAAAGCGGCCGTTTGTTGTCGTTGTTGTTGTTTACTTAGATTAAACCCAAGCATCGATATTTTACCACAGTTTTACAATATTAAGTGATAGCCTACATTGATCATAATAAATGAATTTGTTGAATTTGTACACATTAGTCACACAGAAATAAAGTGGTATTTACCTTTATTTCACAAAAGAAAGCGAACACACGTTACTTATTCAGTCACGTCTGTTTCTGTTTATTGGTAGTCACTGGACAGTTTATCACATTTAGAAGAACAATCATTTCTACATATTTTCCACCAAAAATATGACCTGAGCAGCTTTAGCACTCTCTCCAGTCACAGTTATATTTTCAGTCAGAGAAACAGCGAGGAAGCTCCCAAAAAACCGGACTTGCTTTATTTTATAACATACAGTATGCAGAGGTAAATATGGATATCAAACAGTCCAGTATAAAGAGATGAGACGTACTGACAGATAAAATAAATACATGATTGTGATAGCCAATATGTCTGATTTATTCAAGCAGTCGTATTTACCATGTTTACTATGGTAATGGTTAGCGCAAGTAGTCTTTTGCATGGCATATGGATATTTCTGCCTTATACAGTGATCAGAATCCACATCGGATCACAAACAGAAGTTAATCAAACACTCGCTGCTTTCTAAAAGTGAGTTGAGCTAAAATTATTTAAAAGTCTTTAATGCTGATGCTCTGGTATATGAAATCATCTGCGCCCGCTACGCTGCCGTCTCCAGACTCAGATAAACACTGCCTTTGTTCATAACCACTCCTCGAGCCCGAGCTGGCCCGCTTTAGACCAAGGTATTCGGTGGGCCAAAAAACCCTAGCCGTTGGCACCGAGGAAGCCCCGACGAGGCCCGATCAAGCCCCGGAAGTGACAGTGGAAACGCGACTGGCCCTGGCACGCACTAGCACGCCTGCTTTGGGCCCGACAGTGGAAACACGGCTATAGAGAAGCTACGGGGGCCGACACAGGACGAAGATGTCGTTGTCGGAGAGAGCAGAGAGTAGCTACCGCTCGGTAGAGCAGTTTGTCTGTTTAGGGCTACTGTAGAAACACTCACCTAAAGGATTATTAGGAACACCATACTAATACTGTTTGACCCCCTTTTGCCTTCAGAACTGCCTTAATTCTACGTGGCATTGATTCAACAAGGTGCTGAAAGCATTCTTTAGAAATGTTGGCCCATATTGATAGGATAGCATCTTGCAGTTGATGGAGATTTGTGGGATGCACATCCAGGGCATGAAGCTCCCGTTCCACCACATCCCAAAGATGCTCTATTGGGTTGAGATCTGGTGACTGTGGGGGCCATTTTAGTACAGTGAACTCATTGTCATGTTCAAAAAACCAATTTGAAATGATTCGAGCTTTGTGACATGGTGCATTATCCTGCTGGAAGTAGCCATCAGAGGATGGGTACATGGTGGTCATAAAGGGATGGACATGGTCAGAAACAATGCTCAGGTAGGCCGTGGCATTTAAACGATGCCCAATTGGCACTAAGGGGCCTAAAGTGTGCCAAGAAAACATCCCCCACACCATTACACCACCACCACCAGCCTGCACAGTGGTAACAAGGCATGATGATCCATGTTCTCATTCTGTTTACGCCAAATGAATGTCTCAACAGAATTCGAGACTCATCAGACCAGGCAACATTTTTCCAGTCTTCAACTGTCCAATTTTGGTGAGCTCGTGCAAATTGTAGCCTCTTTTTCCTATTTGTAGTGGAGATGAGTGGTACCCGGTGGGGTCTTCTGCTGTTGTAGCCCATCCGCCTCAAGGTTGTGCGTGTTGTGGCTTCACAAATGCTTTGCTGCATACTTCGGTTGTAACGAGTGGTTATTTCAGTCAAAGTTGCTCTTCTTTCAGCTTGAATCAGTCGGCCCATTCTCCTCTGACCTCTAGCATCAACAAGGCATTTTCGCCCACAGGACTGCCGCATACTGGATGTTTTTCCCTTTTCACACCATTCTTTGTAAACTCTAGAAATGGTTGTGCGTGAAAATCCCAGTAACTGAGCAGATTGTGAAATACTCAGACCGGCCCGTCTGGCACCAACAACCATGCCACGCTCAAAATTGCTTAAATCACCTTTCTTTCCCATTCTGACATTCAGTTTGGAGTTCAGGAGATTGTCTTGACCAGGACCACACCCCTAAATGCATTGAAGCAACTGCCATGTGATTGGTTGATTAGATAATTGCATTAATGAGAAATTGAACAGGTGTTCCTAATAATCCTTTAGGTGAGTGTATGTCTGACTTCACAGTACTCATAAAACAGTAGGCAAAAAGTACCCGGATGACCTCCTTCCGGCGAGATTCTGAAGTGTGCATACGATGGACACTTTACTATCTCATGAGGCCACAGGAGAGGATTTATGAATGACAGTGCAACTGTGCAACTGACGCGTATAGGTCACATGATAATGACAATACACTACGTCCAGCTTACATTCATACTACACACATTCATACTGTATAGAACATACTTTTTAACAGTCGTGAAGTAATTACTTATTCAAAATAAGGACCTACTCAAGAGAGTACGTGATTTTGGACACAACCATTGAGTTTCAACCGATTCATTCAAACGGCTGATTCATTCAGGAACGAAGCATTTGACTGTCTTAATGAGTGAGTCACTGAATCATTCATTCAAACGATTCATTCATTCAGTAATGGAACTATTTGTTTGGAACAATTTTCATTGGCGAAATAGAGCAAAATCAGCCGATAATAAATTGAAATGTCATTATTTTATTTTAAGAAATAATGAAATAAATAAATAACAAATTTAAATGAACACTTTAAAACTCAATTTAGTAAACTAGAGTTACTAAAATTTAAATAAACGATGGTAGCATGTACGTGTTTGATTAATACCCCATTTCTGTTGTTTACATTAATATTTGCTGCTATGAATTTGCTGCTATTTTTTTGTATTGCATTTGTTTGTAATTAGAATAATAGCTGTCGCAAGAGGGAGCTATTTGTTATTTGAATTGCTCATTATATCTATTGCGCTTAAAGGGATAGTTCACCCAAAAATGAAAATTACCCCATGATTTACTCAGCCTCACGGGATCCTAGGTGTATATGACATTCTTCTTTCAGACAAACACAATCAGTTATATTAATAAATATCCTAATGCTTCCAAGCTTTATAATGGGAGTGAAGGCGTCCATAGTTTAAGCCCAAAAAAGTACATCCATCCATTATAAAAGTACTCCACACGGAAAGGCCTTCTGAAGCGAAGCGATGGGTTTGTGTAAAAAAAATATCATTTTTTAAAACTTCATAAACTATAATCACTATTTTCCTGCAACGGCCATATGCACATAGCTCCTCTATATGTCGAAATACTCCCAATTTTTTTTTAAACTTCTCGTTTCAGACTTCTAATTCATGACTGGTGTTTTGTTTTGCTCTATCCTCAGCAGTTCCGCGTTTGTCAGTTCTCACCTGAGCTTACGCTACTCCTACGTCATACGTCGTTCATTTTTGGGTGAACTGTTCCTTTAAGTGCTGAACTGTCCTGCTGTAGTTTTGATTTGTGCCATTTGTGTGTTATAGGCTTTTGTTTGCTAATTATATAGGTGTGTATTGACCCAAATAAATGCAGCCGTGTTTCTTATTTGCTTTGGTGCCAGTGGAGTCTGAATCAGATCTTTCAGGTCTCAGTGCTGACAGAGAGAATCAAAAAGCGATAGAGTGGAGAGATAGAGTGTAATAGGGAAAGATGAGTATAAAATAGACTCCTATTCAAACTGTGAGTCTCTGAAATGTGACACTAAAACAGTCTCTTATTTTTTGACCCTCTCTCCTGGCCATTAAATTAAACAAGCTGATTTTGCTGCTGTCCCTTTAAGACTTTTGTATGTAAATGACCACTATTATGATTGGTTGCTGAATCTGTCTGAGTTCCTCACATGTACAGAGGAAAAAAAAGACTGGATATAATAATCCATATAGACAACATGTTTTGTTGTTTTAATGAATCACTCAAAAAGTCTCAAGAACTTGCAACTAATCGGTTTGAATCTGTCTAACGGATTACTCACTGAATCCTTCAGAGCCAATAACAATGTGTAGTTCAACACATTCAGTTACATAGTTTTGTTTAAATAAATTGTATTTTAATGATGCCAAATACGCTTGTGATCTCTGCATGAGAGTTTTGCATTTTAGTCTCAATACATGGTCTTTGTGGACCGAGTTTGTGAATGTTTGAGTATGTCTGCAACTCTATTTCACAAATCTCCTGTTTTTCATCACCTGACCCCTTTAAGGTTGGGAGCACTTTTCATTTCTCTGCGTGATGAAAGAAATGAAAAGAATGAACAGAAAAAGATGGACAGAGGACAACAGTGACATGCTACTGATCTTTATCAAAGAAATTAACTTCTAAATTCATTCACTCTCAGATACTGTGTGTACGAAGGTTCATGTTCCTATAAGATTGTTGTGAAGGAAACCTATTACTAGCAGTATCAATGCAGTGACAGAGGCAACGTAGGATGCTTGAAATCTAGTTCACAAAAAAGCCTTGCAGCTCTGAACCCGAGTGGATGATGACACGCACACACACATGCACAAACACACTGTCAGCTCCTATGAAGCACATCACTAAAGAGCACAGTCTCACAAAGAAAACAATCACATTCACATTCACACACACACACATTTGCTTATCTGTCTAAATTAGCTCTTACATTTGAACATGTAACACTATATACTGACTACAGACCAAACTCTGAACATGAACTTAATTCATTTTTTACATGAAATTAATTAATCTGCTCTGATTGGTCAGATGGCCTAGTCTGTTGTGATTGGTCTACTCTGCTCTGATTGGTCAGATGGCTCAGTATGCTGTGATTGGTCTACTCTGCTCTGATTGGTCAGATGGCTCAGTCTGCTGTGATTGGTCTACTCTGCTCTGATTGGTCAGATGACCCAATCTGCTGTGAATGGTCTGCTCTGCTCTGATTGGTCAGATGGCCCAGTCTGTTGTGATTGGTGTACTCTGCTCTGATTGGTCAGATGGCTCAGTCTGTTGTGATTGGTCTACTCTGCTCTGATTGGTCAGATGGCTCCGTCTGTTGTGATTGATCTACTCTGCTCTGATTGGTTAGATGGCTCAGTCTGCTGTGATTGGTCTACTCTGCTCTGATTGGTCTGCTCTGCTCTGATTGGTCAGATGGCCCAGTCTGTTGTGATTGGTCTACTCTGCTCTGATTGGTCAGATGGCTCAGTCTGTTGTGATTGGTCTACTCTGCTCTGATTGGTCAGATGGCCCAGTCTGTTGTGATTGGTCTACTCTGCTCTGATTGGTCAGATGGCCCAGTCTGTTGTGATTGGTCTACTCTGCTCTGATTGGTCAGATGGCTCCGTCTGTTGTGATTGATCTACTCTGCTCTGATTGGTCAGATGGCTCCGTCTGTTGTGATTGATGTACTCTGCTCTGATTGGTCAGATGGCTCAGTCTGTTGTGATCGGTCTACTCTGTTCTGATTGGTAATGAAAAGTATTTTAATAATAAAACACAATAACAATGCTTTCTACTAGGGATGCACAGGTTATTGTCCTGTTCTGCAGATAAACCGATAAATGGCCTGCATTCAAATGTAAATAAAATAAAAAACACACAAAAAACTAAAATCTATTGTTTTAAATGCTACAATTGTATTTAGGCATCACAGGATAAGAATGTACAGAATGAAAAATGGATACATTTTGAGATTTGCTTTTGTTAGTAGATTAAAGATTAAATATCCAATATTAACCGTTACAGTACATTTAAATATCTCTAATATCTGCCGATATTTCATGTGCATGTATTTATTTTGAAGATGATGATGTCCCCAAAGGAAGTTTGTCAGATTCCCCTAATTTCTGGGGATAATCTTAAGTAAAGCAGATGATGGTCAGATTTACCTGGACGGAAATAAAATTGATGCTGGTATTTGTGACTTTACTGCTGTGTAAATAGCGAGTTTCTGTTTGCTGACAGTTTGTAAAGTGGTGTTAAAATAAATCTTATTAGCATCCCTCATAAATCTAATTACTTCTGCTGTCTCTTTCTCTTCCCTGTCTCTCTTTCTGTGTTTTTTCTTTGGCTCACTCTAAGTAGATGGAACTAATTCCATTCCTCCTGGTGTCCCGCTAACACCTTGTTTATCTCTGTACCTAATGCATTAGCACACTCTTCAACATCATATATTTGCTTGTGTGTGTGTGTGTCTGAGATGTCGAGAGAAGTGAGTGTGTTTTCATTACAATGTTTGTGATGGATTGGTGTGTAATGGCATTATTTGTTGGGTTTAATTGAGTGCAAGAGGGAAGATTTCCCACTTGAAAATGCCATTAAAACTTGCTTGCTCTGTTTTATTATTTTTTATTTATTTATTTATTTATTTAATTAATTTTACATTTTGAGGGCTTTTGTCTCTATTTTACAGCTGTTCTAGAGTTTGACAACAAGTTATAATTGAAAAAGAGAGGGAATGGGATCTGTGCTGGATCCAAATGATAATTTGTCCAGAGCATGTGCACTGCAGCATGTCCCCAACATCACCACCTTTTTTTTTTTTTTTTTTTTAAATGGCTAAAGTAGAGAATGACAGATATTAGAAGGAGGGATTGGATTAGGACGCATTAAAGTTCAAACTCGACTGTATGTCCCACATGAGCACCAATATGGCCATATGGCCCAGTCTGTTGTGATTGTTCTACTCTGTTGTGATTGGTCAGATGGCCCAGTCTGTTGTGATTGGTCTACTCTGCTCTGATTGGTCAGATGGCCCAGTCTGTTGTGATTGTTCTACTCTGTTGTGATTGGTCAGATGGCCCAGTCTGTTGTGATTGGTCTACTCTGCTCTGATTGGTCAGATGGCCCAGTCTGTTGTGATTGGTCTACTCTGCTCTGATTGGTTGGATGGCCCAGTCTGTTGTGATTGGTCTACTCTGCTCTGATTGGTCAGATGGCCCAGTCTGTTGTAATTGGTCTACTCTGCTCTGATTGGTCAGATGGCCCAGTCTGTTGTGATTGGTCTACTCTGCTCTGATTGGTTGGATGGCCCAGTCTGTTGTGATTGGTCTACTCTGCTCTGATTGGTCGGATGGCCCAGTCTGTTGTGATTGGTCTACTCTGCTCTGATTGGTCAGATGGCCCAGTCTGTTGTGATTGGTCTACTCTGCTCTGATTGGTCAGATTGCCCAGTCTGTTGTGACTGGTCTACTTTGCTTCACGTCTTTTGTTCTGTATCAATTCAAGCACAAGTCCTCATCCTTTGTAAGTACATGCAAAGTGGATTTGCAATGCAGAAAATAGTGTATTGAACCAAACACGAATCAAACTCTTCCAGGCCTTCCATTCACCAACAGCTGTATTACACACTACATGAAAGGTTTTATCTGAAAAAAACATAATAAGGGCACCTAATCATGACCAGTATTTTTTAGCAGAAAGGGGATAGACAGGATTGGGACACACATTTTATTTGAACCTGCATTTCCCATGGGCAGCACAGCTCAGCCTGTCTGGGCCACATGCACTAACCACTATGCCACAGCTCTGACCTTCATTTTCTTTCTCATTCAATTCACCCACCCCTTCACTTTCTTTATATGCATGCTCATGTTAGCATTCTCATTTCCCATTCCTGTTGGCTCTGAGGTTTAGAGCTTATGAACTCTGTTTACACTCCAGCTGATCAATGCAGCCGATGCAGAATCACAGACACAAGCGGGACGTCTCCTTTACCCCATCCTCTTTTTTTTCTCTCATCTCGTCTCAGCCCTGCGGCGATATACAGCAGCTGCCTGATGTGAAATCTCATCTGCACAGAGAGAAGGGGAGCATGCGATCGCTTTGTCTCCAATTTGTGTCTATCTTTCCGTCCTCTCCCTCAGTCCTTTGGGAGATGTAAGCAGTGATGTGGTTTTCTGTCAGAGTCTTGTTCTTCAGACTGCATTCCCACTCTGATTGAATGCTTTCCAGATCTGTCTCTCCTCTTTCCAGTGTAATAGAACAAATACAAAGCTTTCTTCATTCCCGGTGCTTCCTTCAAACCTGTGTTTCTGTTCTGAGCTTTCTGAGGAGAGGGCTCTCCTCTTGGGTCTGTCTGTCTGGACAGTTAAATCTGTTGTATTTCAGTACGTTTAGGCAGACTGAACCTTTCTTTGTAGCTGAATTACAATTCACTGTAAATACTGAGCAGTTCACGCTTCGTTTAGAAAAATCTGTTGATTTGAAGTCATCCAGATTAGGGGGTTCAAGTATGATAACACAATATATTGTAAATAACATAATTAAATATAACATATGATTGTATATAGTCCATCCAAGTGTATTTATATAGACAGGAAACCCATTCCACGCAGAAATGTGGCGACTCCCAGAGGTAGTTGAAAACACATTTGACCGTATTGCTTTTGTAGTGTATACGCACATGTGGTCGAATGCATTCGAAAGACCACCTACTCTCTGCCAATGATGCGTAAACATTATGCGAAGAGCACTAGCCAGACGGGATTTAAATTTTGTGTCTGGAAACCCAAGTATAATTTGAAGATAAAAAAACTTACCAAGCACAATGTTCTCTCAGCATTCCTGCTTTCTAACACACATTCACTGCATTCGGCTGGTCTTGCGGCTGTCAGAGCAGAAATGAAAGTCATATCCAGGTGCATTCAATGTAAATTTTGCAAGCTTATTTTGTCCATTAGATCGAAAGATCTGAAAAAACACATACATTTACCTGCCCATAGACCCTCCCGCAAAGAATTCATGACAGAAGTAGTTGAAAGTGGACAAAAGAGACGGATTAAAACACCAGGTTTAAACGGGTATTTCGTCTACTTGTGATCCGATCGACCAAAACAATCTTAATACAAGTTGTAAATACGGCCACAGAATTGTTTGTAGACAGTTTACAGTACATATTAGGAGTTAGTTGATATTTTTTGGCTGGTCAGTCAGTGGAACCACATCCTCGCAGATCTCAGCAGTTTCAGTAGTAAAGGTTTTTGAGTTTGAGTTGTGATATGTATCAGCTCACTCTGGCGTGAGAGTTAGACAGGTAGAGTGAGTAATGGGCCGATAACAAGGAGACGGCAGGTGAATCCGGCTCCTGTCACACACTCTCTGTAACTTTGTTTTGCTAATGGACCTGCTGGGAGCCGCGCTCCTTTCGACAGCTCCTATTGACTTAAATTAGTCTCCTTTATTGTTTAGTTTTTCTCCAATTTTTTGTCTGAAAAAGCCCTTTGTGTGAAATGAGAAAGTGGGATCGGAAAGCCTAGAAGAAGGGAAATGAAGACAAAAAATTAATCGAGTGGCAGAAGAAAACTGGAAAGTTGAAACAAAATGGAACTAGAGGAACATCCCTGAAAGGAGACAATTGCTTCATAAGGAAAGAGGAACTTTGAAGTAACAAAAAAGTGAAGGAGCAGCTAGTCTTTTGAGTGTCTGTAAAGAATATTGTGAAGTTTATTCATTAATGGTATTTGAGGAAAGTATCACTATTACGTTTACTTTTGATTGTACCTAGAAACCACCCTAGAAAACATATATGAACTCGCTAAAACCACTCAGAACGCCATAGTGACACAGTGCCAACCTTTCAAAACACCCTACAATTGTGTACCGGTTTAGAGGCCAATTCACATTGAACCAGCAGACGCTGACCAACGGCAACAGACACACTCATTGGGTTTTGTCTGATGAGTGTGCTACATCTGCGTTTGTCGCCATTGGTCGGTGCTTGTTTCACCAATTGAACAATTAAAAGTGACATATGTAATGATGATGATGGTCTTAGTTGGTTGATGTCTGTTGGTGAATTGTGAATTGGCCATAATATGGCCAAACACCTATCACATTTTCTTTAGAAACTTAACGAATCTAGTTCCACTTACCATTTTTATCCTGCTAATTCATACCTTGGAATATAGAGATCTTGCTCTTTTGAAATAATCACAAATTGAAACAATGTACTATGTAGATATATGCTAAGGTATGCCAAAAACAACCTGTTCAGAAATCATCATCGCTATGACATTACATCAGTGAGCTCATTAACATGTTCCCGCCCACCTATCACTCTTAACTAGTCGTTTACAAGGTTAACCAGTCATTTACTTATCAAAGTCTTAAAGTTACAGTAGCATTTGGACAGCCTGTTTAATTCAGTCAATGGGAGGGTAAAAAAATTAACTAAATTATGACTCTGTGTGGTGCTTGAATCTTTGATTAAGTGCACTTGAAATGCTTCAAAAGTGCAGAATATGTCCCTTTAAGAGTTTGGCACATCATGCACTCATCATTAAAGACTTCAGAGTTTGCTTTATACTGATCTGGACGTGTTAAGGCGAGCTCAGCGGGTGTCCTTCACAGAACAAGCGTATGATAATTACAGAGCTAATAAGCCGTTGCCTGGCCTTCCTCCTCAGAGGGAGGTCTGAGTCTCAAATCTGCACTGATGCTCCACTAGAGATCAAACATGAAACTATTTTCCTTTATTACTGCCATATGCAGTCTAATATTTACTCTGATCAAGGTCACACGTACGTGTATGCATGGGGAAATATCATGAAAAATTGTGCAGGTCACATTACACCTAAAGATCAAAACAAAGAATTAAAAAAATAAATAAAAAAAAAAATAAAAAAAAATATATATATATAGAGAGAGAGAGAGAGAGAGAGAGAGAGAATTTTTTCTTTGTGAATTTTTCAATGTTCTTTTAAGCAAACAATTGCTTTCTTTTGATTTTTTCTTTTTAAGATTCACCCACATATTTTCAAGACATATGAGAGGTGGGGGTCTGGACGTTTGTCTGAGGCTGTGAAACCTTGACTGTTGAGCAGTCAAACGCAGTTTCAGAAAGTGCGTGTATGTTATTTTTCAAATAAGCATCACTGAGTGTTACAATAAAGAAACCAAAGAAACTTTCGAGTGATCAAACCTGAAAGCAAGGCAGCCGAATGTGAAAGAGAGAGCGAGAGGGAAATGAAGAAGGGATAAAGGGGAAGTAGACGCGAGTCGTCAGGGGAGTTTCTTCTGTGATGGTGTTTTAGATTGAATGTGACGCTGGGACACAGACTCTTGACTGATGCTGTGTACAGACAGACACCTGCACACGTTTCTGTCTTTCTTTGGCCTTCTCTTTCATCTCTCTACAGTATCTCTGTCCCTCTTTTCACAAGCTTTCAGTTTTCTTCTCTCAAATGTCCCTTTTTTTATATTTTAGTGTTTGCAGGACAGCACTGCACTGATATTCCTCAGATATATTACAATCATTATACAATTATATTTTACATTACATGGATATCATGAACAAATATATAGAAAGCCTGGAATAAGAAATGTTTATTTTGCATATAAATAAGTCGTTTTTAAGATTTTGTTTTAATGTAGCACGAGTTACATTCTGTACTTAATTTTTTTAACAAATTCTACCTTAATGTATACGTACAGTTGCAATTTAAATATATCTTTATTATTATTATTATATTTTATTCATTGTCGTACTGAGAATGTGATTCTTTTGCAATTTGCTAATAAAAATTTGGGGGTTATGTGTTTAATTGTCATGAAAAATAATGCAAAAAAAATCCCCAATGATCCTTCAAATAGGCTTAATTTTAATCCAATATGACCCAGATATTTCATAACAATTTTCATGTGAATCAAAAATTTAACCAATATTCATTTATATACAAACAAGTATTTAACTTGCATACACAAGCATACTTTTCAAACAAAATAATTCAAACATAAACTTTTTTTGTGAAATGATAAAACAGATTAGTATTGAAAATGAAGACAATGGTAGGTAACACTTTATTTTAAGGTGACGTAATTACACGTTACTACATCTACTTACTATAGTAGTAACAGTAAATTATGCATAATTACAAGTAACTAACCGTAACTCTGTAGTAAGGACATAGTTCATTAATATTACTTGGTACTTAAGTAAGTACTATGTAACTGTCACCATAAAATAATGGGTACACTTTATTTTAAGGTGTCATTGTTACAGTGTAATTATATACTTAAGTACTGGGTACTACTAATTAATTACATGTACTTACTATAGGGTTAGGGTAGGATTAGGGTTGAGGGTTAGTTGCATGTAATTATGCACAATTTACAGTTATTACTATGGTAAGTACATGTAACATATGTAACAAGGACACTGTAAAATATAGTGTTACGTAACCCAAAGGTTTTTGGACGCTGATGAACTACACCTGTGGTTACTCTGCTGGGACACGTGAGGAGACTAAAAATCGCCCTGTTGAAAGTAGAAGTACCTAAGTTTGGCTCAGAAAAGTGGTGCTAATTCTGAGAAAAGCTTTTGCAGCATTTGTTAGCAGATTATATTTTTTCCCGTAATGCAATGAAATGTATAAATTTTTTAAATGTGGCTTATGTATCCAAATACTTTCATATCCTCAGTGTCACTCTATCATCTTAGCTAAAGCCTTTGCTGCCTTGCAAGCGCTACCCTTTCCTTCAGGAAATGCAAATGTACTTCTGTTCGCTGTGTCCCAGCCGTGCTGCAGAGCGTCTGGTTGGTTTATTCAGCATCTGCTGGTGTTGGCAGGTTGTTAGCAGGGACCCTGTGATGCAGTGCCCATGTAATCTCCCTGATTAGTCTTTGTGTGTGTGCATCCAGATGAGTGTTGGATTCAGGATCAGAGCGCTCACTCCAGAGAGCAAGTGAACACACACCTGAGACTCATTGTGCACACAGCTGTTTGGACAGCACACATCCAAAACCTTCTCTCCTATATTTCCACAGTCAGCCTCACTTTCACCTGTCGGCTTTTCTGATCTCAGCGTTTGCATCCCGTTGCGGCGTAAGAACATCTTAATTATGCTTCTGTCTACATGCTGTGACAGCACCAGATCTGCAAGCCTTGCTGTGACTATTGCTCGTGCTTAGAGTTTGGGGTTTGTGCAAATCCCTAATGCAAAGTATTAAACTTTGGTGCATAGCTTGTGTAACGGAAGCAAGCTACTAAGAGCTGTCACCTCACTCCCCGATCTCAAGAGGTGCACTAGCGACCGACGCTAGAGGATGCAGTATTTAGCACCCTTGTTAGCGCGTCCACCTCCCATGCCAGAGATGCTGGTTGAAATCCCGCTCAGAGTGGGTCGAGTAGGACCGGTTACACTTGTACCGTTAATGCTACGAAAATATTAATAATACCTCCGTTTGTTGAGGAGAGGTATGCTATTACTTTTCTAAGACAACACAATTTAGTTGTTTTTCTGGTGGATAATGCGGGCAAGGAAAAATCATGTATCTAAAGACCAGAATATCATAGACACTTTTAGGAGTTTTTTTTTTTGATACTTTAACATCTTGTGCAAGTTTTGCGCAATTACGTGAGAAAATGTAAACATTGAATGTTTCTAACTCGTTCTCTCTCTCGTTCTGTAGGGATGAGGAACATACTTTAATCCTGCAGTACTGTCAAACCTTGGGAGGGGAGGGCTCATCCTTCAGCCAGCCCCAAACCCCCGCCCACATCTCCAGGAGCCCTGCCCACAACATCCACAGCCCCTCCTACCTGCTCCAGAGCCCCGCCCAGATTCTGCAGGCTGTGGAGAGGGAGGAGCGAGGAGAACTGGAGCGAATCATAGCGCGACTTGAGGAGGAGCAACGGTAGGTTAACTCGTCTGTTGTGTAATGTGTGTTGTAGGTCTGTGTTTTATTGGTTGTTGTCTCCCCTCTTCCCACCCTCTACAATCCCGCTTTTCTACAGCCTTACACACCCATCTTTTTCAAATCTGAGGTGTGAATGACAAGTGCTAAAACAGGGGGGGTTTCATGACACTTTAAGATGATCGAAAGTCCCTATCAAAGAAAGTCAATTCACTCTGAGCCATAATTGCAACATTTCTGAGCAGCTATTTCGGTTATGCAAGACTAAATCCTATCTACTTGAATGGGGAAATACTGAAATCTCAACTTCCTGTGAAACTCATATTTCATAACATATTTCAAAACGGCAACAAAATCAGTCATGATCTGTCTCATAAACGATGTTTTTTTACACTCAAATAGCATTTAAAAAGTGTATATCATGTGCAGTCTTAAGGCCTGTTCACACCAACACGAATGTTCAGCGTGATAATTCGATCTGATTTGTCTGTTCGGACCAATGTGTAAAAGTGGCAGACTGCATGTAGATGCAGTAGATGCCACTTATAAAAAAAACTGAAATAACCTGGTTACCCTGGAACACAGTGCACTATGTAACTTTACGTTTCTGGCACTTGCTTGTCACAGAGAAGGAAGTGTGAGTGCATTTCTCTCTAAAGGCGCGTTCACTATAGGCTACAGCAGAGATAAAGTTTCATCTTTGCAGCCGAAACTGACATCTTAACCAACTTTAACTTCTTGAGCAATTTGAGCTACAGTAGCTCGTCTGTTTGACCGGACCACACAGGCCAGCCTTCGCTCCCCACGTGCATCAATGAGCCTTGGCCGCCCATGACCCTGTCGCCGGTTCTGTTCCTTCCTTGGAGCACTTTTGATAGATACTGACCACTGCAGACCGGGAACACCCCACAAGAGCTGCAGTTTTGGAGATGCTCTGACCCAGTCGTCTGGCCATCACAATTTGGCCCTTGTCAAACTCGCTCAAATCCTCACACTTGCCCATTTTTCCTGCTTCTAACACATCAACTTTGAGGACAAAATGTTCACTTGCTGCCTAATATATCCCACCCACTAACAGGTGCCGTGATGAAGAGATGATCAGTGTTATTCACGTTACCTATCAGTGGTCATAATGTTATGCCTGATCGGTGTATATTTAAGTAATTAAATTAATATAAATGTGCGATTAGTCGACTAATGGCTTAAATGAACAACTACTAGTCAACTAGAAAAATCTTTAGTCGGGGCAGCCCAACTATTTTTGTTATTTTTTAGGTGGATAATATGCAATTTCACTCTCTGACAGTAGAGAGTGAAAAAAACTGAAATACCCTGGTTACTCTGGGACACAGTGCACTATGTAACTTTAAATTTCTGGCACTTGCTTGTCATGGAGTAGGAAGGAAGTCAAACAGTATTTACACTAAACAGCTGTTCAGATTTTTGTATTCGGGATGGTGTTTGTCAAACATACTGTACAGACAGCGTCTGATTTTGCAAAATGATGCAACATCAAGAGCAGTATCTATACATTATCGATAAAGATTTAGTTCTAAAAATCGTTATAAATGTAAAAGAATAGCAGAGTCCACTCACATCACAACTATAATGATAACGGCACAGAGGAAAGATATCTTTGGAATCACTTTCAAAACGATTATTTCCAGCTGATGAACGATTAAATCATTGAATCCAACCTGCTTTAAAGAGCTTAAGCATTAAAGCGACAGGGGACAACATTTATAATAAACAGAGCGTTATCTATATAACGATTCATTATTTTTATAGTTATCGTTCTTGGTGTGAACAGGGTTTAACTGCTCATTTGTTGTTAGAACACAAATTAATTGTTTCACTTTTCATTTAGTTACATTTACAATTATTCAGTGCAAGTGCTTCACCATAATTGGTCTGGTTATGATTTGCATCTGTTTAGTTTTTGGCAGTGGGCGATGTTCCCTAGCCGTCTAACAATAGGCTGGATGTGGCTGTGGGTTCACTTTTCTTCATTGCCTTTCAAAGCCAGAACATAAAAGAGCGGGCCCAGCATCCAACAGTCATAACTCAAACTCACAATAAACAAAAAGCCAGAAACCCACCTTTATATACGACATATAAACATTGTCTCTGTCTCCCCGTGGTCAGGACCCTGCAGAGGGAGTACGAACAGTTGCGCCAGCAGCACGGTCAGTCCGGCGCAGGAGCTGCAGCTGTTAGCGGAGCCCCTGAGGAAGCTGACCTGTTAGCTGAAGCTAAACTCCTGCGACAGCACAAGGGACGACTGGAGGCCCGCATGCAGATACTGGAGGACCACAACAAGCAGCTGGAATCACAGCTTTACCGACTACGACAGCTGCTGCATCAGGTAACACACAAACTAGTGAGTTGTCTACCTAGACGCCATTTTAAGGTATCAGAGGTTTGAAACATCTGCATTTCAAAGGCTGGAATACACTACATGACTTTTGCCAGGATTTTTAAGAGCCGACACTAGTTTCCCAAAGTCAGAGCCAGTCTTCAGATTCAGATTTCACAAAAAAATCGTGTAGTGTCTTATGGGCACAGATTGGATTTTTTCCAGTCTGAGGAGATCAAACATGTTTAATATTTTGAGCCTTTTTTTAGAACATATTGTTTTCATATGTCATTTGTCAAGATATTTTCACATTTTATTCTATGACATGCAATGCATAACTACAGAGTTATGGGACTACAGAGGTTGTCGGGGACATTAAACATCATCATGCTAAACATCTCATGAACTCATCTACTCACTAGTTACTTTCACAGCCTTGTTGTGTTTATAATCGCACAAACTATTCTTAAGCTCAAACTTTCTTACTCAAACTATTCCAACTCAAACTTTGGTGTGCCTGTTCACACCAACACGAATGTTTGGCATGACAAATACTTTAGCTTTTTACTTCTGACGATTGAATTTAGGCTTCAACATTCATAAAACTTGAATTCACTTGTGAAGATTATCTTGATGTGTAAGAATCATAAACCTTTGTTGATCACAGAGCTCATTTTCTCCAATAATGCCAAATGAAAGATCCTATTGTGTTTTTCTCGAGGGAACCAGGGTGATACTAACTTCAAGGCTGGCCTACAAAAATGTCATTACTGCAGCGCTTCATTGTAATACAGCTTGAATCTTGTGTTGCCAAACTTTTGACTATCAGAATTAAAGCCTTGCATCTTATTCTGCGCCAAGAACTGTCCACTTAGTGCTTTTTGAATATGCATCAGACGGTCCCTGGGGTGTGAAGCTGAGACTAACATTCACCTGTCTCGGGTTCAGTTTCAGCTCTATCGCGCTCTATAAACTGCTATTGTTCCATCCTTCAAAGGGCTTCATGGTCTAACGGGCAATGCCAGCGAGTCCAACAGCCGCCAATAGTGCCGTGAATCAAGCACAGGCGTTCAATGAGCCCTGATTTAGAGTAACAGTGATTTATTGGGTCTCCTGAGGGCCTGATTCACTGCACTGAGCCTCCGTTTAGCCAGATGGTCTTATCAAAGGCTCTTAGCTAAATAAACACAATATAACTTGAGATCCAAAAGGGCAAACAAGACTGTCGTTCCAGTCTGACATTTCTGGCCACCTTGCTTTGACCTAGAGAAAGACTTTAAGCAGTAATGACTTCTCAAACATGCCAAATAAATCTCTCTGTGAGGAAGCACTGATTTTATATATATATATATATATATATATATATATATATATATATATATATATATATATATATATATATATATATATATATATATATATATATATATATATATATATAATGCAGGGCGCATTATCCTGCTGAAAGAGCCACAGCCACCAGGGAATACCGTTTCCATGAAAGGGTGTACATGGTCTGCAGCAATGCTTAGGTAGGTGGTACGTGTCAAACATCCACATGGATGGCAGGACCCAAGGTTTCCCAGCAGAACATTGCCCAAAGCATCACACTGCCTCCACCAGCTTGCCTTCTTCCCATAGTGCATCCTGGTGCCATGTGTTCCCCAGGTAAGCGACGCACACACTCACGGCTATCCACGTGATGTAAAAGAAACCGTGATTCATCAGACCAGGCCACCTTCTTCCATTGCTCCGTGGTCCAGTTCTGATGCTCACGTGCCCACTGTTGGAGCTTTCGTCGGTGGACAGGGGTCAGCATGGGCACCCTGACTGGTCTGCGGCTATGCAGCCCCATACACAACAAACTGCGATGCACTGTGTATTGACACCTTTCTATCAGAACCAGCATTAACTTCTTGAGCAATTTGAGCTACAGTAGCTCGTCTGTTTGATCGGACCACACGGGCCAGCCTTCACTCCCCACGTGTATCAATGAGCCTTGGCCGCCCATGACCCTGTCGCCGGTTCACCACTGTTCCTTCCGTGATGAAGAGATAATCAGTGTTATTCACTTCACCTGTCAGTGGTCATAATGTTATGCCTGATCTCTGTACTGTATATAGAAATATAAGACAAAAACACATACATTTTGAGGTCTTTCTTGCTGCATTTTTCTAGGCTACATCACACAAAGCAATCACTCTCTCAAGGTGTGTTGCTTGTTTGTTTTTGCACAAGTCACAGACCTACACGAAGTGCGATGTTATCATAGACGATACATATCACACACCCCTAGTTTTATAGGTATTTCACTATCAGTTTTTAAACTATGCCTATCTCTCTTTCTAGCCTGAGTTAAATGGCACGTCCTCTTCCGGCTCACTCCATCAGGATATAGCAGGACAGCCCGAGCTCCCAGGTACACACACACACACCCACACACCCACATCGCAAGGTGATTATACTGAGGGCTGACTTCTTTATGTAATAATCTGTTGAGTGTATTCTGTGTGTATTCTCAGATGAGTTTCTCCGTCAGTGTGCTAACAGTAACTCTGATCTGGCTGAGGTTATGGAACAGATTAACCACAGTTTTCCTGCATGCTCTCGTAAGTCTAACGCTCTGACTTTCCCACTCTCAATCATGCAAGCTAATACTCCGCTGTCTTCTGGGTGTTTGAACTCATTCCTTCTTTGGTACCCAGCCTGTATTCAAGTCTTTGGCTGCGTCCCGGTACAGCTTCGGGGTCTGAAAGTAAAATTTCATGAAATTTTCTTCATAGAGAAACCATTTTTGAATGAAAAGACACTTTTCAGCTAAATTTGTTTAATTGCTAAATTAAAATGCTGTACTGCACTACCCATAATCCTGAAGAGAAATCCACCAATCAGTAGTCACTGTTAACTTTGTGAGCAATAATTCATTGCATTTTGAGCCAAAGGTAGTTTGCTGATCTTGTTTAAGCTGATATAGCTTGCGGTTAGGCAAGTTGGCACATGCTTAAAACCCCTTTAAAACCATTTAACTAGACCCACCTGACCAGCTCACTACCTTAGACTGGCTTTTCTCAGTGGTGGTTGGTTTGGTCTAGGGCTTAACTTTTTAGTTCGTTATTTTTTAAATGCCTATGAAGAAAATAAATGCTAAAAATACTTCCAGAACCAGGCCTGCTGAAAAAGTTAGCAGTCAAAGTTGCTCCTCTTGTGCACACTCTACGATATACTAAAAGTGTGTACTTCACCGGTACACACTTTTAAGTATTATGTAAGCTAGAACTGGAACATGCTAACATGCCATTGTTGGTGCTGCGTTTGCATCTTAGCATTAGCGTATAGCTACAATCTTTTTACTCCACTTTTAGGTTTGTAGTGATATGAAACCCTCCATTTCATCACATCAGTTCTCAACACAGTGAAAAGAATAGGAGAGAACACAACAGTTGTGTCTGATCCATAGTTTTGTTTGCTTTAATGGAGTTAACGGCATCAAAGGTTCTCATAAATGCATGCTGCTATTCATAATTGCACTTACCAAAATGCCCTGTATTATGTGAGTTCACAGTGCATTACGCAAATACACACAGCTCATTTTATATCTATAATTTAATGCCATATACAAGCTGATTTCATTTGCATAAAAAAATATGTGAATGTGCATTTGCGTATTATTCCTTTTATTCCTTGACATTGACTCATGGAAGTGGTTTGATGAATTAACACACTCACAGTTCAGATTTTCTCCGTCGCGTGATAACTGCTCATTAAATATCTTGGTTGATTGAAAGCCTGTCGCTCCATTAGCATCACAAGGGAGGCCGAACACTCAAGATTTTCAAGTGTTTCTGTGAGTTATCAACTCACTGAAGTGCCGGCTGAGCGTTTGAAGCACTTGTCTCAGGACAATGCGACATGATGTCATGAATAATTATGAGACAGCGCCTTCTCATAGGATAAAGCCACGCAATCACATGAATAATTATGAGGCGCTGCTGACGTTTCCGAACCTAAAAGACGAAAATAGACCAGAATATTACGTTTCTTTCTAATAACAGATACATTGATCAGATTGTCCAACACACAAAAGTGTTTAATTTTTTTTTTTTAAATTACCCCCCTTCTTTTTGCAGCACTAACAATTTATTAAAGTCGAAAGAGACTCAGGGTATGACATTTACACCTGCCACCATTCGAATGCATGTTTTTTTTTTTTTGTCCAGTGATGGGTATTTTTGCTCATCTACCAGCCATTGTGACAGGCAACCTGTATAACATCTCAAATTTGCTTTTAGCAACCATGCATGCTTGAAGATGCCAATTATGTAATGCATTGCACTGTATTACAGACTAGCCCTAGTATTTAGGGCTAAATTTGCTCTGTCCTATCATTTTCTTTCACTTATAAATCTAAACCCTGTTCAGTTTTTTGAATCCTTTAAGATAATTGCTAACTCAGTCAAAGAATAGAAATCATTTATGATCTCAGACATTTGTCTCAGATAGAAATAGCGTACAGTGTGCACTGGGCTTTAATTGCTGTATTAGTTTTGATCTCTTCATAAATCGACTTATTTCTAGTAGATCAGCACCACACAACTTGTGAAGTTGTGAAATGATGTGCTCAAAATCCATCTGAAACCGGTCTGTTTGCCTCTTCCTCCATATAAACCGTGTTTATCCCAGACTCGCACTGACCTCACCTTATAGCTGTCAGTCGGCCAAAGACCACACTTTTCTGCCTTTGAGAATGCTCCCGTTCCTGCAGTCTGAGAACTTTGATTGTGAATTATGTTTGCAATTGCGGTTGTTTTAAAGAAAATTGTATTCTGAAGCCTTTAGAGACTCCATTTTATGGAACAACTCGGTTTAAACGAGTGTTTTTATTACCTCAAAGTTACTGATAAGATTTTATTGTTATTGTGGAACTAAATTTTGAATTCCACCCAGACTTTGGCTTGCATTGTTAGCTAGAAACTCAGTAAAATATTGATCTTGGCACAAGACTACTGCATTGGGCCCTTTTGTGCAGTGAGATTCGGTCTGGGAGAAGATATGGGGCCATTTCCATGTTCTTTGTTTGACGGGCACAGGTGATAGGAGTCGTCTCACTCGTGTTTGCTTTCGTCTCCCTGTTGAGTTCATTAAAATGCTTCGCTCAGTGTTCAGAAGAGCAATCCCAAGAGTCTGAGCTTGAATGCTCTAAATGAAAAGTTTTGCCGTTTTGGAGAGTCTGCATGTGTTGTTCTTGTCAAGACTGTCTTGGTTAGGATAGCTATTATATTGTCCTAACTGTCTCTCTCTTTTTTTTTCCCTTCTGGGTTCTGAAGCATCAAGTGTGTCCTCGAGGCCGAAGGTAAGTCTCGCCACACATCACAGTAAAAACACTTCACAGTAGAGCCGCACGATTAATCCTAAAAAGATCATAATCTTATTCCTAAACGACAATGGTCTATTAAACCTTTGATAAAATCACACCAGAGCATTCAGATCTGTGTTGGCGCTGCCGCTGATCCAGAGAGAGCAGATGTCATGTATAGGTATGAAACAGCTTCACAAAGTATCAATATCAGTATCAGTAATTCATATTATCACAGAAGTACTGGGATAAAAGTTTATAGAAAGTAACTTGGCGCTTCAAATTTAGATTGTATCATTACATCGTTACACCACTAGGCGGCGACAAGAGAATGTTTATACATGTATTTGTCATTGAACCATTCATTCAAGAGATTCATTCAAAAACGCTGATTCATCCAGTAATGAAACAAGTGAAGTCTTTATGAGTGAGTCATTGCATCATTCATTCAAGAGATTCGTTAAAAAATGCTAATTCATCCAGTAATAAATTCAAATTCATTACTGCAGCAATTTCATTTTTGTCAGAACCTCTACTAAATTATGTTGTCTGTTCAGAATCGTAGGAATCATGATCCATTTTAAACCAAAAAAAAAAATTGATTCTCAATTTATCCAGAATCGTGCAGCTCTACTCCACAGTAATTCTTACTGACCACAAAGAGAAAGGAAATAGCTGAGGTTGTAACACCATTTTACCCCCAATCCTTTGCACCTGTTTTCTTATCCTGTCTACTTTCAAATGGGTCTCTGAAAGCACTGGACATATTTGTTCCCTGCTCTATTAGTTTGCTTGAACCAGCTCAGATGGAAACACTATCAATCAATTTTCTGTTATTAAGAAATCTTAGTGCTTGTTTGCAAAGATCCATCACAGCCGATAGACTGGCATCTCCATATGTTGCATATCTGTGATGATTTATTGACTGGTTTTATTTGAAAACGTTGGGTTTGATGTATTTGCATTATCAAAGGTTGGGAATTGAAAATCAGTTTTTATTCAGGAAAGTTTCCATTTAAAAAAACTGGAGCAAAATTATTTTCATAAGGTTTGGTTCTGTTATTGGTTCTGAACTGCTACTGCTACAGCTAGTTTAAGTCAGACTCATGAATCAGTCCCAAACTCATGAGCTATTTGTTTGAATAAGTGCAATGATTCACTCACTCACTGAATCAGCAGTCATTACTCACTTACTCAAGGCATTACTTTCATTATGTCATTATGCTTGAAATGAGCTGTTACTGTGTTTTGTGACCCCATGAAATCCAAAATGTGACTGTGCGAAGTCAAAAGAGTGCTGCAGGAGTCCTAAAAGCTTTAAACGATTAAAAATGTAGTACTTATGGTTTCATTTTGTCTCGAAGTCAGTGTTTTTTTGAATGGGTTATTAGGTAAATGCCTGAAATAAGGTCTGTGGTGAACACTTTTATGAATCTCTACACACGATTTTGGGCTGTCCCAGACAAAAGATGACTAATCGTGGTGATTTCTGTGGTCGTGGCTTCTAAGTGGTGGTCCTACGTCCGTACAGCGAGAGAGGTTCAAAGATGGCCGAAGATTCCTTTTTTTATGAAGATCATTTTATGACATTGTCATAAATTTAGCATGATCATCTCACAGTGTGTTTGCTGCTACTACCTGCGTCTACTGACTAGCCAATAAAAATGCAACATGAAATGGCGTATTGATCAACGCGACATGCCACTAAAACTTAAAACTACTCACCTCAAGCTCCATTTGCAAAATTGGCATGCCAAGTTGGCCTTTTTTTCCTAGCCATAGTCTCAGCCTCAGATGTCACGCACACGGACCATTGGCTAAACGTCTGATGCATATGGCACACTGAAAACACTTCAGGAGTTTCGAAGTCGTCATCTGATTGGTTGAATTCTACAGGATGTCCTCGAGACGAGTGTTGCATTCTTTAACGGTCCATCGGGAAACGACAGCAGCGACTCCAAACTCCCTCCCTTATTCTTCGTCTACTTACTTCCTCTTCGTCGTCGTCTTAGGTATCAATGTGTGCTCGACAAGACCGGTTTGTGCTTGAGCACCACCAAGTGGTGTTTTACTGTAACTTCAGCAGCTCCAGGCATGTGAACAAAAACGACAATCTCATTGGTCGGCCAGTTTTTAACGTGACGCGTCAAACCCCAAAAAACGAATCCAAGGCATTTTTTTTTTTTTATTACACTTTTACGGCTGCCGTTTTGCCTGTCAGTGTGCGCACTCACATTGGCGCCCTTTGTTTAGTCATGAGGCGTTAACATCAGCGATAATCGTCCCGGTGTGAACAAGCTTCATTTGATGAATAAAACGTGTAAGAATCAAACTTTTGTTGGTCATAGAGCTTATTTTCTGCAACAATCCGAAAGCCAATGAAAAAAATCCTACTGGCTTTTTGTCAAGGGAACAGGGGTGATGTGAACTTCCGGGTTGTCCTCTAAAAATACATCATCTCTGCAGCACTCGATTTCATGGGGAGCAGAATTGTTGATACCTAGTTCAATGAAGTTTATGCATTATAGACACTTACACAATATATCAACATTTGTGTCCAGGTGATGTGAAGGTTTTCAGCAGAGCATCCTTTTGGAGAGCTGAAATTGCAGGACGTCTCTAACTTGACATGACAAGAAGATTCCCATTCCAGAGATGCAGATTTCCGGCTGTTCCCTAGACAGAGGTGTTTATCCTCGAACCCAAAGACTCTGGAACAGAATCACACAGTTCATTCAATGGCTATTACTACTGCGTCTGTCTGTACTATGCAAGTGTACATTTGATCAACATGTAGATTGTACGTGAGGTGTATCTGCCCATTGTTTTACTACTCAGATGATTATTTAGGGTTATGGGGGCCATTTATCGTGTAACCTGTATGCTTTTATTTCTATCTTCACCAAGGAACCGCACTGCTACCACATATCTCACATGCAGCTCACATCAGTTGCTGTTCAAATCAGCACGTTGTCTTTCTACAGACGTGGTTATTCGTTTAGTCGGAAAACGTTGTAGAAATCAGTGGATATGAAGACGAATCGGTCTCGTAATGCTAAACTGTTAGCGCATGTTGCCCCCAGCATTGTTCTGTTGAAGTTTTAGCCTGTTTTGACAGTGTTTGCCGTGAAATCTCCCTTTAAAGCATCTTTTTGACAGTTTGTGCCACTGGCAGCAGCGCATCCGAACCCTCTGCATTTCTAGAGCGCACGCACAGATGATGTACAACACAAGCGTTATAATGCGTCGAAAATACCCTTTTGTGCCTATAAAGCATCCATTCCAGAAGAGACGAGTGGCCGAGAGATGCTGTATTTCTCAAAAATCATGTAGAAAGATTATATTATAAAGACAAATGTAGGAAATATGGATTTTCAGGATGTTTGGCCCAAGATGATTTATCTTTGTGTAGTCTAGTTTTATAAATAAATGTTTAAAAAAAAATAAAATTAGAGAAAGCCATGATTGCCTTGCTACCTCAGACATTATCAATCACTCATTGGTTTGTTCATTGGTGTGACTGTCGATTGATTTAACTCTCCGTTTCCAAAACAAAAGTAAGGACATCGTCCCATCGGCCATTCCACAAAGCTGCACTTGCTACGTGAGTAAGCTGCCCTGACAATTACATTGTGCTTTTCCCTTGTTTTCCAAGCAGTCCTTTCATTTTTCTACATGGTGTATTTGTGGTGTGCTACCTTCAGTGAAGTGTTAGATTTGAACATTACTGTAACACCTGCGAAACATTGTCCTGAAGTTGATTCTGACCTAGTGAAGTCACCGTCACCGATGCTGTGCTGTTCTGACCCAAGATAGATCGATTAAACCGACCACACTACATGTAATGAGGTTCCACACGTTTTATTCAAAATAAAGTTTTTATAATGAGTGTTTTTTCTTTCGTTTTTTGTCCTTCTTGTGAGTCTTTGTCTTAATCACATATTGGCACAGTTTAGAAAAGTATGGGAAAAAGAAAGCAAAATATTTGCATTTCCAGACTATTGCCCCAATTTATATAATAGAAAATTAAGAATTTAATGAAAATAAATGTATCATTTCATGGCAGCTGCTTAGTGATTGTCAACCACGACTGAATTAATTCAAGGTGCACTTTTTCATTATGCAAAAATTCAGATTATAAGCATTTTGAGTTGTTTGTTACGATATTCTTAGCAACGCATTACAGAGCCTCTAAAAGGAACTTTTGCAAAAATAAAAAAGATACAGACTTTCATGTACGCACAAGAAATCATTAAACTTAGCATAGGACAATGTACACTGAGCCACCTACTGCACCATCAGCCCATTTCGCGGTGTGGTTTCTTGGCCGCCACCGAGTATGCATTAAAGCAGACCTAAGAGGTATTAGAGGTACTACCCTAAGGAAAGCCAAATTTTGAACACTTTTTTTTTTTTTTTACAGTAACAGTCTTTTTTTTATAGAGCCTTGAACTTGACAAATAGGACAATGCACACAGCCATATTGTGCCATCCGCCCATTTAGTGTCATGGTTTCTCCACCAGCACAGAGGATGCGTTAAATGGGACATTAGGCCTTGATATTAGAGGTGCTAACCTAAGGAAAGCCACATTTTGAGCATATAGATCCCTGTTAATTCATGTGCATCCATGCTCAGAGAGAGAGGGAATAGAACAAGCATCTCTATGGAGAAACGTCAGCTGCTTATAGACAGTGCTTGGAATTCTGTAACTCGGGCACTTTGGAATTGGTAAGCCCAACTTTCTTTCTTTCAAAATATTGGGTAAAATGAACATGCTGCTCTTTTCCATACAGTTAAAGTGAATGCTGTCAAGTTCCAAAAATGACACAAAGCAACCTAAACATAGTAAAAAAAAAGTAGTCTATGAGATATGTGTATTATGTTCCAAGATCCTTAAATTAAATAAAAGTAAAATATTTGATTCAATTAATCAATATAGTGAACTTTATGAAAATGAAAAGAAAATATTAGTTATAGGTTTGAGCAACAATATTTGTGTTTGTGTACACTACAAAACATAATGAGGATCTGGAACCAGTTTGCATGCAAGCTACAATTTGCAATGCAACCATTCAATTTAAAATGAATGAGTAAATTGGTTGATCTAGAATAATCATATTTGGTCTTGTTAGACAACATGAAATGAAACTCACCCAACTGAGTTTCTTAATGCATGTTATTGTGCACAACTTGTTAAAATGTCTTTGTTACATATTACATGTACTTACTATAGTAATAACAGTAAATCATGCATAATTACATGCAACCCTAAACCAAAACCGAATCCTAATCCTAATCCTAGTATTACTTAGTTAGTTAGTATTACTTAAATGTATACTGTAACAAAGACACCTTAAAATAAACTAACCAAATGTTTTATACTAAAAACAGTTTTTGCATGTCAAAGTAAATTTTCTACATGGTAGGTAAAATGAGTTTTATGTCAAGAATATTGGGCATGAATTATTAAAATCAGCGTTTTTTTTTCTTAAAATGGTCGCTGTGAGGTAAATGTCAGTGGCTCAACTAATAGTACCAGTGCGCTTTGCCTCCGAAGGCAGGAAATACTATTACAGTGGTGATTGAAAAGCTCGAGGGCAGGAGTGTCGGAGCCAAATTTGTTTCTAAAAATCTGAGCGAGCACTTGCTAACAGAAGCCCACCATTCAAACAAAATGAAAAAAGATATTTTCCTACAATATATACAAAACAAGCTTCTGCAGACTCAAAGCAGCAATTTTTCTTATTTTACTATAACCTTGTTTACACCGTGAACATAAAAAGTGGCACGGTTTACCCATCTTGGCTAGATTTCTATTAGTCTGCCAGGCTGTAGCGCCTCGTATTAACCTGCTCTATCACAAGCTTCAGCCTGCCTCAGATGAACCTGAGCTGAACGCAGTGAAGGCTTTCACGATGCTTCATTTTCTTTCACAGCACAATTCTCTGGTGAGTGATTTTATTGAATAAATATCCATATATTGTTGCAGTGTGTCTCTGCTATAGTCTGCTCTCACTGAATTCAACATGAATGCAAAGTTTACCCTATTTACTTTAATACATTACTGGTTGTGTAAGATGAATCAGTGCACATTATTCCATATTATATATTAAAAATTTTGTCTTGGCAATCTTTAATATAATAACTTGCTCATGAAAAAACATCCCTTTACCCGCTCTCCTCCAAACACCTGATCCTTTTAGGACGAGAAATATGGAATATTCCAGGCCCTCGCCTATTTGCAGGGCATTTAAAGCAGAGCTGTCTGATCCTGCACAAGAATCTCCAAACGAAGACATATTTATACGTAGGAAACTGAATACTTGATACACGAGTTGCTGAGTTGTGACGTTGAATGGGGCATGTTGATTTGAAACATGGAACAAATTATCTATAACATATAATATCAAATATCTATCTATGTATAGAAATCAGTGAGGTAAATAATGAATGGTTTTAATGCGTGAACAGCTGATAGACAACACTGCTTTCACAGTTTGCTTTATGTAACAAACATTTAGTTTTGATAACATGTACAAATAAGTGATGAATAATTAATTAATTGAATTTAATTATTTTAAAGACTACATGTTTCCAACTTAAATCCATGTCAAATGCCCGACTTGGAGGTATGTGTTTTCCAACCCAAAATAGACACTAAAGCAGCTTGCGTCCGAAATTTACCCCCATATCCTTAAATAGGGCACTATTTGAGGGGACAGCTATTTGTAGTGGTGTCCGAAACCATAGTGGACGTTATCGAGTACACTCATTCAATCCCATAATGCACCAGAAGATGGCGCCTGCAGCTGAATCATCAATCCATTTTCCAAACCGCTGGTCCAATGTGGGTACAGCATAATATCATACAGATATAAATTAATTTTTAATTGATTATTAAATTGTTTAATTAAGGTTTATACATGCTACTTTCCATGACAGAGTTCAAGATCAGTCAGTTTGCTAAATTTCAAAGGATTATTCACCGGCAAGCACAAACTTTGTAAAAGCATCAGCCCTACCGGTGCACTCAGTGTCTGAATTCACTCACTCATTTTCATTCACTCCTTTAAGTGGACTATAAAGTAGGGAATAGTGAATGAGGATATAGGGGTGATTTCAGACACATCCATGGTCTTCAGAATCACTAGAAACTTCTATTCAGGTATGTGGGGGAAAGTTGCCGATTGGGCAACCCTGATTTAGAGAATTGATATTTACCTCATGATATTGAACAATTTCTAGGTCACGTGCTGGAAGACAGAAAAGCAAGGAAATTAGGAAGCATCAGTTTGAGAAATAAGAATCCTGTGTTATAGAATCTCTGATTTCTTTGTCATGTGACCAATCACCCCACACAAAATGATACCTATATTGAATGAACATAACAAGAACATTTACTAGCACAGAGATTCTCAACTCTGACTCTCGAAGTACACTTACCTGCAGAGTTCAGCTTCAACCTTAATCAAACACACCTGAACAAGCTGATCAAGGTCTTTTAGGATTGCTAGAAAGCTTCAGGCAGGTGCGTTTGATCAAGGTTGGAATTTAAAAAGTAGACGCCTGGGGCCAGAGTTGAGAAACCCTGCTCTTGGAGCTGTGACATCAAAAACAGTAACTATTACTGATCAAAGTACTCGATTTTAAAAATTCTTGATAATTGAATGTAATTCACCTTTCTGAGAAATCGACACTCACTATTTATGATTCAGCTGAGGTGTGAAACTTAAGTGAAAAGTGACGTAAACAGTGTTGGGCAAGCTACTCTGAAACTACGCGTTAACTTGTAAGTTAAAGTAGTTCAGTTACATTCAAGCTACCCTTTTGAAAAAGTAGTTAGCTACACTACAAGTTACTATCAAAAAGTAGCTAGCTACATTGAAACTATTTTTTTTTTTTTTTTTTTACAATAACATTGTTACAAATAACTGAATAATTGTTAATGAAGAATGTTTTAATATTTGGGGTTTCAAGAAACATAATGCAATGTAATTATGATTTCAAAGAGAATTCAGGTTGATTGGGACACTTTTTTTCCCAGTCATTTCAATGGCAAAAACTGTCAGAATCATTTGATTTGTAAACTCTCCAATGCACACAATACTCAAATATAGTCTATATCTCAAACTGTCTGTCAAAGTGCAAAATGGCTACACATTTAACATCAGTGCAAGAACAAAATGTATGCAACTTAAATACTCAGGAGTCAGGTTAAACTCACAGCACATGCAGTGATGGAGCGTGCAGCATTTTGAACAGAAACGCTCTTGAGCCATGAGCTGCTCGCGTGAACAGTGCACATTGCTTGACTATTTCTTTTCGTTTCGAATAGTTTAGTTTAAAAGTGGACATTTCAAGCTTTCTATATGCATATTTCTCATGTCTGTGAGGGAAGTAACCTGCTGAGTTTTGGTTTATTTATGAGACGCACTCCAGTTCATGTGCAACGCAAGTGATCATTCTGGCGCCGCCATGTCACGATTATTGTCTACTATAGTCTATTTGCTTCTTATTTATTAAATCCAGGCAATTGGCTGATGAAACATTGATTAAAATTAAGATACAATTTATACAAAACGAAATTCACTTTAAAGAATGTTTTTTACAAAACAAATCTTAATGAAGTGGTCAAAATCATTTCTGACCCTATGTGTTTGACATATTACGTATCTTTGCATTTTTCATAATCAATATAGCCTAGATGAAACTTAATAACATTATAATATTTAAAATAAATATGAAACAAAACACATTGTTTAATGGCTACAAGAAGTATAGTAGGCTACAGTACAGAGACATTTCATGTCGGAGCGGGATTTGAGTGAACATTGTTTTACCGGTGAGCGGTGAGTGGAGTGCGCTGGCATAAAGCTGATTATTGAGCTGAATGTTCGTCTCAGCTTCGCTCATTACAGGCTCGTAACTCGTCAGAACCCAAAACGGAATGTAGCTTTTAGTCGCGCTACACCGCTACTTGCTGGATAAAGTAGTTAGCTACTGGAAAAGCTACACTGTTTTAAAAGTAACTGAGCTACTGACAAGCTACTGAAAAATGTAGTTAAGATAATAGCGTCACTACTTGTAGTTCGCTACTGCCCAACACTGCATGTAAAGGCCAAGTATCCCAGACAGCAACATAGTGTTGGCCCACATCTGGTACGCGTGGATGGCCACAGCTATTTTGCTGCGCCGTCTGGGGAGAGGTTGGGCATTCAGTGCCTTGCTCAAGGGTACCTCAGTCATTTCCTGCCTGTATTGAGAATTGAAACCGCAACCTTCGCGTTACAGTCTCACTTTCTAACCATTAGGCCATGACTGCCCCTTAATGTGATCTCTAACATATTGAACTAGCCACTTGATTCCATTCTTATTGTGGATTAGTACCAGCCCTACATTGTTTTATGACCCCTCCAAAAAATGTGGCACTAAATGCACCAGAATACAGAATTGATATAATTTAAAACAATGTCTGGGTCATTAATGCAGGTTCAGTGCTATCTAGACCCCTGCATTTTCATCCATTCTTTGAAATAAAATAATAGTCTGCATTAATATTGAATTGTTTTGTGATCTTTATTTGAGTCAAACATCATCCGCTAGTAAAAAAAACTTCTGCTTTGATCATTGTACAAAGACGGACATCTTCATTGTGAAAGAGAGCTCTGGGGTCCTTTTTTCTTCTGTCTTTACTCCTGAAATGAATTAATCTCTGAGGATGTGTTTGCTTTATACTGTAAGCAGAGAGAGAAAGAAAGAGAGAAATGAACTGGAACTAAGTGAGAACGAGAGAGAGGGAAACTAATTAGTGGCAAAGCCTGTTTCCTCCCCTTCTCTGTACGGTCCAGAAGTTCCCGGAAGAATTAGAGACATTACTCTGGTGTTACTCTTCAGTAAATCACGCCTGTCCCTCTGTATGGGGTTTGATGTTATCATTAGTTGTTGGAAGCGGGAGGCAGATTCATCTTGGTCATCTCGGGCGCTGTCAGAGAGCGGCGTCTGACCTCAGCAATGCTGCTGCCCATCTATTAGTCTCACTGCTGGGCGACTTTACAGCTTCATTTTTCTTCTGACATTATTAGCAACTTTCAGAGCCTGGAGTTTGTAGGCAAAACTCAAAGTTTGATCTTCAATTTGACATGTTTATTTAGACAATATTTCTCAGTGTTGCATGCCCATTACATCATCTTTATGTGCCTAAAACATTAAATTGACGTATGTGACAAATGTTGCGCCAAACCACTTAAAGGAATAATTTAACCGAACATCTCATGTTGTTGCAAAAAAAGTAAATAATTAAAGACAAAGTAGAGTTAACCACTTTGTCTCTGAGCAACACACGATGGCATTCCTGAATGAATCAAGGTTTTTGAACAAATCAGATGCGTGAATGATTCAATGGCTCACTCATAAAGACCAATCGCATACTCTCTTGAGTAGGTACTTATTTTGAATAAGTAATTACTTCACGGCTGCTAAAAAGTATGTTCTATATAGTATGAATATAATCTAGACGTACTAAATTCGCTATGTTGTCATTATCATGTTACCTACCATGTCAGTTACATCACTTCGCTGCCATTCACAAATCCTCTCCCATGGGATAGTAAAATGTCCATAGTATGCACACTTCAGAATCTCGCCAGAAGAAGTAGGTCATCCGGGTACTTTTTGCCCACTCTTTTATGAGTACTGTGAAAATTGGACATACTACTGGTCACATTCTGTTTTTCGCACTATATAGTAGGGAATATGCAATTTCGGGTGTAGCCGGTTGCTTAATTCGTTCCTGAATTAATGAGTGTTTCCGAACAAACTGGTTGATTGAATGATTCAATGACTCAGTTACTTGTCACCAACTATTGTGTAATATGTAACCTGCAGAAAACATACTTACTACTAAGTAGGCAGTTAGATCTACCTAACCTTTGTCTGGTGAAATTTGGTGATTCAGGTTTGTTAGACTTCGAACATGCAAATTCACAGCATTGACCAATATTATCATGCATCACTACACTATTGACAATTGTTCTTCTTTGCCTGCAATTTTTAAGTCAATCATTCAAGTCATGTCGGAACAGTCGTATTTTTGAGTTGAACGTACATGTACGCCACCTCAAACTAGTATTTTGAGCAGTTGGGTAGTCAGTAGTTGATGGTAAATGTTCATAAATAAATTTAAAACATAAAAAGCAAAACACACCTGATGCTCATTCTTTATTCATTTTCTAGAAGTAGAGCTAAAAAAAACTTGCTGTATTCTTGTGTAGTTAATTATTGCCCCTTTTTACAAGATGTAAAATAAGTCTCTGATGTCCCCAGAGTGTGTATGTGAAGTTTTGAATCAAAATACCCCACAGATGTGGGTGCCTTTTTGTGTGCGTCCCTTTAAATGCAAATGAGCTGCTGCTCCCAGCCCCCTTCAATAAGAGGGCGGAGCTTCAAGAGCTCATGTTAGCAGCTCCGATTACCTCACGCAGACACACACTGAAAATGTCCGAAACTGTTCATCCTTTTATGTTCAAACTGGAGTCGGACAATGATGGAGAGACTCAAGAAGAAGTGACAACATGTAGAATGAGACAGGACGTTTCTGAATGGATAGTTGATGAATTTATGGAGCTGATGTGGAGTTACTATCTTTAAGTCATTGATTAGCATATTCTGTCATGATAATCTATAAATCGCTCGTGTGGGAACTGTTGTTGATGCTCAGAGCCAGAGAATATCTGCTGCATGAAGAGAGAACGGGTATAGTTTAGTTTAATTACGGTTATAACTTATGGTTTTCATCTTGCTTTGACATGCTATTGCATTTGTGCTCGTAATGTATTGCAACAAAAGACGGATGTGACATCTTGAGCAGACTCCCAAATGTGCTCGACTACAACAACTCTTCCTCTTCTCAACATGGCCTTTGTTGCGTGTTCCCGGGGGCAGGGTTTATGTAAATTTTAGTGTTAGTGATATCACCAACCCGGGAAAAAGCTTGTTGTAGTCCCTACCAGCCGTTTGTTATAGTCCTTAAAAAGTGATTTCTGTCAAATAAAATATCTCCCTTTGCTTTGAACTTTGAGCGTCGTAACTTTGCAGATGTTGTTTATGCTCAAACAGCAACATTACACACTAACTAAAGTTAAAAAAGTGAAATCATAATCAACCACCTCTTTAAGAGAAGGTACACCACCATCTTGCTCCGACGAAAGTGACTTGAACGCACCTTCCCAGGAGGACTTGAACACACCATTAATATATACCACAGTAAGTCATTAATATTTGATAGTACGACTTTTCAGGATGCAATGCTGAATCAGGCACAATAAGAAGCATTAGTTAAAAAATAAATAGGGTTAAATTTCATTCCTTTACGTTTTTAATGAGAACTAATCAGAGCATGATCTCAGTTATAAAATGCTCTGGTCCAATAGTCAGCCATTATAATTATGATTCACTTACAGCATTTATTAAACCAATACAATTGTGTTGCTGGTGAACAGATCATTGATCTAACATCATGTTGTGTGTTGTTGCTCGTGTCCTGATTGATTTCAGCAGTGCTGTCATATCTGTGTGTGTGGGCAGGTTTGGCAGTGAGCCTGCATGCTGCGCTCTCATATCTGGGCTCGCTGCTCTTTAATAATGCATATACAACACTCATTTAAAGCTAGCACGACCCATCTCCACCCAGGCCCCTTGACAATCTCACATATACTCTCTTAGTTTCTGAAACCGGAGGGCACAGGGGAGTATCTGCTAGTGAGGATGAAATCAAGACCTTGAGCAAAATGTTACTTGAGTTTCTGCTGAGTGACCCCTCAGCTCTTTAAAATTCATTAACTTTAATCTGTGTCTCTGGTTAACATAAGGCTACAGAGATATGCTGCTCATTGTAGTGCAATCCACCAAGATATGGTGCTACGCAGGGGCTGGTAATGTTACTGAATAATATAAAAGATCCAGTTTTATGGCTGTGCCTTTCTCACATTCTCAATTTTTATTTTTTATTTAGATTTATACACCATCTGAAAGCTGAATAAATAAGCTTTCCATTGATGTATGGTTTGTTACGATAGGAATATAGAACAATTGGTCGAGATACAACTATTTGAAAATCTGGAATCTGAGGGTGCAAAACAATGTAAATATTGAGAAAATCACCTTTAAAGTTGTCCAAAAGAAGTCCTTAGCAATGCATATTACTACTAATAATATTTTTTTTAATATATATTTACGGTACAAAATATCTTCATGGAACATGATCATACTTAATATCCGAATTATTTTTGGCATAAAAGAAAAATGGATCATTTTGCCACAAATATACCCATGCGACTTATGACTGGTTTTGTGGTCCAGGGTCACATTTGTCGGTGGCATTTATCATTGAGGCTGCCTCATTTGAGAAAAGTAACCATTATATTGCAAAAGTAACACCTCACAAGCAATAACAGTCGTTTTTATCAGCCTCAAGGCAGAAGTAAGCCTGAAGACTAAGTGAAGTAAATGGTAAAACTATTTGCGCTTTATACCAGTTTGCTTATAGTTATGACAATGCATTTCAATAATTTGAGGTAACACTTAGGGTTCTATTCTCACTATAAACTAGTTGCTTATTAGCATGCATATTACTAGTATAATAGCTGTTTATTAGTACTTATAAAGCACATAGTAACTTATTCTGCATGACCTTATTCCACATCCCTTAATCCACCCAATACCTAAATTTAAACACTACAAAATCTAGCTTAACTATTTATAAGCAGTAAATTAGGAGTTTATTGAGGCAAAAGTCGTAGTTAATAATGAATATGTGTTCCCCATACTAAAGTGTTACCTAATATGGTAAGAAATACTAGTTTGCAATATCAACCAGCATAAAAGGCTGTTTTGTACCTCTAACAATAACTGGATGACACCTAAAGCCAGACATATTCAATTTACAAATGTGATGTGACAATAGAACCCATTATAATCAGTGATGCTGTCTACACTGGATGCCCCGTTCTATTTCTGACACTCCAAGCGCTCGCGCTACTTCGACTTGGAGGACAAATGGATTTGCATCGGTCGCTTTGTCGAGTCCAGTGTGGACAGCTTCTAGCTGTCTAACACCATTGTAGTAATTCGTCTTGCAGACGCTCGGGTGTTCACAGACCGGCTTTGACGTAAGCTGTCCAATATGGCAGATAGCTTACGTAGCAGCCCATAGAAACAGACACTAATGAGGCATGTATATGTATATACAATGGTGTTAGACGCTGCACTGCCACCTGTCGATGTGAATCAGCATTATTGTCAATGAGTTTTATGTACATTACACTGATACTTGTAAGGAGACTGGCACAGACAAGAAGAAATTGTTGAATAAAGTCGTTACTTTTGGGGGGTTTTGCGCACAAAAAGTTTTCTCATCGCTTTATATAATTAAGGTTGAACCACTGCAGTCACATGGCCGATTTTAACCATGTCTTTATACCTTTTATTCAACGTCATTGAAAGTTGCATTGACTTTGCTGACTACGGCTGGTTCAGAGAGATCTCGGATTTTGTATGTTTGTATTGAACATTGATGGAGCAACAGATTTTGTGTGAAAATAAATCATAAAAGTGTTTCGTTTGTTTAAAAATCTTATAAATGTATGAGGTGGCGAGGTGGACCTTTTACCCCACAGACACATGGGGTAAAACCAGCATGAGACAAAAGACACACATTATTAATACAAATACTTTAGCTAAAAGAATATGTTTTTAATAATATCTAAGTTAATACTTCTTCAACACAATCAGTTATGTGGTAGAAATTCCCCTACACAACTTAAGCTAAAGGGGGCGTCTGCAGTTCGACACTCTAGGTGTCTCCACTACAACACCTGCAAATTTATACTCTACTAGTGTCTCCACTACAACACCTGCTTCGAGTCGGACGACATCTCATCCCTTGTGAACACTAACACTTGGGATTAAGATCTTTAGTGTTCCACTAACCTGCTGCGCAGCAGTAATCAGACAGACTTCAGTCAATGCCTTCAATATGCTTTAATCACAGCCGGGAGGATCTCGGACCAATTTCAGAGAAAAATCCCCTGACAAAGAGAGTACAACAGAAAAGGAACATGTTAAGGTGACATGATTCATTACATAATTTTCCTCCAACTTGATTGGTTCTACATATGTATAATTCTTTGTTTCTAGACAGAAGCAAATCTGGATACCTCGATCATGAGTTTGGACAAAACTGGACACCTGTCTGGTTTTATTTCCCTTTTTGTTATTCTCAGACACAGTAATTCTGTTGTTAGAGACATTCAGTATTCAAAAGCAGATATAAATGTTACCCCATAAGGAAAATAAATGTTAGTTATGTTTAATTAAAATTAAAGTTAAAATAAAAAATTCTTCCAGAATTTTTTTTTGGTTTATTTGGATTAAAAAAATGTTGAATATATAAGTATACTGTCAATAAAATGTTCATTTTAAAAATACAGAAACAATAATATTATTTAAATAAGTAAAGATTCTGAAAGCACTGAATGAGATCCCATAATAATTTAATAAAGCTTTACAGTACTAACAAATAAACATGTTTCATTATATGATATGATTAATACCATATTTTTAAATATGATGGTTTCATTATAAATATGGTGATTATCTCTAAGATGGACATCCAGTTTGATATATGATATTTACATATGAGTTTATTTCATTGCATGTACACCGCTCTGACCAAGAAGTGCCGCCAGCCTGTGGTGTTTCCAACGCTTCTAAACCTTATTTTCTGTTTACGGACATGACATGACTGGAAACCTGGAATTTCCCACTGAATCGGACCCGACAGCTATTTTATTCAGATATTTTAAAGTACCTGCTTTAATATTTTTGAATACACTGTCATCTTTTTTGATAAAAGCAATAATGTGTGATTATATACCGATCAGGCATAACATTATGACAGGTGAAGTGAATAACACTGATTATCTCTTCATCACGGCACCTGTTAGTGGGTGGGATATATTAGGCAGCAAGTGAACATTTTGTCACGTGGATGTCTGGGTGCGTATGCATCGCTGACCTGGGGAACACATGGCACCAGGATGCACTATGGGAAGAAGGCAAGCCGGCAGAGGCAGTGTGATGCTTTGGGCAATGTTCTGCTGGGAAACCTTGGGTCCTGCCATCCATTTGGATGTTACTTTAACACGTACCACCTACCTAAGCATTGTTGCAGACCATGTACACCCTTTCATGGAAACGGTATTCCCTGGTGGCTGTGGCTCTTTCAGCAGGATAATGTGCCCTGCCACAAAGAAAATTAAAAAAATCCAATTGAGCATCTGTGGATGTGCTGAACAAACAAATCCAATCCATGGAGGCCCCACCTCTCAACTTACAGGACTTAAAGGATCTGCTGCTAACATTTTGGTGCCAGATACCACAGCACATCTTCAGGGGTCTAGTGGAGTCCATGCCTCAACGGGTCAGGGCTGTTTTGGCTGCAAAAGGGGGACCAACACAATATTAGGAAGGTGGTCATAATGTTATGCTTGATCTGTGTGTATACTCCACTGATTAATTATAAAGTTAATATTTATGATTGGATAAGCCATGTCATAAGCTGTTGTAAAATAAAGCAATAAGTCAATACTATTAATATTTATGCAGTAGATATTTTTACAACGTTCAGATGTTGCATCTTGCCTGAATAGTGTTACTCTATACTGAATCAGCATGCAAATGCCTTTTTTGCCTTTAGGTAACTGAAAGTGTGTGTTTGTCACTGATGTAAATGGTGAGAACAGTGGTTCAATAATCTCCAAATGGCTGCTCTGTCCTTCTGCCATGCTTGTCGATTCTTGACGGTGTTAGTTTCATTAAGGATTTGGCAGCGTGTCTGTGGCCCCTGAAGGCAAGGCAGTGAATGTGGTATTGGAGCGTGGAAAGCTTCCTCTTCTGTATCTGAAACTCCTGAATGGAAGACTGGGGAAACTGGCAAACCAACTTTCTTCTGTCACCCCTCATTCTCAGCGCTCTACCCATCCTCTGTTCCTCTCTGATGTGCCGTTTGGCATAGAATGAGGCATGAAGAGCCAAGCTGAGCAACGGATTTATCCATGATAGGAGAAAATCAAAAGAGAAAAATGAATTCCCATCCACCTTGCAGCTTTCATGTGGTGAATGTGGGAGGTGATGTGAAGAGTCGTGGGGTTGTACATGTGTTTGTGTGCTAGAAATGAAAGGTACACAGAAAACAGAAGAGAGGAGAAAGTGACATCCACAGAGGAAATGAAAAGCCTCTTTGATTGAGAGAGACAGCAAGGAGAGCGACAGGCACCTGCTCTTGATCTTGTACCAATCATAGGGAAGTACTGTCAGCTGTCTTATAGGTACCTGGCTGTGTTCACCACCAACCTCTGATTTGACCTGAGAGACAAACACACCGGCTGCATCCCAAATCGCACACTTCCCTACTATATAAAAACAGTATGTGACAAAAGAAATATGTCCGACTTCACAGTACTCATAAAAGAGTAGGCAAAAAGTCCCCGGATGACCTACTACTTCCGGCGAGATTCTGAAGTATGCTTTCGATGGTCACTTTACTATCCCATGAGGCCATGGGAGAAGATTTGTGAATGTCAGTGAAGCGACATTAGCGCTCATGAAGTAACTTATTCAAAATATGTACCTACTCAAGAGAGTATATGAATTTGGACACAGCCACTGGCTGCATCAGGAAGCTTAGGCAATGACTTGTTGTCTTGCACACAAAGGTCCCTCACGAAACTGACTTCTGAGGCAGCGTAATGGTTTAATGATCTACAGCAAAATAGAGAGAACTTTGGTGATAACTAAGCAACCATTTATTTACTAACATAGTAATTTCTCATTAAAAATTTACATTTACACAAACTGACCACCAACCACAACTTTCAGACACCATTTTTATTTTTTGATGCAACTGTCACAGAATGGAAAGCACAAGATTGTGGGATATCAAAGGCAGCGAAGGATACATCTATGTTGACTTTAAAAATCGATCAGATGAAGGTCTCTCAGGAGACAGGAAGTGAAGCTTACTATTGGATTCATACGTGCATTGATTTCTTCCTACCGTAGAATGCGTCCTCTGAAGGCAGCATTTTTAAGTTTTCGGATGCAGCCTCTTTCTAGTCAAAGTTGTAGAATTTATGTTTATTATGTTGTGGCTAGTAGGGCGGGGCCGAGAGCCATGGGAACGGAGCGAGTGCTGATGAGCATGACCTGCACGCAACACCGGCCTCGAGTCCCACGGAGGAGCTCCGGGAGGATAAAAGGAGGAGTGACGACAGTGCTATCTATCTATGTCCGTCCATCCAAAAAAACATTCACTTTTTTTCATCCTCTCTCTGAATCTGCCTTTAAAACGTCTGCATGTAAATGACTGTTTTTCATCGGGCTGGTCGTTTTCATATGTAATTATTATTATATGTAAATATAGGTGATTATCCCCTGGTTTCACAGACAAGGCTTAAATTAGTCACAGAGTAAAATGCATTTTGAGCTGTTTTAACTGAAAGTAACTTGCACTGAGATATCTTAAAATACGTCAGTGCCATTGTTTCATCTCAAGATGCACAGATGTTTCATCTCAGATGTTTTTTCTAAGGCACATTTATAAATTTTGCTCAAATGTCTTTATTGAACTAAGGCCTAATCCTGGCTTAATCTAAGCCCTGTCTGTGAAACCGGGCCTATATGTTAATATATTTTTACATACACTATGCACTATGTACTCTACCGTCTAGTGTATTTTATACAGTTATTTTGTCATTCATCATTGGAGTCTGATAGCCTCTTCTTCTCTATTCAAGGAAAGCTGTGACCGCTGAGTGCCCACAGTGAAGTGCCCAATAGTCCTTCATTTTTTCAGTTAATTAAGTGCATCATCCAGGTATTTGAAGTGCTCTTTTTCATTTTTGTAATTTTCACACTCTAATCACACTATTTATACTACACCAATGACATAATGGCAAATAGTAAGTGTGCGAATTGGGACATGCCTTTTGATATTCTGGAGAAGAAAATATCATAAGCCTGATTGCTCAGAAAAGTAATAACACATCAGCAAGCCTCATGGGGAATCATTCATCTGTAGCACAAAAATTATGGGTTGAATCACATACTCGAGTTTAATACATAGAATTATGTGTTTGTTAAATTCACCAACAATGGGCAATAGATGCTTGCTTTAAGAATTAGGAATAGGTAACACTTTATAATAACTCACGTTATGAATCATTCGTTAATCATTCGTTAAAGCAAGGGACAATGCTTTATAAATAATGAATTAACTATTTACATTAGTAAATAGTTAATTCATCATTTACAATTATTAAACACATTATAGATATGCTTATAAATCAAGAATAAAGCATTTACAGCTGTATTTATATCACTTAATGTCTATTAATGCTTTATAAATGACGAATTGACTATTTACTAATGTTTAACTAATGATTCATAGTGTGCAGTTATTATAAAGTGTTACCCAAGAAGTTTATCAAATATATGTTAGCCACTCATTTTGCCAGGATTCCCAAGAGTCAGCATGTCCTTCTGGGTATTTCTGTCTCTCATCCTGCAAACTCACTATACAGATGCCAGCTGTCTCTGAGTAAACCTCAGATCTCTGCATTGCCTGTATAAATGTGTTCTGCCGCTATTGAGGATGAAATTGACTCAAATCATCCTTCGTGACCGTACCGTACGAACAATATTATGTTCTACCCAGAAGCGACCATTATCATCAGCCGCAGATCTCGGATGAAATTCTGATAGATGGTTTTTGCTGAATATTACTCCCTGAGGTTAAGTATAAAGTGTGATGTTTTATTTGTTTGGAGATATGATTGTCTCATCTGCTAAGTAATTTACCTGCAGCCCATTGAGATTTTATTACAGATAGTATAGCCTATATAAAACAGCTCAAGGTTTCTGAGAGATTTTATTGATATTTTTAAATGAGTAAAACGTATTAACTGAGTTTTCTTTCGTTTCTGTTACTTGCTTTGTGCCGAAAGGCTTATTTGCAATGACTAAATTATGCAGATGTTTTTCCAAAACTTAATTTCAGTGTTTTAATATGGAAGCCTATGTGTAGCAATATTAAATTTTCAATGCAATATGCAAAATGGCAAAGGATATCTGTATTTAAATTTACATTTTACATACCATGTGTGCAACACTTGGAGCAAAATGATAATTCAAATTGAATAATATAATTTACATTTACTATTTCCTACACTAGTTTTAACATATAATTTAAACATATATTTTAATGCTTTATAAGTTGCAAAATTAAAATTAAAATGTATTACAAAAATGATTAGATGTGTTTAACATGTTCAAGCAAAAATTGTAGCAAAATGATCATTTAAATGTTATTTTTCTTAATTGCATGTACACTCACAGTTAAGATACTTGCGAATGCATTTTCATTATATGTCCCGCAATGAATGTAGCAAAATTCAATGTGGAATTGAAAATGCAATCCGAGCCGATCAAGTCTCCGGCCCGCCCTGTCAATCACTGCATCAAGGCGGGGCCAGGTGTTGGAAACATGGCGCAGGCAGAGCTATTAGAGAGAGGCATTTACTGGCAGATGAAGTGGAGGAAGAACACAGAAATGATCACGCGTGTCTGTGCGTTATTAGAACCATAGATATTTATGGTTAGAACGTCTTGCAGAGAATGTGCCTGGCGCTCGTGCACCTTAACACGAGCGCGGACACAAACTGTCCAAGAATTTTGTTTACTATTGTTTGCTATATCAGTATGGTTGTATTTCGTCTCTCTTTTTGCCATTCTGATTGTTGTTTCGTGCATCAATTATAATAATAATAATTTCTATTAGGCCTATTATTGTTATAAATAACACCCATCACCATCCAGGTGGACTACACATCGTTTTATTTATATAATTGATGCATGAAACAACAATCAGAATGGTAAAAAGAGAGACAAAATACAACCATACTGATATAGCAAACAATGGTAAAAAAAAAAAATCTTGGACAGTTTGTGTAAGATTATTTGAGAGTAAAATAACCTGTTGTAGCTAAAGCAGCTCACTTCAGCAGACACGCGACCCTGCTCGTGTTAAGGTGCACGAGCGCCAGGCGCATTCTCTGCGAGACGTTCTAACCATAAATATCTATGGTTCTAATAACGCATTGGTCTAACAGAACAGTCACTGACAGACACGCGTGATCATTTCTGTGTTCTTGCTCCACTTCATCTGCCAGTAAATAATAATAAATAATAATAATAAATCTCTAATAGCTCTGCCTGCGCCATGTTTCCAACACCTGGCCCCGCCTTGATGCAGTGATTGACAGGGCGGGCTGGAGACTTGATCGGCTCGGATTGCATTTTCAATTCCTTCATTGAATTTTGCTACATTCATTGCGGGACATAAAATGAAAATGCCTTCGCAAGTATCTTAACTGTGAGTGTAAATGCAATTAAGAAAAATAACATTTAAATGATCATTTTGCTACAATTTTTGCTTGAACATGTTAAACACATCTAATCATTTCTGTAATACATTTTAATTTTAAATTTGCAACTTATAAAGCATTAAAATATATGTTTAAATGATATGTTAAAACTAGTGTAGGAAATAGTAAATGTAAATTATATTATTCAATTTGAATTATCATTTTGCTCCAAATGTTGCACACATGGTATGTAAAATGTAAATGTAAATACAGAAATGCATTGCCATTTTATATATTGCATTGCAAATTGAATATTGCTACACATAGGCTTCCATACCTGGTATGTTCAAAACCAAGGCGATTACTCCCCAGCTCTTCTCTTTTTCCGTACGGTTGTCATGTTTTCGAAGACAAGCATTCATGTTGTTGCGACACTTCCACACGCTGTTCCGCACTCTCCGCTGTTTAACGGAGCGCATTTCGCAGTTGTGATTTCAAAGGTGCCCTCATTCACTTCTCTAATTGGTTATTGTGAAAGAACTGACGTACTAATCCATATTTAAAATCTTAAATATTAAACATGGCCGCAAGCAAATCGGGGGGTATTCCAGAAAGCAGGTTATGTGACATCCCTGGGTATGTTTGAGGGTAAGTGGATAGCCTCAACTTTCGGTTCCAAAAACGGAGGTAACTTTCAGGGTATGTAAAGTAGACCTAGCAACACACTCTCTGAACATAACCTGCTCCGGAGCAGCTCACGATCCAGGGTTAGTTTGCTTAAGAGCTATTCAGAAGTGTGTTATATAATTAATATAGTTATATTAATATTAGGGATGTAACGATTCACTCAACTCACGATGCGATACGATTCACGATACTAATTTCACGATATGATTTTCTCACAATTTTTAGACAAATTATAAAATAAAAGTGTCTTCTATTTCTCAGACAAAATTCTGCATATTTCTTTGTAAAATTTAAATATATATTTGATGTCAAATAATAACTCAATTGAAATTTTAAAACAAATCCTTAAAAAGTCCCTTCAAGGAGATCTTCCAATGTTTTCTTGGGAGGAGGTTGTTTCAGCTTCTTCACCCTCATCCTGCACTGAGGAATAGCAGAAATAAAAAGACTAGGTTAAATTTGAGTACAACAGTGACAGGGGTTTCACATTGTTATAAAGGCAAGATTTTAATTATAATTTGTATCATTACACTTGCAAGAGTTAGAAAAACAGAACACATTTAGATAAATATGCCATAATAATCAATGAATTATTGAAAAAAAATCCATGTACACATTTAGAGAAAGAGATAGGAAAATAAATACAACACCTGGTTCTGCAACAGCACAGCGTTCTCCTTCAGTCTGTGGAATACAGCGCTGGTCTTTCTCTTGATAAGGAATGGCCTGGAATTAATTTACTACGGCAGAAAACAGCCTTGTATCTTTCGCTGTGAAAACACTGACGCACCTTGTGATCTCCAAGGCAATCGCCCTCGACGTGGGGTTGCAAATCCTCTGGTCAGTGTGGTTAGGCCTGCTCTTTATAACGTGTATCACGATTTGTTTAACATCTCAACCGACTTGAATCGTCACACATTTGTATCGATTTTCAACCGACTCCGACTGAATCGTTACATCCTTAATTAAAATAGCCAAATTTGTTATATAGTTACAGTTATATAATATACAATATTATACACTCACCTAAAGGATTATTAGGAACACCATACTAATTCTGTGTTTGACCGTGGCATTTAAACGATGCCCAATTGGCACTAAGGGGCCTAAAGTGTGCCAAGAAAACATCCCCCACACCATTACACCACCACCACCAGCCTGCACAGTGGTAACAAGGCATGATGGATCCATGTTCTCATTCTGTTTATGCCAAATTCTGACTCTACCATCTGAATGTCTCAACAGAAATCGAGACTCATCAGACCAGGCAACATTTTTCCAGTCTTCAACTGTCCAATTTTGGTGAGCTTGTGCAAATTATAGCCTCTTTTTCCTATTTGTAGTGGAGATGAGTGGTACCCGGTGGGGTCTTCTGCTGTTGTAGCCCATCCGCCTCAAGGTTGTGCGTGTTGTGGCTTCACAAATGCTTTGCTGCATACCTCGGTTGTAACGAGTGGTTATTTCAGTCAAAGTTGCTCTTCTATCAGCTTGAATCAGTCGGCCCATTCTCCTCTGACCTCTAGCATCAACAAGGCATTTTCGCCCACAGGACTGCCGCATACTGGATGTTTTTCCCTTTTCACACCATTCTTTGTAAACTCTAGAAATGGTTGTGCGTGAAAATCCCAGTAACTGAGCAGATTGGGAAATACTCAGACCGGCCCGTCTGGCACCAACAACCATGCCACGCTCAAAATTGCTTAAATCACCTTTCTTTCCCATTCTGACATTCAGTTTGGAGTTCAGGAGATTGTCTTGACCAGGACCACACCCCTAAATGCATTGAAGCAACTGCCATGTGATTGGTTGATTAGATAATTGCATTAATGAGAAATTGAACAGGTGTTCCTAATAATCCTTTAGGTGAGTGTATATTAATTCTAAAGCACTATTATAACAAGGTAATGTTTAAATGTTAATTCAATTCATAGATTTATTATTTATTTTATTGTCATCTCACACATGGATCTGCATTCAATTGATTAGCATCAAACAAACAATATAATCCTTATTCTCAGTGAATAAAGATTACTTATTAAACGAAAAGATTGAAAAAATTATTGCACAACCACCAAATAGGTGGCGATGTGCACTAAGTAGGTTGTGTAAATCGGCATTAAACAAAAGAAGAAGAGGAAGTAGAATGGCGTGCTTTTTTTAGCGTCTATTTGAATCATTGCTTCGTCGCTCTGTTGAGAATGTCTTGTGTGTTACCCGGGAACATACTTTGAGTTGTCTGAACTTACTCCCGGACTCGTTTTTGGAACCAGCATACCTCGAGTAAGCAAGGTTTGGGTTAATCAACCGAGAGTTCAAGGTATATGTGACGGTAAGTTAACCTTGCTTTCTGGAATACCCCCGTGGAGGTTTAAGATTTGATCTTTAAACGTCTCACATTACCAGATAATCTGTGCCTGTTACGTCCCATGACGTAATTGTTATTGTATGTTGTAATGATGTTTTTCTCCCCTCCCTCTTTTTCTCTCTCACTATCTCTCTTTGTCATGTAGCGCTCCATACCATCCGCAGCTGATCCTAATTAGCAGGAGCGTGGTTTCAGTGTAACGGATATAAAGCAGCAGTGAGACAGAGCTTGTGAGGAGTCCCTCTTCTGCTATCCCAGACACATTGTGGCTTTAATTGTAAACTGTGAATTTATTGTGTAATTCACGTTTATTTATGTATTTATTGACTAGACTGGGGAGGGAATACAACAAATGGGGGCCTGACCGGGATAGCAGAAGAGGGACTCCTCACAAGCTCCGTCTCACTGCTGCTTTATATCCGTTACACTAAAACCACGCTCCCGCTAATTAGGATCAGCTGTGGATGGTTTGGAGCGCTACATGACAAAGAGAGATAGTGAGAGAGAAAAAGAGGAAGGGGAGAAAAACATCATTACAACATACAATAACAATTACGTCACGGGACGTAACACCCCCACCGTTATTGTATGTTGTAATGATGTTTTTCTACCCCCCTCCCCTCTTTTTCGCTCTCACTATCTCTCTTTGTCATGTAGCACTCCAAATGGTGGGGGAAGGTATAGACTTAATAACAGGGAAGGATTTAGCAGGTGGCGAAGTTTTTCCTACTCCGATTGTGACACATACCCCAATTGAAAAGGAGCAATCTGACCTTTCTACTTTGTTTCCTTCAGCATTCCCTGCGTGTGCAGTGACCCGTGTACAAGCACAGAAGTTCAAGGAGATGGTGGATCTGGCTGATTCCTTTCTTGTTCCTGACTCTACTCCATTGGAGTGCACACTGTCTGTAGAACCTGAGCTAAAGCCTTATCCCAGAGTCCAAAACCCCCTTAGTAGGGAGACGAGAACTTGATAAATTTTGATAAATGCGCAAAGAGAAGACACGAGACTAGCTAGGTGTATAAAAGTTGCTGATTTTGGGCAAACGCCTAATTCAGGAGTGATGTATTTCTGGGATGATGGACTGCTGATGTGCAGATGGAAACCAGATGTTGATGATGAGAATTGTCAGGAGAAGTCTTGCCTGTTGGCTATCGCATGCATGTGTTGAAACTGGCTCATGAACACATAATGTCCAGTCATCTAGGAGTGACGAAGACATTCTATCGAGTTTCCAGATACTTCTACTGGCCTGGTATAAAATCTGCTGTGTCTGCCATTTGCAAAGCTTGCAACATTTCTCAACTTGCAGGAAAACCGAACCAGATAATTCCTGTTGCTCCGCTTAATCCCATCCCTGTCATGAGTGAGCCATTTGAACGACTGGTCTTGACTGGTTGACTGTGTTGGCCCGTTACCTAAAACCAAGGCAGGACATCAGTATTTAATAACTATAATGTGTGCTGCAACAGGCCATTCCTTTACGCAACCTGAAAGCCAAAGCAGTTTTGAAAGAGCTGATCAAGTTCTGTTCTACTTTCGGCTTGCCAAAGGTAATTCAGAGGGACCGTGGCACAAATTTTACGTCAAGAATGTTTGAACAGATTCTCAAGGAGCTTGGTATAAATCACCAGCTATCCAGTGCCTACCACCCAGAGTCACAGGGTGTGATTGAGAGGTTTCACCAAACTCTGAAAACCATGCTACACAGTTACTGTGTTGAGACAGGAAGGGATTGGGATGAGGGATTTCCCTTTCTTCTGTTTGCTGTGAGAGAGACAGTGCAGGAGTCTCTAGGATTTAGTCCGGCAGATCTTGTCTTCGGTCATGTGGTGCGAGGACCATTAAAATTGTTGAGCGAGCTACTGTTAGCTGAACATCCAACCCCTATGACTATCCCTGACTATATTCAATCTCTCCGTCAGAGACTGCAACACGCTCATGAAGTGGCAGCACAACACCTTGTAACAACACAAGGCACGCTATGATAAGAAGTCTGTTAAAAGATCTTTCCAGCCTGGTGATTTTGTTCTGGCTTTCTTACCCACCCCTGGTTCTGTGTTCCAGGCGAAGTCTACTGGTCTCTATGTAGTTAAAAAGAAAGTGAGTGACACAAACTATGTCATTGACACACCTGACCGCAGGCGCAAAAGCTGTGTGTGCCACATCAACATGCTGAAGAGGTATGTGACTACACAGAGTAGAAGTTAAAACAAAGTGTGACAAAGCTACAGATGAAGAAAAGTGTGAGACAGCGAGTGTGCCAACTTCCACTGTTGCTATAGTTACCAGCTACAAAATGGAAAAAGACGGATTGTGTAACAGAGAAGTTAAAGTTTCCTCCACACGATTACAGAATTCTGCTGTTCTAAGCAATCTAAAGAACTACCTTGCTTATCTTAGTGAAAGTCAAGCTAATGAACTGGCTGATTTGCTGCATGAATTCCCTAATCTGTTTTCAGATGTGCCTGGGAAAACTGTTCCCATGACATTGATGTTGGAGATGCATCTCCGATCAAACAGCATCCCTATCAAGTTAATCCCCAAAAGCGTGACATAATGAAGGCTGAAGTGGAGTATATGCTGCAGCATGGAATTGCTGTGCCAAGTCAGAGTCCCTGGAGTTTGCCCTGCCTACCTGTACCAAAACCTGACTCCAGCTATCGCTTCTGCTCCAACTTTGGCAAAGTCAACAATATACTAAAGCGGATTCCTTCCCGCTTCCTAGGATGGAAGATTGTGTGGATAGGGTGGGTAACGCCAAGTTTGCAATGAAGCTAGACCTCTTGAAAGTATATTGGCAGGTGCCTCTGACTCTGCGTGCATCAGAGATCTCAGCTTTTGTCACCCCAGATAACTTCTTACAGTATACTGTTAGCTTTCGGGATGCGGAACGCTCCAGCCACGTTCCAATGTTTAATGTGTAATGTGTTGGCAGATGTGGAGAATTGCGAAGTGTATTTGGATGACGTGGTTATCCATTAATTTACCTGGACAGAACATCTATCCAACCTCAAGAAGGTTCTTCAGCGTTTGGCTGATGCCTCGTTAACCTTGAACCTTGCCAAGTGCAAGTTCGCAAAGGGAAAGGTTGCCCATCTGGGTAAGCAAGTTGGCCAGGGGATGATAAAGCCAGTCGAAGCCAAAATCACAGCAATCCTTGAGTACCCTATTCCCTCTAATAATCGTGAGTTGTGAAGATTCCTTGGAATGTGTGGATACTATCGTGCTTTAATTCTGCCCAAATTTTTCTTCTGTTGTATCGCCACTAACTGACCTGCTAAGCACTGCAAAAAGGTTTGTCTGGACACCCAGTTGTAAGCATGCTTTCAATGCAGCGAAAGATTTACTCTGTAGTACCCCTATACTTAAAGCTCCTCAATTTGATGCCCCATTCAAATTGCAAACTGATGCTTCAGCTATAGGAGCTGGTGCAGTCCTCCTGCAGGAGGATCAACTAGGTGTAGAGCATCCGGTCTCATACTTCTCTAAAAAGTTCTCAAGGTGTCAGCAGAACTATAGTGTTATTGAGAAGGAGGCATTGGCACTGTTGATGGCACTACAGCACTTTGAAGTGTACTTGGGTGGTAGTGTTGTTCCTATAGTCGTGTACACAGATCACAACCCTTTAGTTTTCCTTGAGCGCATGCTAACTCAAATCAGCTGTGTACACGATTTGAGTTGCCCCTCTCCGATTGTCGTGAGGGGCAAATCGGGCATAAATCAGCCTAAAACTCTTGTAGTCTGAGCTAGGTTTAATAAATGAAACAATGAATCACCATGACAACAAATGAACACAAACTAGAAACCATGACAATGGAAGGAAACAGGAAATAAAGCGATACAAATTAAGGGAGGCGTTTTCAACTAAAACCGGAAAACTTTTTGTTTTGGTCGTTCATATACACGAGAACAGCGTTTTGGGGGCCTGAAAATGCAAACTGTTGAAAATGGGTTTCAAAGTGCAAGTTTTTGAAAACGATACTGTGTAAACTACAAAAACATGAATTTGTGAAAATGTCATGCGCATGTGTATAACGTATTCAGTCTATAGGCTTGTGTGTTTCTTTACAAAGTGACATCTCCATCTACTGGTCTGGCAGCAGAATACAGCCTTTTTAGTTGTTTTCACGGATCCGTGTGAACGGGGATCGTTTAGACAACGTTGCCGCCTGTACAGGAAAAACATTGTTGTGGTGTAAACGTACCTTAAAAGACGAAACCAAAACACCAACACACTGTGACACATAACTAGACAAAATTTGAGCCCTTGGCTTCAGCCTAACTCTCATCTCAGGGCTGTATCTAATTTCACTTGTGAAAAGAGTGATTACATAAAAGTCTTTATTTGTAAAAATTAAAGGGATAGTTCACCCAAAAATGAAAATTACCCCATGATTTACTCACCCTCAAGCCATCATAGGTGTATATGACATTTTTCTTTCAGACGAATACAATCAGAGTTATATTTAAAAAATGTCCTGGCTAATCCAAGCTTTATAATGGCAGTGAATGGCAGTTAATAAAGGCCTTCTGAAGCGAATCGATGGGTTTGTGTATTTAAAACTTTATAAAGTAAAATATCTAGCACCTCTCGCAGTTCAAAATGCTACGTCCAATGTCATCATCACGGCAGTTACACTTTCTTCATGTTGAATACGGAAGGCGGTCCAGCGGAGGCTAGATATTTTACTTTTATAATGGATGGATGCACTTTTTTGGGCTTCAAATTTTGGGCTGCCATTCACTGCCATTACAATGCTTGTATTAGCCAGGACATTTTTTAATATAACTCTGGTTGTGTTCGTCTGAAAGAAGAATGTCATATACACCTAGGATGGCTTGAGGTTGAGTAAATCATGGGCTAATTTTCATTTTTGGGTGAACTATCCCTTTAATGTATCTACCTCTTTCTCCCACTCATTTGATAGCGTTTATGGATCAGGCTGTTGAATTTGAGTGTACCATTTAGAGACCATCAGCATTTTTTGTATATTATATTATGATTTCTGTGGATCGTGTGTCTCATATCACCCACTCTAATGTGCATCATTAGCTCTTCCACCCCTGCTAGTGTAGCTGGAGAAGAGGCTGACAGCTTATACTGTATACAGCCAACCTCTCGCCCACTTCTCTTACCCAACAAGTGCCTTTTTGCAGTGTGCAATGAAAAGCAGAGTAACTTAGCAATAGAAACCCTTTTATTTATCACCCAGAGGACAACCTGAAGATAGCGCATACGTCCAGAGTGTCCTCCCACACACACACACATTTCAAAAAGGCACACTTAAGCGTTCTTGATATAAAAATAATGTACTTAATGCTTCAGTATGTACCAAATGTTTTATTTTGTAATGACTTATTGCAACCTCACTGTATTTACGTGGTATTTAATTAGTGTTGTAATGAATAATAAATGTGCAGTTTTTTTTGCATGCATACATTTTTGATCCACTTTAGGTTATGTAATGTAATGCTGGATGCACTGACCGGTGGAATCAAGTACTCCAGAGAACCGTGTACTTAACTATTTTATGTAACTGCTGAGAAAATTGTCAACTTCTCAAGTAACTCTGATTCATTTTTCACCTCTGGGTATTTTTAATTAAATCCCATAGAAAAAGGCAGTAAACAGACGAGAGGCAAGCGAGATGTTTTTCTAAATGTAGCCGACTGTTCATTAGAAGAGTCAAACACACAGACGTGCTCTAAACGCTTATGCCCGTGGGGACACAACTGATTGGCACAACCTCTGTACATGATTTAACAGAACAGTGTGTGTGTGTGTGTTTGAGAGAGCTAGCTGGAGACTGAGGGATGCAGCAGCTCTTTGGTGTGGATTTGAGCAACTGGCTGGACTAATTATTCTTGACGTACTCTGTGCTAATGAGGAAATATGTCAAACCAAAAACGAAAAAATGACTATGAATGAGGTGTGTGTTCAGGGCATGTGTTACACAATGAAGTGTACAGAAATGAAAGAAAATTAAAGAAGCAATATTTTTAGCTTTTTCCTTTCTGCCTTTAATTATTTTGTAAGTATGTAATAATTTAAAACAATACAGTCAGTCAATCACTGATTATCAGAAAATAAACCCCTTCGGAGTGATTCAAGACCCTCTCCAGCCTGTGTTGGGGTCCCGATCATGGTTTATTTGGCAATGACTGATAGGTGGTGCATTGTCCTTTTCATATTCACTTAAAATAAGTCTTATTGTCTCGCTAGTCATGTATTCCCAGGAAATACATGAATGGATAAAATGTATACCGTATACATTAATTAATTTAGTCTTAGTCCTGTTTCAAATGTACTTTTAAGTGTGTGTTCACACTTGTCGTTTGGTCTGGACCAAAAAAACAACAAAACAAAAATGTAGTCCTGGTCTGCTTAGTGTTCAGATTGGCATTTTTATCACCGAACCAAAAGATACCGAAACTAAAGGCATAGGGATACGTTCACAATCTGATTGGTCGGCTTACGACGTATTACCTGTTTTGATATGTAACTTACTGAACATCCAAAACAATGCTGTGTTCTGGACTAAATGCGCTCGCTGTATGTGCATAGCTACATATGATTTATTGGTATTTTGACCAGCTGAGAACTCGTGAAGAGCTTATAAAATGTGTAAAGTAGTCAAGACAGCGTCAGGAATCCCTCCATCACACACATAAACCAAGATCTGCTGCGTGGAGACGCGGTTCTGATGCCTGTACCGAACTGTGATGGGCAACATCATGACTATGATGAGAAAAAATAGCTGTACGGGAGCAATCTGTCCTTTTTAGGGTCTCATCTTCCTGTTTTTGGTTCGTTCACATGTCTTTGGTCCATGTTGGGTTCATATTTCATTCGAACCGCACCAGAGTTTGTTTGGAAGTGGTGCGAGATCCATCTTTCAGCGGTCTTGGTCCGCTTGTTTGGTGAAACACACCCTTAGTTTTTTATCATATTTAGGCTGTTACACTTGGCATGTTTGGTTGGATTAAAACAAACTCTGGTGTGATTGCTTTGTTAGTGCGGTTCATTTGAATAAGTGTGAATGCTGCCATCTGAACCCTGGTGCGCACCAAACAAGACTGAGACTGCTGAAAAGACGGGTCTCGATCCACTTCCAAACGGACTCTGGTGCGGTTCGACTGAAATATGAACACAACATGGAATAAAGACATGTAAACGGCCATCACAGTTCGGTACAGGCATCAGAACCGCGTCTCCTCGCAGCAGATCTTGGTTTGTGTGTGTGATGGAGGGACTCCTTTATGAGTTCTCTCTGCATGAGTTCTCAGCTGGTCAAATACCATCATATGTAGCTACGAACATACAGCGAGTGCATTTAGCCCAGAACACAGCATTGATTTGGATGTTCGGTAAGTTCCGTCGCAAAATATAGGTAATAAAAGCCGACCAATTTGGTTGTGAACGTATCCCTATGCCTTTAGGTTCGGTATCTTTAGGTTCGGTGTTAAAATGCCAAAGTGAACGCTAAGCGGACCAGGACTAAATGTTGTTGTTGTTGTTGTTTTTTTTGGTCCGAACCAAATTAACCAAGCGAACCGGACTACAAGTGTGAACACACCAGACAACCTTTTCCTGTTTTTATTTAGTCAAGTTTTAGTTGACTAAATATCTGGGTATTTTAGTCTAGTTTTAGTCAATGAAACCTTGCATCATAATGGTTAAACTGATAATAATGATTATTTTGCTCAAAATTATAATCACAATGATTGTTGTCATTTGAGAAATGTGTTTTTACCTATAAGCACAAATTCATATGCATGGTTAATTTGAACTCATCTGCCCCTGGTTTCACAGACAGGGTTCCAGACTAAAATGCATGTCTGAGCTGTTTTCACTGAAAGCAACATTCACTGATATATCTTTAAAAAATATCTCAAGATGTAGGGCCCTATCATACACCCGGCACAATGTGATGGCAGACGCGATGCAAGTGTTTTTTGCTAGTTTCAGCCCGACGCAGTTATTATTTTCACGTCCAGTGCCACGTTGTTTAAATAGCAAATGCACTCCCGCCCATCTGTTCACCCATGGGCGTGCTGGTCTGAAAACCAGGTGTGTTCAGTTGCATTGTTGGTGCGTTGCTATTTTAGGGAACTGAAAACGACTGCGCCATTGACCAACAAAAACCTGGTCTAAAGTCAATAGCGCAGTATTTTTTGTGTTATTTAAAGGGCGTGTTAGTAATATGCGCCTATAGGCGGGTACACAATGTGCGTACACACTTTTTTAAATATTAAAAATAAAAGGATTCCTCTCTCTGGAGAAGCATTCAGTCATTCCGCTCGCAAATCCCACCATGTAAATAGTGAATCCGCCATGGATGGCTTTTAAAGGAAATGAGAAATGAGACTCTGATTGGTTTATTGAACGTTACGCCCAAAACACACCCATGACTCATTAAGAGTCTAGCAAAAGTGGATTCGGACCATGTGCTCAGATTGTTATAATAAAGCCCGTGTTTTTTTTTTTTCTAAGGCACATTAATAAAAGCTACTTAAATGTCCTAATTGAACTAAGGCCTAATGCTGGCTTAATCTAAGCCCTGTCTGTGAAACCAGGCCCTAGTTTCCTGATTTATTATAGGCAGTTTAGCGAGAGCGTGCACATGGTTGCCAGATTGCAAAGGTTAAATAAAACACAGGGCAGAAAATGTATCATTATAAGAGAAAAGCATTTTTGGCGTCTTGTCATCCTCTCATCTTAGTCATGGGAAAAAAAAACTTGGTGACTTTTCGTCAGTTTTCGTTAACAAAATAAACACTACCTTGAATGTAGCATAAGTTGCTTTATATAAAAGCTCCAAATGCGTAAATGAAAAATAGGCCCGATTAATATATCTGTTCAGATAATTTACTTACTGAAACTACTGGAAAAATACTAGGAAACTGAGTTCTTACCCCCAAGTATTATTGCCATTTTGTGAACTTGGCTATGACTTTATATACAGTATCAGACTGATGTACAGCTAAAACTCGATCTCAAAGTAGCATAACAGGAATCAAAATAACAGAGGATGTTTTTTTTTGAGCTAGCATGATGAACATATAGAAGTCCATATCTCTCAACTTCTGATGCATAACCTTTGCTCTTCATCTGTGTTGATTCAGAGATGCGGTGAAATAAATATATCATTCCCCGCTCTGCATGTTCACTTCAAAAGAGTGTAAGTGTCTGCTTTGCTCTTTGTGCGTGTTGGTTTCTTTCTGTTTGTTTGTTAGTCAAACTGCTTTGGATATTAAAGCAATAATCCACACAGAAATGAACATGCTGTCGTCAAGTTGCTCCAGACCTACAGCATTTTGGAAATGTTGTGTTCCACAGAAGAAAGAAAGACGTGGGACTTGAGGGTGGGTAAATAATTTTCCTATTTGGATGAACTAACTCTTCTAAAACTTCATCCTGATGGTTAAAAACATCCATCCCTCTTAATCCCCCTCACATTGGCTGTTTGATGAGGATAGTGGTGATTCTGAAGTGCTCAGACATCCCTCTCTCGATAAGAGACTCTGTGATTAATTTAAATCACATGAATATTGAGATGAGGATGAGAGATAGAACCTCTTTGATTGACAGTATATCAGAAGCAGCAGTGCTAATCTGCCCTGATTCATCCTCTCAACAACTGATTAAACTAAAATACAAGCTCTTCACACTCCAGTGACACTTGTGTAGCTACACTGAGAGTGAGCAATAAGACAGACGCTCCCATTATAATCAAAAAAGTTGTCTACAATGTAAGCGGGAGCATTCTAGTTTTCCTTTTTCCATGTGTCCATGTTTTGTTTGCTTGCACTGTAGACTTGATGATAGCGGAAGTACACTATATTGCCAAAAGTTTTGGGACGCCTGCCTTTACATGTACATGAACTTTAATGACATCCCATTCTTAATCCGTAGGGTTTAATATGGAGTTGGCCCACCCTTTGCAGCTATAACAGCGTCAACTCTTATGGGAAGGCTTTCCACAAGGTTTGGGAGTGTGTTTATGGGAATTTTTTACCATTCTTCTGGAAGAGCATTTGTGAGGTCAGGCACTGATGTTGGACGATAAGGCCTGGCTTGCAGTCTCTGCTCTAATTCATCCCAAAGGTGTTCTATCGGGTTGAGGTCAGGACTCTGTGCAGGCCAGTCAAGTTTCTCCACACCAAACTCGCTCATCCATGTCTTTATGGACCTTGCTTTGTGCACTGGTGCGCAGTCATGTTGGAACAGGAAGGGGCCATCCCCAAACTGTTCCCACAAAGTTGGGAGCATGAAATTGTCCAAAATGTCTTGGTATGCTGAAGCATTAAGAGCTCCTTTCACTGGAACTAAGGGGCCAAGCCCAACCCCTGAAAAACAACCCCACACCATAATCCCCCCTCCACCAAACTTTACACTTGGCACAATGCAGTCAGGCATGTACCGTTCTCCTGGCAACCAGCAAACCCAGACTCGTCCGTCGGATTGCCAGACAGAGAAGCGTGATTGGTCACTCCAGAGAACATGTCTCCACTGCTCTAGAGTCCAGTGGCGGCGTGCTTTACTCCACTGCACCCGACGCTTTGCATTGCACTTGGTGATGTAAGGCTTGGATAAGCTGCTCGGCCATGGAAACCCATTTATGAAGCTCTCTACGCACTGTTCTTGAGCTAATCTGAAGGCCACATGAAGTTTGGAGGTCTGTAGCTATTGACTCTGCAGAAAGTTGCACCTCAGCATGTGCTGACCCTGCTCTGTGATTTCACGTGGCCTACCACTTCGTGGCTCATGTTCCCAATTGATTCCACTTTGTTATAATAATACCACTAACAGTTGACCGTGGAATAATTCAGTAGTGAGGAAATTTCACTAATTGCACAGATGGCAACCTATCACGAGTACCACGCTTGAATTCACTGAGCTCCTGAGAGTGACCCATTCTTTCTCAAATGTTTGTAGAAGCGTCTGCATGCCTAGTGCTTGAATTAATACACCTATGGCCATGGACGTGATTGGAACACCTGAATTCAATTATTTGGAGGGGTGTCCCAATACTTTTGATAATATTGTGTATGGTGTACTATGTTGTGTATTTATATTGTGTTGTGTCATTTACTTGCAGTGCCAAGCTCTCACATACCCACTAATACGATCAAATCAAGCTTAAGAGGAGAGTATGAATAGCTGATCAGAGGTACTGAAGCAGATCTTCAGGATGAGCTGGTCCTGAGGCCGATAAAGAAGGTTAATGTTCTGTAGCATTCAATTTCTCTCGTTGCCTTACTGCCTCCATCACACAGTTTCCTGAACAGAGTCGATTTCAATGCTTTGTGGCAGACACAGTAGCACTGCCCTGTGCATCTACTAATGAATGATACAAATGTAGACATGATTTTGTGTGCAGGCAAATATTTAGGACTACACACTAGATAGACCTCCTGTCTTCAATTCATGCTTTTCCAATAGACAAAAAAAAATGTTCACAAAAGCAGCTCTGTAAGTATGACTTTTGTTCCATATTTCATGCCTACGTTGTCTTCTGATGCAATGTGATGAACAGACTGAAATGTAAGATAAATTTATTTTAGGGTGTTCCACTGAAGAAAGAACGTCAAACAGGTTTCGAAAGACAAAAGACCTTCATGCCGTTCCAAACCCATAAGACTTTTGTTCATCTTCGAAACACAAATACAGATATTTTTAATGAAACCTGAGAGATTTCTGTCCCACCATTACACCACAACTTTAGCTTCAGAAAGTTCATAAGACACTGTAAAAGTAACACACACATTATCACACTTGGGGCCAGATTTACTAACAGCTTGCGCCAATGCAAAAAGACGTGGACAGGGTTATTTTTGCGGCTGACCTTATTGCATATGAATTTGTAGGAGTTTCCCTTTCAAACGCAAAATTTGGAGGAGAGTATTTAAATGAATCAAGATGATTTACTAAGGTTTGTACTTGTCAATTTACTGGTATTTGCACCATTATTTAACGGCTCAAAAAAGTATGTCTTAAACCAGACGCTAATGTGCGCTGCTCTTGGTGGATTGTGTTGGTTATTATGGAAATGATCTGGCTGCGTCTGTGTTCTTTCATTTGACCATCGACAGTAAATCACATGCAGAACTTTGCACTCCCATCAGCGCTTTTATGGGATTGAGCTCTCACGTTAATTTGTGTTTTGAGATGAAGAAAGTCTTGGGCTTGGAACGAAATGAGGGTGAGTAATTGATTTTACAGAATTTTATTTTCAGGTGAACTATCCCTTTAAGTTTTGGCTGAATGGAACACAATGAGTGTGTGGATCAAAGAATGAATTGGATGATGTGTAATGATGCGGATCTCTTCTCTTTCTCATTATTTGTTTCTCTCATCTCTCTGTGTGCTTGTGCTGAGATAGGTTTGTCTGGGTTTTTAAACCTTTCTTGCAACATTGTCTTGCAGTGCTTTCGGTCAGGTTTGAACTATGGGAACAGATGTTTGCCTCCTCTGAGAGCTCATTATGGACAGCATCAAATTAATGCAATAGTGTTAATTGCAGTTAGTACTATAACCCTCTTTAATGATCATTAATCAGTAACGTCAGGTTACGTGTGTGTGATTATGTGCTGCTTACTGTGATTGAAGAGTGAAAATATGAAAATAGCTCAACGCTGAGAATTATTAAAGGAGTTGCAAAAATCTGAATTCTGGCTTAATTTACTCACCATGATGTTAAAAACTTTATTTCTCAAAAGAAGACATTAGTCAGGAAGTCTAATCTTCTCTTTTACACACAATAATAACAATCATAAGAGTAGTATTCCAAATGATTTGTGCATTTTAAGTGTTCTGAAAGCATGTAGTGTTTTTCACATAAAATCTTGCTTCTGCTCTGAAATCTCATTTACATATTCTATCAAACATTCTGTTGTAAAATAAAAGTGCATTTTAGCATGACATTTAAAAATAGTACTTATTACAGAAATATACTTAAGTGCATGTAATATTTCTGGACGCTTCAATATTTCTGGATGAATGTTAATTGCAATGAAATGAAAATATATTATAGTTTACATTTATATTAAATGCAGTAAGTTGAACGTAAGAGTGCTTTTTTACACACTTAAGTATAACTAATGATTTAAGCACATCTTTATATTAAATTTCAGAATTACTTCTGCTGTCTTTGAAATATGGTTAACCGAATGTATTGACAATAAGCATTCATGGTAAACTTTATAAATAAGTGCACTTCTTTAAAGCATGACAAAATAATTTAAAATTTACTTTTAAGTAACTTTTAGTCTGACATTATTACAAAGTGCACAAAAGTGTACATATTCATGAAAGTGTGCTATCTTTACACTTAAGTGGGTTTTTATGTAATTATTATATTATCCGCAAGTATAATTTATTTTAAATGTATACTTTTTTTTGAAGTACACTACAAGTATGCATTCAATCAAATTAAGCGCACTTGTTTTTCACAAGGGCCATTGGTTGTTGTGTCATATACATTATGCATCAAGTTTGAATATGCATAAATTCAAATGAGCTTTGAAAACTATGATGGAGGGGAAGATTTTCAGTGCAATAACTTAAATTTCAGTCCCTTCCTCACTTAAAGTGTGACTTCAAAAGAATTCTTAAAAAACACACAAGTCATATGGACTACTTTTATGGTGCTTTTTGAGCTCAACAGCCCAGATATCTGAAAATTCTTAAATCAAGATGCATTTACTAGATGAGTAAAATGACATAAGATATTATGTCTTGTTTTCTGGGGAAATAAATCAAAATGAAGTGAGTTGTTGCTTAAAAAAGCTAAATTATCTGCCAATGGGGTAAGAAAAATAATCTTAATTCATAATCTTAATTAAAACAGAGACAAGAAAACAAGACAGCCTAATATCTTTTGGCATTTTACTACTTTAGTAAATGCATCTTGATTTAAGAATTCTCAGATATTTGGACTGGAAACAAGTGTTCCACAGAAGAACAGAAAGTCATACAGGACTGAAACGACATGGAGGTGAGTAAATAATGATGTTTTTTCAATGCATAAATCTCTGAATAACCAGACCGTTTTTTTCCCTCCCTTCATTCTTTCTTTTTCACTTTATGTTCATCTGTGTCTTTAGAGTGATTGCTGTTCTATGTAATTGCTGTCATTTCTGCGAGTGTGACAGTTATAAGGCTGTTTTTTACTGTGAAATGGCGTGAATGTAACGATCAGTCTTGAACAGCGCTGCAGATGTGCGTTGACTTGACTCATCTGAAATCTGTCTGTCTGAGTGCTGGAACAGGTATAATTACTGCCTGCTGCAACACTGAGCAAATACAATGAGACAAAATACTGCCAAAATTTTTTTTTTTTTGTGCTTTTGCTTCGTCTCTTTAGACAACAATACAATGTGGAATTTTTGTACACAGCCAGCTTATTATTTGCATTTATAATGTATTCCTTTGTTATCCCACACATTAGTTTGAAAGCAAAGGATTATGGGTTGTTTTTGTTGTCTGTGTGTTTGATCAGCTGGGCTTAACCCTCATGATAAAGCGCAACAATCCAATTTACCATTGTGGAGCTAGTCCAAATAAAGAGTCTCTCATTGGCGATTTATTGCTGTATTCTTTTTCTATCCATCTCTCTCTCTCTTGTATTTACTGAAACGAGTGTTTGTTCAATATTCTTCATGATGTTTTTTCCAGACACATCAGTTTTTATTTTACAAGACCCAGCCATCATCCCCTCACACCTTCTACAAGCAATCTCTCCTACTCTTCTACCAGCACTCACACACATCATCAGCACATCTCTCTGCACTGGCATTTTCCCTACCACATTCAAGCAGGCTCGGGTAACCCCACCGCTTTAAAAACCCACATTAAACACATCACTTGTAGATAGCTACAGACCTGTTTCTCTCCTACCATTCATAGCGAAAACACTTGAACGACTTGTTTTCAACCAGGTTTAATTTTTCCTCTCCCAGTATAACCAGCTAGACGTCAACCAATCAGGTTTCAAAAGGGGCCACTCAACAGAGACTGCGTTACTGTCGGTCACTGAAGCCCTGTGGATTGCGAAAGCTAATTCCAAATCATCGGTCCTCGTCCTCCTCGATCTATCTGCTGCCGTTGACACTGTGAATCATCAGATTATTCTTTCCACCCTCTCATCACTGGGCATCACAGGGATTCCACTCCACTGGTTTGAGTCCTATCTCACAGGTAGGTCTTTCAAAGTTGCCTGGAGCGGGCAGGTATCCAAAGCACATCAACTGACCACTGGGGTTCCTCAGGGCTCAGTGCTTGGACCTCTCCTTTCCCCCATTTACACTACATCACTAGGACTCATCATACAGGCACATGGCTTCTCATACCATTGCTATGCTGATGACACACAGCTCTACCTTTCATTTCAACCAGATGATCCCACAGTAGCTGCACGAATCTCAAGCTGTCTGGCGGACATCTCGGCATGGATGAAAGAACATTACCTGCAGCTCAACCTGGCAAAGACTGAGCTTCTGGATTGGGGAACTAAGCTCTCCAGACATCAGCTGATGGCCTCTCTCCGGTCCAGTCCTGTGATGTCTGGGAGCTCCCTGGGATGTACAAAGTTCACCCCGATCAGGTACAATAATTTGATGATCTCGTCCTTCAAGGGGCAGGTGACGATGAGACGACAGAATCCTCCAGTGAATTCAAACAGATCTGAGCCACCTCCGCGATCTGTCCCGTGAGTTCAAAACTCATCTTTTTCTTTTATGGTCTGGTCTTCTGTCACACACAGAAGAGGACAGATGAGGTAAGTTAGTTAAACATGTTTTTATTGCAGGTGCAAAGGAGAGAGCAGAGCGGGAAAACACAGGTAAGTCAATAGGCAGCAGATAGTTTGATGAGGACTTAGCTGGCTGGTAACACAATGTTCTCTGTGCAGATGGACTGATGCAGGATGCTGGAGAACAGGTGAACGAGATCCAGACAGACGATGATTAACGGAGGATGACAGACAGAAGACAGATCAGGATCAACAGGTAGGTTCTCAGGTGAGTAAACGGGTAGAGTCTGTAGAGCTTGTTGTAAACAAGACCAGACCCTGAAGTGAGGAATGGTTGTGAATATATACTGTGTGGTGATTAGGGTGTTTGACGGCAGGTGCAGGTGATAGTGGATTGTGTGCAGGTGGTGAGTAGGGAGGATTCTGGGATATGAAATGCTGAATGTGACTGAGCTGGTGACTGTGACAGTGTGTGTGTGGTTCAGGTAAACCCTACGTTGTGGTGACCAATTGTCATTTTTTGGTCCCCATGAAGAAAACGGTGTTTAGGGTTTTGTTTAGTATGTGTATAAATCACAGTGATGTTTTTCAAAAATTTAATAATGCAAAACATTTTCTGTGATGGGTAGGTTTAGTGTAGGGGGAGAGAATATACAGTTTGTACAGTATAAAAATCATCTATGGAGAGTGTTACAGGGTATCCTGTTGTACTGCTTAGGCAGTAGCTCCACCTTGTGGGGAAATTGGGTATGTTAACATGTAACAAGAAGTCAACAGCGTTGTGCTACCGTGTGCATGTCAGTTCTGGAATAGAGCAATACACGGATCTTAATTCACAGTTCGTGTATTGTCCTTATTCACCAACATACAACATGGTGTCAGAAGTGGGATCCAAAAGTGAGCTCATGTTTGGTTTATTTACTGGAAAGATAAGCCGTATTTACGTCCGTTCGCGGCAAACCAGCTAGCGTTAGCCATAACATTGCGACTGGAACATGGCGTCGTCCATTCCGCCACCGGAGCCGATGAAGATGTCTGGTGACTTGAGTAGCAATTGGGCAAGTTTTCGAGCAGAGTTTGATGATTACTTGCTGGCGACCGGACTATGTTAGAAAGATGCGGACGTGCAAGCGGCAACACTAAGAAGGCTAATGGGCAGTGAGTGCCGACACATATACAAGCACAACCTGGGTCTCCCACAAGACCAGCAGAAAGACTGGAAGCACTTGAAGCCTACTTCACACCCACTAAAAATGTAATCTTCGAGAGGTACATTTTTGGAAATCTTAGACAAGAAGAGGGTGAGACTATTGATGCGTTTGTTTTACGAGACTGAGAGAAAAAGCGGCAACATGTGAATATGGAACCCTTAGAGACCAGCTTATAAGAGACAGGCTTGTTCTTGGAATAACTGATGAAGGCGCGAGGCACCGTCTGCTTAGAGAAAAGATCTCACATTGGCAATGGCGGTTGAGATTTGCCGCGCTGCAGAGATTATGGACAATAAATTGAAAACTATGCCGCTAGACCACTCTAGGCCTGAAGAAAGCCTTAATGTGGCAGAGGGACAGTGACAGCGGCCTACCAGCAGGCCATTTGAGCCGACCATCAAACTTGCACAGAGCATGAGAGGGACAGGTGAGTGCAGGTACTGTGGCACAGACGTGGCACAGACGTATAACACAGACGTGGCTTGACTTGAAATTGTGAAATCCGGCCAGAGGCCACTACTTTCGGGTTCCACATGCGAGGATCTCGGTCTGATACGTTTCACTATTCCTGAGGAGCTGACTAGTGTAGAGCACAGCAAGTTGAGCATGCTTACTAAAGAGAGCCTCAGCAGCACGTACCATGATGTCTTCAACGGCCTCATTGACTCTCTGCCTGGCAACCTTCACTTTGAGCTGGACAGCACTGTGGCCCCTGTGCAGTGTGCTCCCAGAAACGTACCAGTGGCCCTCAAGGCAGCCGTTAAAGCGCAGTTGGATCAGTATGAAAGGGACGGACACTTAGTCACAGTCACACAACCCACTGACTGGATAAGTAATCTGGTCATAGTAAAGAAGCCAGAGAAACTTAGGCTCTGTATTGACCCCAGACCACTGAACCGAGCTATCAAGCGGTCCCATTACCTTATGCCCACCTTAGATGATGTGCTGTACAAACTGCCAAAAGCATGTATCTTCATGCTGGTCTATCTTCTACAGCCTGATGACTACATTTTGGATGCCGTTGGGCAGAAAACGCTGGTTGAAACTCCCTTTTGGTGTGTCGGTTGCGCCAGAGCTGAATCAGAGGAATCAGCACAAGCTCCTGGTGGGCTTGAAAGGAATTGAGCCTATAGCTGACGACATCCTAATAGTGGGCTGTGGCGACACTGAGGAGGAAGCCATCCGAGACCATGACGATAACCTCACCGCACTGATGGACAGATGCAGGAAAGTGAAATTGAGGCTGTGTCTGAAGAAGCTGCAATTTCGAGTTAAGGAAGTCCGCTTTCACGGTCACGTCCTCTCGGCCAAGGGCCTCAAAGCTGACCCGGACAAGGTCAGAGCAGTTCTGGACATGCCCAACCCCACAGACACTAAAGGCGTGCAGCGTTTTGTGGGGTTTGTGAACTACCTATCCAAGTTTATGCCGCGTTTATCAGAGGTCTGCAAACCACTGAGGAGGCTGTTGTATAAGGATGTACAGTGGCACTGGCTGCAAAAGCACGACACAGCCATGAAGGAGATCAAGACACTGATCACAGCGGTACCTGTTTTGAGGTATTATGACATTAACAGGCCGGTCACCATACAGAGCGACTCCAGCCAGACAGGCCTGGGCTGCTGCTTTCTGCAGGAAGGAGAGCCAGTTGCATTCGCATCCCGTGCATTATCACAAATAGAGCAAAATTATGCACAATTAGAGAAAGAGTGCCTGAGCATTGCGTTTGCCTGTCAGCGATTCCACTACTACCTGTATGGGAGGGGTATTGTTACAGCAGAGACAGATCACCGCCTGTTAGTGTCCATCTTCAGTAAGCCCCTCCTCAGTGCACCAACGCGCCTCCAGAGCATGCTCCTTACGCTTCAGAACTACTGCCTCAATGTGGTGTACAAGCCAGACCCGGAAATGTACACAGAGCTGCTACCCCACCACAGAGCACAGACACACAGTACAGGCGGGAAATGGTCTGCAGCCTGCAGCAGGAACAGTATGACACCGCAGCAATTCAGCAGACAGACTATCTGAACATCACCGTGAGTCATCATGAGTGCCTTCAGATGCTCAAGACTGTCGTGCTTGAAGGATGGCCAGACTGCAGAGATGCCCATAGTGATTAGAGGGTACTGGGCCATCAGAGACAAAATTGGTGTGCAAGATGGCGTACTCTTCAGAAGCCAGCGTGTTATCATTCCTAAAACGTTGCGACCGGAAATGCTGAGACAGATTCATTACAGCCACGTAGGGGGAGAAGCTTGCTACAGGCAAGCCCGTGACACTTTATTCTGGCCCAACATGCAGGGGGAAATCAAAGACTTTGTGCAACAATGCTTTGTATGGAATGAGTACGCACATGAACAACAGAAGGAGACCATGATGTCTCACTCACTACCCACACGTCCCTGGCAGATAATGAGCATGGACTTGTTCAACCATGCCGGACATGATTTCCTGCTTGTGGTGGACCAGTACTCTGACTCCTGGAGGTCGATTTGCTTCCTGACTTCTCAGCTGAAACTACGGTCCTGAGGTGCAAGGCTCAATTTGCACGGCATTGCATACCAGACCGGGTCATTTCTGAATGCGGATGTCATTTTGCATGTGGAGCTTTCAGGGCATTTGCGAAAGTGTGGTGCTTTGAGCATGTTACCTCATCGCCAAGACACCCAAAAGCAAATGGCAAAGCAGAGTCAGCAGTGAAGACTGTAAAAAGCCTGTGCAGAAGAGCCACGTTCACTGGCGAGGACCCATGGAAAGCTATTCTCCATTGGAGAAACATGCCCACTGAAGGACTGCAATGCAGTCATGCACAGCGGCTGATGTCGTGGAAACTGAGGACGCACCTCCCTGTGGCGGACCAGCTCCTGATGCCCCGGGTCATCACTGAGATACCAGACAAAATGTGTGTGAAGTGCCAGATTGCGAAACTGAACTATGACAGATCAGCCAAAGATTTACCTGAGCTGAACGTCGGCCAGCCCATCAGGATGAAACCACTCCCTGGGCACAGGATGGGCCAGTGGAGAAAAGGGGTGTGCATGTCCGTTCTGGAACAGAGCAATGCACGGATCTTAATTCAGTTTGTGTAGTGTCCTTATTCACCAACATACAACAGAGAGTCCCCATAAAACTTGGAAACCCAACATGTGTGTATTCTTTGTAGTTTCAGATACATGTTGTAACATTAGTGTATAAACTTTACTGTGCTGATTTTTTAGTTCAGAGAATATCTGTCAGTTTTCCCGTTTGTTGTGTCACTGATTTGTTGATTATAAAATCAGCAGTCTAGTGTTGTCTATAGCCACAGAATAAAAATCTTACTGGTCTTGTCTACACCCTTTCATGGAAATGGTATTCCCTGGTGGCTGTGGCCTCTTTCAGCAGGATAATGTGCCCTGCCACAAAGCAAAAATGGTTCAGGAATGGTTTGAGGAGCACAATAATGAGTTTGAGGTGTTGACTTGGCCTCCAAATTCCCCAGATCTCAATCCAATCGAGCATCTGTATGATGTGCTGAACAAACAAGTCTGATCCATGGAGGCCCCACCTTGCAACTTACAGGACTTAAAGGATCTGCTGCTAACATCTTGGTGCCAGATACCACAGCACACCTTTAGGGGTCTAGTGGAGTCCATGCCTCGATGGGTCAGGGATGTTTTGGCAGCAAAAGGGGGATCAACAAAATAGTAGGAATTGTGGTCATATTAGGTCATAATGTTATGCCTGATCGGTGTGTGTATATATATACAACAGGATACCCTGTAACACCCTGTATATATATATATATATACGCCTGTCATTTCAAAGTGAAGGTTTATATAGACTATACTTAAAGGCCCCCTGAAATCAAAATAGAAGTTTTTTAGCTTTTAGTATGACTATGTTAGCCTTAAGGTTAGGAATAAGTTGATGTGTTCCAAAACAATGACAAAATTCGCATTTAGGAGATATAAGCATTCAAAACTAACAGTCTCTCATTTCCGTTAAAATGGATCACAGATTTTGATGACATCATCGCAGACTTCAGCTTCTCATCACATATTCTGTCCAATCAAATGCTCTCCAGTGTCACGTAACGGAAGGGAAAAATGGGAGCGAGGACTCAAATGCAGAAAGGTGGATTATAACAACAAAATGAAACAAACACAAACAAAATACCCACGAGGGGGAAAACCAAACTAGAAATAAACTAAATACAAGGAGCAGGAACATGTAGCACGACGGGGAACAGATGACATCAGACAACGATCCGACACAAGACTGCAAACACGAGGAAACTATAAAGGGTCATAATCAGGAGGAAACAGGTGGGGTTAATTAAACAATAATGAGGTAACAAGAAGGGAGGGATCAGACAGAGACACGAGCACATGGCCCAAAATAACAACACACCACATGTGCTACACGAGACAGGACAGACATGTGACATTACCCTCTCCCTACGCGGAGCGGCTACCAGACGCTACACCATGAGACCAAGGTGGGACGGGAGGGACAGATCAGGGTGGGACGGAGGGGACAGACCAGGGTGGCGCACACAGTTCAGGGGGCCAGGGCGGCGCACACAGTTCAGGGGGCCAGGGTGGCGCAAACAGTTCAGGAAGCGGAGTCCTCTCTGGACTCGTAACAGGAAGCGGAGTCCTCTCTGGACTCGGAACAGGAAGCGAAGTCCTCTCTGGACTCGGAACAGGAAGCGGAGTCCTCTCTGGACTCGTAACACGAAGCGGAGCCCTCTCTGGACTCGTAACACGAAGCGGAGTCCTCTCTGGACGCTGGTCAGTGGCTGGAGCCATCTCTGAATGCTGGTCAGTGGCTGGAGCCATCTCTGGACGCTGGTCAGTGGCTGGAGCCATCTCTGAACGCTGGTCAGTGGCTGGAGCCATCTCTGGACGCTGGTCAGTGGCTGGAGCCATCTCTGGACGCTGGTCAGTGGCTGGAGCCATCTCTGGATGCTGGTCAGTGGCTGGAGCCATCTCTGGACGCTGGTCAGTGGCTGATGCCATCTCTGGACGCTGGTCAGTGGCTGGAGCCCTCTCTGGATGCTGGTCAGTGGCTGGAGCCATCTCTGGATGCTGGTCAGTGGCTGGAGCCATCTCTGGACTCGGTGCACGGGACAGAGCCCTCTCTGGACTCTGATCAGGAGCTAGCCACGGCAAGGCAATACATTTGGGCGGCTCAGGACACTCCTCTACGACGGCTGCGGGTTGTTCCGTAACCTTTCCCGAATGTCTGGAGGAAGCCCTGTGCTCCTCCCAGGCTCGTAGGACTGCCACCACGAAAAACCCCAACACAGCCCTCCAGGCCGTGTCAGGACTCGGGACCACCGGACTCGGGACCACCGGAACTGGGACCACCGGACTCGGGACCACCGGAACTGGAACCACCGGACTCGGGACCACTGGAACTGGAACCACCGGACTCGGGACCACCGGAACTGTCACGGAGGGAGCCTTTCATCTTCTCCTCCGTTTAGGGACCACCGGAACTGGGACCACCGGAATCGGATCCTCCTCAGTAGAGGTCTCCGACGAAGTGGACCTCTTCTTTCTCCTCCTTCTCCGTTTCCGGGTCATCGGAAGGCTGGGGCCTCCACTGACTGCAGATGGCAGGTAACAGTCAGTGGGCTGGGACTCTGCTGGCCGTAGACGTTTAGGCTCACCAAGATGGTAGATCTGGTGGACAAAGTCCCCGAATCCCCAGGAAAAATAGGAGTGAGGACTCAAATGCAGGAAGGTGGATTTATTTAAACAACAAAATGAAACAAACACAAACAAAACACCCACAAGGGGGAAAACCTAACTAGAAATAAACTAAATACAAGGAGCAGGAACATGTAGCACGACGGGGAACAGATTCACACTTACCCTGTAACTACATGAAAAAAGAGGGGAACAAGCACCACTTACCCTGTAACAACACGGATAATTATACCTTAATTAAAAAATACTTACAGTATAAATAATTTGTTAATTTTCCTGGTAGTTCCCCCTTTTTTCCCCAAATATTACATATTGTTCCCTTATACCAGGGGTGTCCAAAGTCCGGCCCATGGGCCAAATGTGGCCCGGGGATGAATTTCAAATGGCCCGCAGCTTTTCTATTAAAATATATTATATGTGGCCCACCACGCATAATTCACAAATCGTGCAGTTTCACAATGTCAACACAAGGTGGCAGTAATAGATTTTAGGCCCAGGAAACATTAACATGCCAAAAGCGGAACGAAACAGAGCTACTTGTGCATACTCTGCAGCGCGCGACTCACAAGCTCACAAATATGTTACTTGCTGAGTGTCTCAATCACATGACCACTAAACAACCAGTAGGAAGTGTTCAAGTTCGGCGTAGAGGTCTCCGGTACAAGCTGCAAGTTTCTCTGTGATTTAATTTAGTTTAAAGCCAGTTGAAACAGCGCTGAATTAATCAACAACACTAATGTGCAAATCAGGAGAAACACTGAGCCGATTCAGTTAGAATGCTTTTCAACCAACAATTCGCCATCATGGATTTACTGTGGTAACACTAACTGTAACCGTGGTGTTTTGTCAGAAATGTAGGATAATATCTAATTTTATTTAATTTTTAATGTAAAATGAGTAATTACAGATTATTTTGTCATAAATTTGCAGTTTTGTGCATTTGTATTTATATTAAATGTGTTTATAGACTAAATACCATAAAGCCATTCTAGATATAGAAACAATATTTTAATTGAAGAGCAATTAGCCTATATCATTTCATATTAAAGCACAAAAGAAACCCTGAGCATGCTATGTCGTCAATTAAGTCATGAAGTTACCAAAAAGATGATTAAAGCTGCCTCAAAACTGTGCATGTATTTGTTATGCGTCACATTTAAGAACAAAAGAAAAAAAGGAAAACAATATTTTTTTTGTACTTTTAAGGATTAATCTACATTTAATTTATAATTTAGTGTTTGATAACTTTATTCAAGTTCTGTATATTTCCAGGGTTTATTATAATAGGTTTTTGTGAAGATTGCTTTAAGCTTACTTAAATTTAAGTTTATTTTTTTATTTAGTTGTTATTTTTTAAAGTCTAATAAATATTAAAATTGATAGCTCTCAATTATACTGTAATGTTGAATGGCTATAATTAATGGTTACATTGAGTGTCATTGAGACCGAGACATCAGTAGTAGTATTGGTATCAGAGATACTGGCCTTCAGTCATAAAAAGATGCCATACATATTAAAAATATACTTTCTTTATGTTGTTAATACATTAATTTGGAGACAAAACCAAACCAATCTATTTAGGCTTTGTTGGTCCCATGATGCTGATCATCAGCTTTCTCTGTCAACTCAGGCGTTGATCCTGAGTTTAGGAGTTTAGCTGTGACATCAGTAGTGAACAGCCAATCACATGCTGTGGATCAGTGAAACTGAGATTCACTTTTCGCGAGAGAAGCAGCGAGATTCATTTCTCTCTTCTGCAGAATATTACATGATTGAAAAATATTAAGAATTTAAACAAATTTACACAGCAAGAAGAAAAGAGCTGTCTATGAAAGAGGACAACTTAAAGAAAAATCTTATATGTCAATGCAAGTAAAAGTTATAAAGTTAGTTTAGTTGGTATTTAGAGAGAATTGAACATTTAAGCTCAAATGTAATAATTTTTATAGCTTTATTTATTGATTTTAAAGCTTATTTGTATGACCTTTATATAGGCTATTTATATTAATTTTAACAAAGTGCCTATTAATGATTAATTAACTAAAATGATACATGTGTAATTGATTAAGGGTATAATAATTACATACATGATATCTAAACCATTCAAAATTATTATTATTATAAATAAGCATTATTAAAAGCCAGACGCTTCAGTCTTTAAAAACCATTTGCTATGTAGTAACCTTTAATTTGGAGTAGAAAAAGGGGGAGTGACTTTATTGCATCAGAGGTGTGCTCACAGCTGACTGGTCCAATTTCAGTTTGAGATCTCTTATCCAGAACATAACCTGCCCTGGAGCAGGTTAGCCGTAGAGCGCAAGTTACTATGGAGATGAACACTGCTAAAAGCCAAACCACTTTAATGGTACCTAAAACCCAGGATTGGCACAAACTAAGCTTAAACATATCTGGCTAGCCAGCTAAACCGGCTTCATGGTATAGGCCCAAGGTGTGTCCACAACATCGAATCTGGCCCACTTTTAAAAAAGTTTGGACACCCCTGCCTTATACCTACACATACATACTTTATAATTTCACTATAATTACCGAAAGTTATGCTGTAAAAGTACTTTTGCAGTACTTTCCAGGCTGTAATCTAAAGCATTACCAAACGTTTTACTTTGGAAAACAGGATTCAAAGTGCACGTTTTTGAAAACAATACCGTTATCGTCTCTCTGTGTAAACTACAAAAATGTGAATTTGTGAAAACGGTGACGTCATGCGCATGTGTATGACCTATTCAGTCTATAGGCACATGGGGCCCTATCATACACCCGGCACAATGTGACGCCAGGACGCAAGTGTTTTTTGCTAGTTTCAGCCCAACGCAGTTATCATTTTCACGTCCAGCGCCATGTTGTTTAAATAGCAAATGCACTCGTGCCCATCTGTTCGCCCATGGGCGTGCTGGTCTGAAAACCAGGTGTGTTCAGGAGCATTGTTGGCGCGTTGCTATTTTGAGGAACTGAACACAACTGCGCCATTGACCAACAAAGACCTGGTCTAAAGTCAATAGTGCAGTATTTTTTGTGTTATTTAAAGGGCGTGTTAGTAATATGTGTCTATAGGCGGGTGCACAACGCACGTACACTCTGCTTATTACACACACAGGGCAGCAGCAGCACACAAACATTTATAAATATTAAAAATAAAGGATTCCTCTCTGGAGAAGCGTTCAGTCTTTCCGCTCGCAAATTCCGCCATGTAAATAGCGAATACGCCATGGTGCAAGTGCAACTGGCTTTTAAAGGGAATGGGAGATGAGACTTGATTTATTGCACGTTACGCCCAAAACACACCCATGACTCATTAAGAGACTAGGTACAACCGTTTTGGACCACTGACCATTTTTTCCATCATTAAACTATCAAAAGTGGATTCGGACACGCTAAGTGCATCTGCGCCATCCGCTTCAGACCATGCGCTCAGATCGTTAAAATAGGGCCCATAATGTTTCTTTACAAAGTGACATCACCATCTACTGGCCTGGCATGAATACTACAGATCCATGTGAACGGGGATCTTTTTGACAATGTTGTGATCTGTACATGAAAAACACAAAGTAAAAACATTTCTGTTTTTAGTACATTGTTGTCGTGTAAATGTACCTTTAGTTCAGTTTCTTGTGTTTGAGTTTGTTACCATGGGTTTTCATTGATTGTTTGATTTGTTGCACCTGATGTTCATTTCGCTGATTAGTTTGCCTTGGTATTTAAGCCCTGTGTTTTGTTTTGTTCAGTTCATTTGTCTGTTCTTGTCTCATTATACCAGTTGTTCTGTTTATGAGTCCTTTTGTTTTGAGTTTGAATTCAATAAAATCTACAACTGCCAGCGATTAGATCTGGATCTTTATTTTCTGTGTGCTGACAGATGCAAAGGTCATCAGAAAATCTAAAACATTTTAAAGCCTTGCCAGTTTAAATGTTCAGGGAATTTTACCTGCACAGTGTCTGGTAGACTGAATTGAGTTCTTTCTTTGCAGCTTATTGCACTTAAACAGCCAAATACAATACAAGATGTTGGTCATATTACTCACCCTTGCCTCACATCTTCATTGATTTTGAGCATTTAGTTTTAGATGTAGACTGTTGGACTGAACACAAGAGGATGAGTGTCTAGGCCAGAGTCTCATGCTGTCCGGAAACAAGGACACAAACGCACACACTGTCCTGCTGATGTAAAGGAAGGAAATGTAAGACTTTAGACAATCAATAAACAGGTAACAAAGAGTGGAGGATAGTCTCTGTTTTCTCCTTTCTGCCTCAAATGTTAGCATGTCCTGGGAGTGTTCTGATGCTCAAAGGCCTGTCTGACGTCAAACCCATGAACATCTGAGTTCATATTGACTTCCAGGCTTTTATCAGATAATTCACACAGGGCTTTAAACCAGAAAGAAGAAAACGCGATTGTGGCCTACATATATAACAAACTGGAGATGGAAATTGGTTTCCCTCCCATTCTAAATCAAACAATTCTCATAAACGGATATGAAATTTGTCACTGGCTGTATAATTGTCTCACTCGCTGCTCAATGCCTTTTGGCAAACTGGTGCTAAAATTGGTTTAGCTGCAGGTAGTTATATGGTGTTCTGCAAATCTCTGAAATGGACAAAGAGAAAACATATACTGAGTTCTAGATGTAGGTATTTCAACTCATTTCACAGCAGAGGAGGGAAGACATAGATCCGTCTTATAGAGTGATGTTTGAATGACCCCTATAGCTTGTACACAGTCTGTAGCTCCTATAGTGTAATTCACGGGCATATGATTCACGTCAGTGTGGTGTGACGCTCTGTATGGAGGATGAAGAGTGACACTTAAAAATAAAATGAAGGAATAAAAAATATTTTTACCAATGAAAATGGTAATTAATCCCTTTTTAAATGCTGATATTAATAATATGCATTTATAGTTATTTATAGACAATATAGTTAAAATAATTAAACTGTTTAATTTGGAAAAAAGCTAATGTTTTTTAAAATGCAGTTTAAAATGTGCATTTAACATGGTTTATTAATTTACCAAATAAATAAAATAGTTTTCCTATTTAAATGTCTATTTATTTTTTTAATTTAAAATATTGTATTATTTTATTTACATTTTGAAATGTGAACATTAAATACATAGTTTTAAATATGTCTATTAATTTCTCCATCTAAAAAGTTATTTATTCATTTTTATTTTAGAATAATTACATTTATAATTCAATTCCTTTGTTTTTAAAGGGTTAGTTCACCCAAAAATCCTGTCATTAATTACTTACCCTCATGTCGTTCGACACCCGTAAGACCTTTGTTCATCTTCGGAACACAAATGAAGATATTTTTGTTGAAATCCGATGGCTCAGAAAGGCCTCCATTGGCAGCAATGACATTTCCTCTCTCAAGACCCATAAAAGGTACTAAAGACGTCGTTAAAAATCCATCTCACTACAGTGGTTCTACAATCATTTTATGAAGCAACGAGAATAGTTTTTGTGCGCAAAAAAAAAACTAAATAACGACTTACATAGTGATGGCCGATTTCAAAACACGGCTTCACGAAGCTTCGGAGCGTTATGAATCAGCGTATCGAATCAGCAGTTCAGAGCGACAAAGTCACGTGATTTCAGCAATTTGACACGCGATCTGAATCATGAATCGATACACTGATTCATAACGCTCCGAAGCTTCAGGAAGCAGTGTTTTGAAATCGGCCATCACTATATAAGTTGTTATTTAGTCTTTTTTGTGCACAAAAACTATTCTCGTCGCTTCATAAAATTATTGTAGAACCACTGTAGTGAGATGGACTTTTTAACGAGTAGTTTAGTACCTTTTATGGGTCTTGAGAGAGGAAATGTCATTGCTGCCAATGGAGGCCTTTCTGAGCCATCGGATTTCAACAAAAATATCTTCATTTGTGTTCCGAAGATAAACAAACGTCTTACGGGTGTCGAACGACATGAGGGTAAGTAATTAATGACAGGATTTTCATTTTTGGGTGAACTAACCCTTTAAGTGGCACACCTAGTCCTCCACAGAAGCAACTAAATAAAAAAAATATTACAGTAATATGGGTGGACTCAATAATTTATAATGTTTAGCGACACTAGTGTGCCAAATGTTTAATATTATGTTCTTATAAGTTGTGAATCAACAATGACCATGCACTCATGAAAATGTCTAATCATGTAAGTAAATGTATATTATTTTGGAAGCACTTTATTTTACAGTGTCCTTGTTACATATGTTACATGTACTTACCATAGTAATAACAGTAAATTATGAATAAATTACATGCAACTAATCCTCAACCAAACCCTAATTCTTACCTAACCCTATAGTAAGTACATGATGTTAATTAATATTACTCAGTACTTCAATCACACATTTTTTTATTGTTAATCAGAATTTAGAGTCATAACTAAATCTGTTTTTATAGCACTGTGTTGTTTTTCCCATCTCTCAAATGCGCTGTATGCTAAATGTGTTGTACTGCTGTTCGGTTGTTTGTCACAGATGAGTGCAAATCAAGACAAAAACAAGAATTAATATCCCAGGAAGCTGAAAGGACAGGAACAGGACAACATACGCTCACGCTGTGACTGACACCAGATTAAACCAGCTGACCGCAGATGCAACCCCAGCTTCACTGGCAGAATAAATATCAAATTGAATACTGCTGTTTATCAGTGTTTTTCAGTTTGAGGCTAATAAATACATTATATTGCCAAAAGTTTTGGGACACCTGCCCTTACATGCACATAAACTTTAATGACATCCCATTCTTAATCCGTAGGGTTTAATATGGAGTTGGTCGACCCTTTGCAGCTATAACAGCTTCAACTCTTCTGGGAAGGCTTTCCACAAGGTTTAGGAGTGTGTTTATAGGAATTTTTGACCATTCTTCTAGAAGCGAATTTGTGAGGTCAGGCACTGATGTTGTACGAGAAGGCCTGGCTCGCAGTCTCCGCTCTAATTCATCCCAAAGGTGTTCTATCGGGTTAAGGTCAGGACTCTTTGCAGGCCAGTCAAGTTCCCCCTCACAGAAAAAACACATGAACTTCACATGTGCAAAAACACATAAAAACATGTTAAAAGCTAATGTGGTCATGTTAAAAGCAATATGTCACTCGCACCCCGCGCACTCCATTTATTCACTCCTCACACACCTCTCTGGGCACTGGCCACCCATCTCGAAGAGCCCCCGTCATCTTCCTGCCGGAAAACTCCATCCTCTGCCCGTTCCTAACCGACCCTGGTCACACCTAGGAGTGGACTTTATCACTGACCTCCCTGTCTCTGATGGCTGTACCTGCATCCTCGTTGTGATTGACAGATTCTCTAAGTCCTGCCGTCTGCTTCTTTTGAAAGGTTTGCCAATAGCTATGGAAACCGCTGAACTGATGTTTAACCACATCTTCCGTTACTACGGTATCCCTGAGGACATCGTATCCGACAGAGAGCCCCAGTTCATCTCCAGGGTTTGGAAGAGCTTCTTCACCCTCCTAGGTGTGACCGTCAGCCTCTCCTCGGGTTACCATCCCCAGTCGAACAGGCAGACGGAACATAAGATCCAGGAGATCGGCTGCTTCCTCCGTACCTTCTGTCACTGCCACCAGGACTCCTGGAACCAGTTCCTGGGTTGGGCAGAGTACGCCCAAAACTCTCTCCGCCAACCTTCCACCGGACTCACTCCCTTTCAGTGCGTATTCGGCTATCAACCCTGTTCCCCTGGTCGGGGGATCCTTCGGACGTCCCAGCAGTAGACTACTGGTTACGGGAGAGTGAGAGGGTCTGGGACTCGGCACATCACCAACTCCAACGGGCTCTCCGCAGATGCAGGATGACAGCCGACCTTCGCCGCTTCAAGACTCCATCTTACCAGCCCGGGCAGAAGGTCTGGCTGTCAACCCGGGACATCCGACTGCGTCTGCCATGCCGGAAGTTGAGTCCCAGGTTCATTGGCCCCTTCCCCATCATCCAGCGGATCAACCCGGTCACGTACAAACTCCACCTCCCTCCTCAATATCGCATTCACCCCACTTTCCATGTGTCACTCCTCAAACCTCACCACCCTTCTGTTCCTGTTTCCACAGAGCCTGGCGAAACCACGGAACCCCCCTTCCTCTCATCCTGTAAGACGGCGCAGCATATCAAGTCCAAGAAATCTTGGACTCCCGGCATCGTGGTGGTCTCTTAGAGTATCTGGTGGACTGGAAGGGCTACGGTTCCAAAGAACGCTCTTGGGTAACCAGAAACGACATACTAGACCCTAACCTGCTTGACTCTTTCCATGCCTCTCATCCTGACAGACCGGCGCCACGAGGTAGAGGACGCCCACCACGGCGTCGGGGTCCTCGGCCCTCAGGAGCGGGCCGTGTGTGTGTGTGTGTGGGGGGGGGGGGGTTTGCACGGGGGGTTTATTGTTACAAGCACGCCAGGCTCCACCCTCTCCCAGTCTCAGCGCACTCCATCTCCAGAGTACTAATCACACACACCTGCACGTCATCATCATCTGCAATCACCACCAGCACTTAAGCCCCATGCTCTCACTCAGTCACTGTCTGGTCTCGTTTGCACATAGCCACGCTAATGCTTACCTTAAGGACTCCCCTGTGATACTTACCTGCATTCTCTGTGATTCTCCGTGATCCTCCTAGTCTCCAGTGTTTCTCCTCGTCCTGTCTCCAGTCTCCCGTGTCTCGGACGACTCCATCTCCAGCGCCATCTGCAAAGCATTACGTACAGTATCATCCAATTATCTGCCTCACTCATCTGAGCTTGCTATTCTCTCACTCACCTGCCCCGCTCAGTTCTGGTTCATCAATAAACTGAAGACACAAAAGAAGGGTATGAAGAACTGTGGATTGGCCCGGTGTGGATGCTGTGTAATTCCTATAACGATAACATCAAGAACACAATGAAACTTTATTTCCACAGTGGGTCATTTCATCAAGTTATTAGGCCTATATTACCTTTTATAAAGCTCTCGTCAATATTTCTTTAAAAAAAGATCTTGTCAATATTGTAATTATATATATTATAATTATATATTTATGCTAGCCATCCACCTCGAGCAATCAGCCTAAAACAAAGACAGTAAAGGTGCGGTCACATTAACGAAATTCTGCGGGCAAAAAATGTCCACTTTCAAAAGTTTAGCCTTTTTTTTCAGCCAAACCCCCTTTGACATGAAATATTTTCTTGTAGTAGCCCCTGAGATTTTAATTTAATATTTCATTAATTTAACACCCTATTTGCATGTACGTTTCTCTGATGTCGGTTAATGGTAACATGACATACAGGTAAGCAAATAAAATATTTTTAGTAGGCGTTTAATTTAGTTTTAAATATAAAAGTATGCATTTACAGTACATGGCTGCATGATTTGGTTAAATGTATATTGTGCTTATTTTGTCATACATTGCCAATGTATTAGTAGTGGGAAGTTCGGATCATTTTACTGACTCAGATCTTTGAATCTCGTTCAGCAAAATTAACAAATCTTTTTTCAAGTAATTTTGTTTACTTCGTTCCTTTCAGCAGAATATAATTAAAATGTTACATGTAAAATTTTCCAACACATTTAGTACTTTTGGAATAAAAAAATAACTATAAGCTAATGCAGCCATGGCCAAACTTTGAGAACGAAATTATTAATTAGTTGCTTAGCTGGGTCTTCAGGCTATGTATGCATTCTGTTAGTTCACCTCACCTCCCGATACAAATCGTTCTTTCTTTTGTCACTTTTAATCAAGTCTGTTCCCTGGAAAGATTAGTTCACCTCTCGTGTCTTCGGGTTTGAGCCGTTAGTTCCGTCATCATGTCTGATCTAGGCCGTGACAGCCTCATATGTAAGGCATGCAGTCCGTAAAGAGAACTGATTAGTTCACCTCTCGAGTCTTCGGGTTCGAGTCATTCGTTCATCAAGTCCCAGCCCAATAGGCAAGGCTATGCAGTCACCGGAAACAGAAAAGATTAGTTCATCAATTAAGTCTTTGGGTACGAGTCTCGTTTTTTTGTCACATGACCGCTTCCCAGTTCAATGTTTCGCAACATATACAACATTACATTCGTATTATTGACTGCATGTTGTAATATATTTATTATTATAAAATTATCAGAAGATATGTGCAATAAACATTTATATTATGCCTATCCATTCTAACCAACCCAATGTGTCCAGTCTTCATAGGAAAATCAATTATTATACTAGCTAAAAAACTGAACAAACAAAAAAAAACCGATGCACTTGCTTGTAAGGAAGATTGTGAATTAACTCATTTCAGCATCCAACACGGCTGTCACGTGACAAAAGAACGAATGACTCGAACCCGAAGACTCGAGAGATTAACTAATCAATTCTGTTTCCTGTACAGAACATATGGGATGTTGCGCATGCGCGGTCAACACAAAATGAACGAATCGCTCTCTGAGACAACTCGTTGTTCTCGAGTCATATTAAAGATTCGTTCAAAATGAACTAACCGTTCATGAACGACACATCACTACAATGTAACTTATGCCAAGTATGAAACACAGCTCACACAGACGTCGGTCACATCACTTTCAAACCAATTCACAGAACAACTGTGAATGTATTTACCCCTGGCATTTATTATGTTCTTAGCAATATAATAATAATAAAAAAACATGTGAATGTAACCGCGCCTTAACTGGCTCATTTTCAGTTGAAATAACCGACCATCTAACTGTCCCAACAGTTTAGAAAATATTAGGCTACAGCTATAAAATGAAAGTTAAATGTGTTGAATTTGCCATTTTAAACAACTAAAACAGTTCCAACATTTAACCATACCTCAGAATTTTCCTGTCATCGACGGGAGCGCAAAACAGGACGATACGTTACAAACTTATGAAGCAGAAGAGTTTTAAATGCTTAGGATATAAAACACTACAACAATAAAAACTAATATTTGCCATCAAATGTGTAAAAACTACTAATAAAACGACATTGTTGCTTAACTTACCTTTTCCTCAGCGTACAGTGACTGTGGGCCGTTAAGGTTCAAATGATGCTCGTGTGCAGAACGTTGACTTTCCAGCCAATTTTTAAAACAGAACAAGCGTTATGAATATGATTTCTAAAAAATGGATCGGCGGTAAATGTTGATGAGTAAACCTCATTTCAATCTTGAATAGATGTTTTTTTTTTTCCGAAATTTTTTTTCCGTGGTACATGTTCCTCGCACAGTCGCAGTCAGCAGCCGTTGGAGATAAGAGCGGCTGGTCTGTATGTCAAAATATCCATCCACTTGAAAACATAGACCTCTCTTAAATGAACTCGTTAAGGTTTTTCAGCTTTCAATGGTTTATATGTGTGTTTACATATATGCAATACTATATATATTTGCAGTGTGTGTTTTATATATATAAATTATACATGAATTCCACATGTGATGTAAGTTGTAAATGGAATACATACGACATACACTCACCTAAAGGATTATTAGGAACACCTGTTCAATTTCTCATTAATGCAATTATCTAATCAACCAATCACATGGCAGTTGCTTCAATGCATTTAGGGGTGTGGTCCTGGTCAAGACAATCTCCTGAACTCCAAACTGAATGTCAGAATGGGAAAGAAAGGTGATTTAAGCAATTTTGAGCGTGGCATGGTTGTTGGTGCCAGACGGGCCGGTCTGAGTATTTCACAATCTGCTCAGTTACTGGGATTTTCACGCACAACCATTTCTAGAGTTTACAAAGAATGGTGTGAAAAGGGAAAAACATCCAGTATGCGGCAGTCCTGTGGGCGAAAATGCCTTGTTGATGCTAGAGGTCAGAGGAGAATGGGCCGACTGATTCAAGCTGATAGAAGAGCAACTTTGACTGAAATAACCACTCGTTACAACCGAGGTATGCAGCAAAGCATTTGTGAAGCCACAACACGCACAACCTTGAGGCGGATGGGCTACAACAGCAGAAGACCCCACCGGGTACCACTCATCTCCACTACAAATAGGAAAAAGAGGCTACAATTTGCACGAGCTCACCAAAATTGGACAGTTGAAGACTGGAAAAATGTTGCCTGGTCTGATGAGTCTCGATTTCTGTTGAGACATTCAGATGGTAGAGTCAGAATTTGGCGTAAACAGAATGAGAACATGGATCCATTATGCCTTGTTACCACTGTGCAGGCTGGTGGTGGTGGTGTAATGGTGTGGGGGATGTTTTCTTGGCACACTTTAGGCCCCTTAGTGCCAATTGGGCATCGTTTAAATGCCACGGCCTACCTGAGCATTGTTTCTGACCATGTCCATCCCTTTATGACCACCATGTACCTATCCTCTGATGGCTACTTCCAGCAGGATAATGCACCATGTCACAAAGCTCCAATCATTTCAAATTGGTTTCTTGAACATGACAATGAGTTCACTGTACTAAAATGGCCCCCACAGTCACCAGATCTCAACCCAATAGAGCATCTTTGGGATGTGGTGGAACGGGAGCTTCGTGCCCTGGATGTGCATCCCACAAATCTCCATCAACTGCAAGATGCTATCCTATCAATATGGGCCAACATTTCTAAAGAATGCTTTCAGCACCTTGTTGAATCAATGCCACGTAGAATTAAAGCAGTTCTGAAGGTCGAAAGGGTGTCAAACACAGTATTAGTATGGTGTTCCTAATAATCCTTTAGGTGAGTGTACATGTATACACATACACACACACACTACAGTTGTTTATAAGTCATTAAAATAAATGTGAAGTAGATTATGAACTTTTAAAACTTAGTAAGCTTCAAAACAATAGTCTTTTACACTTTAGACATTCTACTAACTAACGTTGTAACTACACTAATTAACAAGGAAAACTACAAGGTACTACAACCACTGGACAGGAAACAAGAGCAATACGAGTAAACATACAAAACAACAGGGTACAAGTAACAACAGTTAAGCTGTATTTGTGACGTGGTAACATGTTTGCTACATGTGCCACATTTCGTTGCAACGTGGTACAAGTAACAACAGTTAAGCTGTATTTGTGACGTGGTAATGTAAGCTCCATCCGTTACTCCAAACACGGAATCCAACGGCTGGTTGAAGGAATTCTGCGTGTATGTCTTTTCTGGCGCTTCTGTTAAATTCACTTAATTTATTGATATCTAATTTCAAATCTGACTCCATGAATAATTTGATCTGACTCCAATTTTATGTGACTTCGTTTAATTTGTTACGTTTATGAATTAACGGCTGATCAAAGGATTAGTTGTGATTTAATTTAGATTGTTGATCTTTCTTAGTACCTCTTATTTTCAAATATTAGTTCCACCATGGAACCCGGAGTCGGAAGGCTAAGCGTCGCGATTCGCTAGCTCACAGGCACAAATTAGCCAGTTCTGATATTACAGAGGATTGCAGAGTGAACTATTAAGTGGTCGCACATGCTTAATCATAACAAAAAGTGTAATTTTAGTAATAGTCACGAAAGCTGCAACTTGTTAATAACAGTGACAGTCAGAAATCGGATTTTCCCAATGCTGTGCTTCCATGCTCCAGTCATTACGTCCTCGGTTTGATCTACCCTGACAGGACGATTTGCGGAAACTCCTACTTACTCCACATGCGTCACTACTAAAATAATGATTTCAGAAAGAGACAGAATAAATCAAGATTAACATTTATTTTAGCCAGGCAGAACATTACAATAAAAATAATCAAACCAGAATTTGTGGTACACAACTGATCAGCATACAATATAAAACACAATTACAAAATAATATGAAAAGAGTTTCAAAGAGTCATATCTGGCACAGTACACACAGTGTGTGTGAGTGCCTCTCGGACACTGACACAGCACTGCATTAGGGGTTTAGATCGTTGGCAGCTCTGCTACCCTTCCTTAAATACCCAGACCAGAACAAAAGGGTTGTAAATATTTACTACACAAACACCTAGTTTCGGGGGAGAGGATCAGATATCTGAGGAGACCACTCAAAAAGGAGAACAGAATTCTCATAAGTTAAAATTTTTCTCATCCTACCAATGACTGCAGTGAAGTTGAGACCATTTTACCAATCACACTGAGACAAAAAGATACCAAACATGAAAGGAGAAAAACAATAGATTTACAAGATACATCATCTGTGGTATATTTGCATTCTGTGACTTGAATCAGGGGGAAGGGAGTCGGGAAAGGGAGAGAAGGTTTGGGCAGGGCGATTTCTCACAGTCTTTCTGTGAGATCTTCTCTCCAGATTAGTGAGTTTTATTGTTCTATTGCAAGGGGTTGGATCTTCAGCTTTTGTCTTAGCAGTAAAACCGATCCTTACAGTAACATGTGATCCACATGTGCCAAATTGTGATCACATGTGAAATTCATGTGGTTTTTCTGTAAGGGCCTCTACACTAAACTCGCTCATCCATGTCTTTATGGACCTTGCTTTGTGCACTGGTGCGCAGTCATGTTGGAACAGGAAGGGGCCATCCCCAAACTGTTCCCACAAAGTTGGGAGCATGAAATTGTCCAAAATGTCTTGGTAACCCCTGAAAAACAACCCCACACCATAATCCCCCCTCCACCAAACTTTACACTTGGCACAATGCAGTCAGGCAAGTACTGTTCAACCGCCAAATCTAGACTTGTCCATCGGATTGCCAGACAGAGAAGCGTGATTCGTCACTCCAGAGGACACGTCTCCACTGCTCTAGAGTCCAGTGGCGGCGTGCTTTACACCACTGCATCCCACGCTTTGCATTGCACTTGGTGATGTAAGGCTTGGATGCAGCTGCTCGGCCATGGAAACCCATTCCATGAAGCTCTCTACGCACTGTTCTTGAGCACATGAAGTTTGGAGCTATTGACTCTTCAGAAAGTTGGCGACTCCTGCGCATTGTGCACCTCAGCATGCGCTGACCCCGCTCTGTGATTTTTATGTGGCCTACCACTTCATGGCTGAGTTGCTGTTGTTCCCAATGGCTTCCACTTTGTTATTAATACCACTAACAGTTGACCGTGGAATATTTAGTAGTGTGGAAACTTCATGAATGGACTTATAGCACAGGTGGCAACCTATCACGGTACCATGCTTGAATTCACTCAGCTCCTGAGAGCGACCCATTCTTTCACAAATGTTTGTAGAAGCATCTGCATGCCTAGGTGCTTGATTTAATACACCTGTGGCCATGGAAGTGATTGAAACACATTTAATGATTTGGAGGGGTGTCCCAATACTTCTGGCAATATAGTATATTATGAGTATTCAAATTAGTGTATGTATTCTATAGTTGTAAATAGTTTCTTAGTGTAGCTAACTAAATTACTTTTTCTAAACAGTTTTAAAGTAGATACTCCATCAGTATAATTACTTTGTTTTCCTATGTGCCCTCAAAGAAAATACTGTTCTTGATGCATTAAAGTGTCAATTCTTTTTTTCTCAACATCCTGCCACAGAAATTATGCCCTCGAAACACTTTCGATTGCGTCAGGAAAGAGATCTAGTTCCCACGCTTAAAACGCTTCCCACGCTTCCTTTTGAAGATTATGTTAATGAGTTTTTTCTCCAAATGCTGACCCATAAAAGTTACGTTACGTTTGACAGATTACTAATGTTGAATAAAAACACTATCCCTCGAAGAAGAACAAGGACCAGAATGACTTTGATACTGCTTTTTCAGAGTTTCTGAAGTTCATCCCACATTACAGTTTTGATCATTTTGTTCTGTGAGTCACTAAAAGCATAAGAAATACTGTATTTCCCTTATATTAGTTGAAATAAAACCAGTACATCAAAAATGGTTCTTTCAACTGATAAATAACAATCAAATATATCACCCACGTCTTTAACAGCAGAGTATGTCATAAGAAGGGATACATTTAAACACAGATGATAGTTAAACAGATAACTTCTAAAAGCATTTGGTTCGATTTTCAGTTGATCCCATCTTTAATAACCATAATGCATCAACTAGTAAAATTTCAGGTGATCTTGAGGAGATATAAAACTGTCATTTGACAGTGAAAACAAAGGTCAGGTTTCAATAATGATATCACCTAAAAAGAGCACAAGGAGAAAAACAATGGGCCCAAGACTGAGACTTGTGGCACACCACACCTTAAAATCAGACATCTCATAATTTATACAATCAATGCGGTAATAGGCTGTCACATAAAACAGAATCTAAACATTTGTCCTCAAAGCTACTGTGATTTTCAAGCCCAAAAGAATATGGTCTACACAGTACCAGTTCCAGAAGCAGGAAAAAAGGGATTTGAGTGAGTTTGACAAGGGCCAAATTTTGATGGCTAGACGACTTGGTCAGAGCATCTCCAAAACTGCAGCTCTTGTGGGGTGTTCCCGGTCTGCAGTGGTCAGTATCTATCAAAAGTGCTCCAAGGAAGGAACAGTGGTGAACCGGCGACAGGGCCAAGGCTCATTGATGCACGTGGGGAGCGAAGGCTGGCCCATGTGGTCCGATTAAACAGTCGAGCTACTGTAGCTCAAATTGCTTAAGTTAATGTTGGTTCTGATAGAAAGCGCCAGGATACAATGTGGGAAGAAGTCAAGCCGGCGGAGGCAGTGTGATGCTTTGGGCAATGTTCTGCTGGGAAACCTTGGGTCCTGCCATCCATGTGGATGTTACTTTGACATGAACCACCTACCTAAGGATTGTTGCAGACCATGTACACCCTTTCATGGAAACGGTATTCCCTGGTGGCTGTGGCTCTTTCAGCAGGATAATGCGCCCTGCCACAAAGCAAAAATGGTTCAGGAATGGTTTGAGGAGCACAACGAGTTTGAGGTGTTGACTTGGCCTCCAAATTCCCCAGATCTCAATCCAATGGAGCATCTGTGGGATGTGCTAAACAAACAAGTCCGATCCACGGAGGCCCCACCTCGCAACTTACAGGACTTTAAGGATCTGCTGCTAACATCTTGGTGCCAGATACCAACACAATATTAGGAAGGTGGTCATAATGTTATGCCTGATCGGTGTTTACTTATACAAAAATGAGATACAGCCCAGTCAGTCTCTGTATTGTGAAGGAGTCTAAAGCCCTACTGAAATTCTTTGTATTTTTGATTAAAACGGATGATTGTAAACAGGTCTATAATTAATCAAGTCAAAAGCATGTAAATTCGGTTTCTTTAAAGAGGTTTAATGACTGCCAGTTTGAAAGTTCCGAGAACGTGTCCAATGTGGTGATTGTAATAAAATGGCATTGAAAGATCCCAGCAGAGGTCTGGTAGAGAGAACACAGGCCTGGAGCGCTCTTAAAGGTCACCCAAAGCTGAGCTATTGGATTTCTCTGACCTGCTGCTCTGTGCTGAAATAATCACAGACCTCAGGCAGCAGGAGTCGCACGAGTGCGTTCACACCTGACCTGCTCTCCAAAGTATTTGAGTTCAGAAAGAACAGAAAGCTGAGCACCAACAGTGACAAGGAGAGAGAAATGTCAATCAATGAATACATGAATAAACGGAAAGATTGAGAGTTAATGAATCAAGATCCTTTCTGTTTTTGTGTTTATAAAGACTGGTGTAAACTCAACAGCGGATTTTATTGAAACAACAGGTGAGATGACAACAGAATGGAGTTAGGGACAGCGAAGAGATGAACGGAGGCAGTGCAGATGAATAATAATACAGTCTTTGTAGATGAAGATGGTAATACAGAGAATACAACTGGAAAAACAGAGACGAGGATGACTGGAAGACGAGAACACTGGCAAATTAACGAACAGGATAATGATAACGCAGGATAACAGGTAAACTGTACAAGTAATTATAACTAGAGCGTCGTAAACACAACCGAGTCCAGACAATAAGTGAGTGTGAGAGTCCATGGCTGTGTTCGAAATCGTCCCCTATACCCTTATTCACTATTCCCTACATTACTCCACTAATATAGTCCACTTGAAGGAGTGAATGAAAACGAGTGAGTAAATTCGGACACTGAGTGCACCGGAAGGGCTGATGCTTTTACATAGCGTGCTTGCTGTTTAATAATCCTTTAAAACTTTTTAAAGCAAACTGGCAGCTCCAGTAATTAAATGATTTATCTTGAATTCTGTCATGGAAACAATGTATAAGCCTAAATTAAAATTGAATTTATACCTGTATATTACAAAGTACCCACATTAAACCAGCAGTTTGGAAAATGGATGGATGGACGATTCATCTTCTGGTCAGACACGGGAATTAATTCGGCAAGACCCTCACAGTGCATTGTGGGTATTCTCTAGCTGTTGAGTGTACATCAGTTGTACGCTCGTTATTGCGGTGCGTTATGGGATTTAATGAGTGCTCGATAATCTCCAGTATGGTTTCGGACACCACTACAGATGGCTGTCAACTCAAATAGACTCCTGTTTAAGGGAATAGAGGGTGATTTCTGACACAGCCCATATTATAGTGTCTGTTATTGGTGACAGGTGCTTCTGATCAGTACTCTGGTGAGCGTGAGTGAAGTGTAGACTGGGACTGAGGGAGAGAGCCTGGTGAAGCTGTGACGCAAAGTATGGAAAAACAATATAATTTACAGTGACATATAAGGTGAAATATACACCGGCATATCATTATGACCACCTTCCTAATATTTTGTTGGTTCCCTCTTTTGCTGCTAAAACAGGGCGCATTATCCTGCTGAAAGTGTCAAAGTAACATCCACATGGATGGCAGGACCCAAGGTTTCCCAGCAGAACATTGCCCAAAGCATCACACTGCCACCGCCAGCTTGCCTTCTTCCCATAGTGCATCCTGGTGCCATGTGTTCCCCAGGGCACCCTGACTGGTCTGCGGCTATGCAGCCCCATACACAACAAACTGCGATGCACTGTGTATTCTGACACCTTTCTATCAGAACCAGCATTAACTTCTTGAGCAATTTGAGCTACAGTAGCTCCTCTGTTTGATCGGACCACACAGGCCAGCCTTCGTTCCCCACGTGCATCAATGAGCCTTGGTCGCCCATGACCCTTTCACCGGTTCACCACTGTTCCTTCATTGGAGCACTTTTGATAGATACTGACCACTGCAGACCGGGAACACCCCACAAGAGCTGCAGTTTTGGAGATGCTCTGACCCAGTCATCTAGCCATCACAATTTGGCCCTTGTCAAACTCGCTCAAATCCTTACGCTTGCCCATTTTTCCTGCTTCTAACACATCAATTTTGAGGACAAAATGTTCACTTGCTGCCTTATATATCCCACCCACTAACAGGTGCCGTGATGAAGAGATGATCAGTGTTATTCACTTTACCTGTCATAATGTTATGCCTGATTGGTGTATGGTGACATATACAATACTGTAACTAGCAAGATAATACACTCACTTTTGCAGTAAAATATTGTTATTGTGTTTTTAAAATGTTAAGCATATAATTTACAGAGGAAAATGTCCCAAAGTCCCTGTGTGACACTGTTTCTGTTTCTTTGACCTCACCAGACTCCTGCCTTGAAGAGATTGTAACATGATCCCATTTAGTCAAGCTTGAATCATCATCTTTTTTCCCTTGTTGTAATGCATTACTAAAAACACATGAGTCTTGAGTGGTTTTATCAGAGAATAGGGCTCACTGCACATTCTTCAGTACTCTCTGCTGCCCTGTATACTGCCTGACTGTGTGAATCATCTTCTGTGTTGTTCAAAAACAAAATTGATTGTGCCCTTCACTTCTCCACTACTTTCTCCTGTATATTCAGTCTTTTCTCTTTCCAGCTGGACATTTTTTCCAGGGTCATGGATTGGTTTCCACTGCTAGTCAACATTAGAAAGTGTTTTTTTTTATACAAAGGCTACATTTAAATTACAATAAATTACTTTTAAAATAATAATACGTTATTTTGAAAAGTGTTTATTTGAAGCAGAAAACTAAATAACTTAATAGTTTTCATGCATCACTCACAGCGGACACAAATAAATGTCTGCTTGGAAGACAAGCAAGGTGAGGGAGTATTTTGACTACACAAAACTTTTCCACTGGCATATAACTTTTAAGCTCGCTTATAGGCTTGTTATACTACCAGTTATGAGGGACAATTCCAGTGAAATTTTACACCGGTTTAAAGGTGAAATATTATGAATTCAATTTACTTGACAACAACGGATCTTTATCAATATCCCAATAAACAGAACACGCTTAAATAATGTATAGTTGCTAGGACACATCAAGCATTTCTTGTCTTTGCATACACGAAAAGCACATTAAAACACTGACAAGTAAGCAGTGGCCATTATAACAAACAACAGTACCTTTACATGTGCTAACTTATTATAACTAACTTTAACATAATTTCATTAAGAAAGAGTTTGCACTTGTATTGGTCCTGCACTGGCTATTTATTTAGTTAATTTGAATAAATATATTGGTTAACGTTAATTAAGTGAATGCCTAAGTTTAAAGTCTCCCTATTATGCTATTTTAAAGGTTCCTACTTTGGTTTTGAAGTCTCCTACAATAAGGTTTACATGCATTCAAGGATAAAAAGCACTTTAATTTTCTCATAATATACACTCACCTAAAGGATTATTAGGAACACCTGTTCAGTTTCTCATTAATGCAATTATCTAATCAACCAATCACATGGCAGTTGCTTCAATGCATTTAGGGGTGTGGTCCTGGTCAAGACAATCTCCTGAACTCCAAACTGAATGCCAGAATGGGAAAGAAAGGTGATTTAAGCAATTTTGAGCGTGGCATGGTTGTTGGTGCCAGATGGGCCGGTCTGAGTATTTCACAATCTGCTCAGTTACTGGGATTTTCACGCACAACCATTTCTAGAGTTTACAAAGAATGGTGTGAAAAGGGAAAAACATCCAGTATGCGGCAGTCCTGTGGGCGAAAATGCCTTGTTGATGCTAGAGGTCAGAGGAGAATGGGCCGACTGATTCAAGCTGATAGAAGAGCAACTTTGACTGAAATAACCACTCGTTACAACCGAGGTATGCAGCAAAGCATTTGTGAAGCCACAACACGCACAACCTTGAGGCGGATGGGCTACAACAGCAGAAGACCCCACCGGGTACCACTCATCTCCACTACAAATAGGAAAAAGAGGCTACAATTTACACGAGCTCACCAAAATTGGACAGTTGAAGACTGGAAAAATGTTGCCTGGTCTGATGAGTCTCGATTTCTGTTGAGACATTCAGATGGTAGAGTCAGAATTTGGCGTAAACAGAATGAGAACATGGATCCATCATGCCTTGTTACCACTGTGCAGGCTGGTGGTGGTGGTGTAATGGTGTGGGGGATGTTTTCTTGGCACACTTTAGGCCCCTTAGTGCCAATTGGGCATCGTTTAAATGCCACGGCCTACCTGAGCATTGTTTCTGACCATGTCCATCCCTTTATGACCACCATGATGGCTACTTCCAGCAGGATAATGCACCATGTCACAAAGCTCGAATCATTTCAAATTGGTTTCTTGAACATGACAATGAGTTCACTGTACTAAAATGGCCCCCACAGTCACCAGATCTCAACCCAATAGAGCATCTTTGGGATGTGGTGGAACGGGAGCTTCGTGCCCTGGATGTGCATCCCACAAATCTCCATCAACTGCAAGATGCTATCCTATCAATATGGGCCAACATTTCTAAAGAATGCTTTCAGCACCTTGTTGAATCAATGCCACGTAGAATTAAGGCAGTTCTAAAGGCGAAAGGGGGTCAAACACAGTATTAGTATGGTGTTCCTAATAATCCTTTAGGTGAGTGTACATTGCAGCAGCATCTGCTTTCTCACAGTGTCTGAAACAGTTAAATAAAGGATTCGGTCTCTCTAAATCCCTCCTCTCTGAGAGCCAGATGGCTTAGTCTGCTGTGATTGGTCTACTCTGCTCTGATTGGTTAGATGGCTCAGTCTGCTGTGATTGGTCTACTGTGCTCTGATTGGTCAGATGTCTCAGTCGGCTGTGACTGTTCTACTCTGCTCTGATTGGTCAGTTGGCTCAGTCTGCTGTGATTGGTCTACTGTGCTCTGATTGGTAATTTGGCCCAGTCTGTTGTGATTGGTCTACTCTGCTCTGATTGGTCAGATGGCCCAGTCTGTTGTGATTGGTCTACTGTGCTCTGATTGGTCAAATGTCTCAGTCGGCTGTGACTGTTCTACTCTGCTCTGATTGGTCAGTTGGCTCAGTCTGCTGTGATTGGTCTACTCTGCTCTGATTGGTTAGATGGCCTAGTCTGTTTTGATTGGTCTACTCTGCTCTGATTGGTCAGATGGCCCAGTCTGTTGTGATTGGTCTACTGTGCTCTGATTGGTCAGCTTGCTCAGTCTGTTGTGATTGGTCTACTCTGCTCTGATTGGTCAGATGGCTCAGTCTTTTGTGATTGGTCTGCTCTGCTCTGATTGGTCAGATGGCTCAGTCTGCTGTGATTGGTCTACTCTGCTCTGATTGGTTAGATGGCCCAGTCTGTTGTGATTGCTCTACTCTGCTCTGATTGGTCAGGTGGCCCAGTCTGTTGTGATTGGTCTACTGTGCTCTGATTGGTCAGATGGCTCAGTCTGTTGTGATTGGTCTACTCTGCTCTGATTGGTCAGATGGCTCAGTCTGTTGTGATTGGTCTACTCTGCTCTGATTGGTCAGATGGCTCAATCTGTTGTGATTGGTCTACTGTTCTCTGATTGGTCAGATTGCTCAGTCTGTTGTGATTGGTCTACTCTGCTCTGATTGGTCAGATGGCTCAGTCTTTTGTGATTGGTCTACTCTGCTCTGATTGGTCAGATGGCTCAGTCTGCTGTGATTGGTCTACTCTGCTCTGATTGGTTAGATGGCCCAGTCTGTTGTGATTGGTCTACTCTGCTCTGATTGGTCAGATGGCTCAATCTGTTGTGATTGGTCTACTGTTCTCTGATTGGTCAGATTGCTCAGTCTGTTGTGATTGGTCTACTCTGCTCTGATTGGTCAGATGGCTCAGTCTTTTGTGATTGGTCTACTCTGCTCTGATTGGTCAGATGGCTCAGTCTGCTGTGATTGGTCTACTCTGCTCTGATTGGTTAGATGGCCCAGTCTGTTGTGATTGGTCTACTCTGCTCTGATTGGTCAGGTGGCTCAGTCTGTTGTGATTAGTCTACTCTGCTCTGATTGGTCAGATGGCCCAGTCTGTTGTGATTGGTCTACTGTGCTCTGATTGGTCAGATGGCTCAGTCTGTTGTGATTGGTCTACTCTGTTCTGATTGGTTAGATTGCTCAGTCTGCTGTGACTGGTCTACTCTGCTCTGATTGGTCAGATGGCTTAGTCTGGTGTGAGTGGTGTACTCTGCTCTGATTGGTCATTTGGCCCAGTCTGTTGTGATTGGTCTACTCTGCTCTGATTGGTCAGGTGGCTCAGTCTGTTGTGATTGGTCTACTCTGCTCTGATTGGTTAGATGGCCCAGTCTGTTGTGATTGGTCTGCTGTGCTCTGATTGGTCAGATGGCTCAGTCTGTTGTGATTGGTCTACTCTGCTCTGATTGGTCAGATGGCTCAGTCTGTTGTGATTGGTCTACTCTGCTCTGATTGGTCAGATGGCTCAATCTGTTGTGATTAGTCTACTCTGCTCTGATTGGTCAGATGGCTCAGTCTGTTGTGATTGGTCTACTCTGCTCTGATTGGTCAGATGGCTCAGTCTGATGTGATTGGTCTACTCTGCTCTGATTGGTCAGATGGCCCAGTCTGTTGTGATTGGTCTACTGTGCTCTGATTGGTCAGATGGCTCAGTCTGTTGTGATTGGTCTACTCTGCTCTGATTGGTCAGATGGCTCAGTCTGTTGTGATTGGTCTACTCTGCTCTGATTGGTCAGATGGCTCAATCTGTTGTGATTGGTCTACTCTGCTCTGATTGGTCAGATGGCTCAGTCTGTTGTGATTGGTCTACTCTGCTCTGATTGGTCAGATGGCTCAGTCTGTTGTGATTGGTCTACTCTGCTCTGATTGGTCAGATGGCCCAGTCTGTTTTGATTGGTCTACTGTGCTCTGATTGGTCAGATGTCTCAGTCGGCTGTGACTGTTCTACTCTGCTCTGATTGGTCAGTTGGCTCAGTCTGTTGTGATTGGTCTACTCTGCTCTGATTGGTTAGATGGCCCAGTCTGTTTTGATTGGTCTACTCTGCTCTGATTGGTCAGATGGCCCAGTCTGTTGTGATTGGTCTACTGTGCTCTGATTGGTCAGATTGCTCAGTCTGTTGTGATTGGTCTACTGTGCTCTGATTGGTCAGATGGCTCAGTCTTTTGTGATTGGTCTACTCTGCTCTGATTGGTCAGATGGCTCAGTCTGCTGTGATTGGTCTACTCTGCTCTGATTGGTTAGATGGCCCAGTCTGTTGTGATTGGTCTACTCTGCTCTGATTGGTCAGGTGGCTCAGTCTGTTGTGATTGGTCTACTCTGCTCTGATTGGTTAGATGGCCCAGTCTGTTGTGATTGGTCTACTGTGCTCTGATTGGTCAGATGGCTAAGTCTGTTGTGATTGGTCTACTCTGCTCTGATTGGTCAGATGGCTCAGTCTGTTGTGATTGGTCTACTCTGCTCTGATTGGTCAGGTGGCTCAATCTGTTGTGATTGGTCTACTCTGCTCTGATTGGTCAGATGGCTCAGTCTGTTGTGATTGGTCTACTCTGCTCTGATTGGTCAGATGGCTCAGTCTGTTGTGATTGCTCTACTCTGCTCTGATTGGTCAGATGGCCCAGTCTGTTTTGATTGGTCTACTGTGCTCTGATTGGTCAGATGTCTCAGTCGGCTGTGACTGTTCTACTCTGCTCTGATTGGTCAGTTGGCTCAGTCTGTTGTGATTGGTCTACCCTGCTCTGATTGGTTAGATGGCCCAGTCTGTTTTGATTGGTCTACTCTGCTCTGATTGGTCAGATGGCCCAGTCTGTTGTGATTGGTCTACTGTGCTCTGATTGGTCAGATTGCTCAGTCTGTTGTGATTGGTCTACTCTGCTCTGATTGGTCAGATGGCTCAGTCTTTTGTGATTGGTCTACTCTGCTCTGATTGGTCAGATGGCTCAGTCTGCTGTGATTGGTCTACTCTGCTCTGATTGGTTAGATGGCCCAGTCTGTTGTGATTGGTCTACTCTGCTCTGATTGGTCAGGTGGCTCAGTCTGTTGTGATTGGTCTACTCTGCTCTGATTGGTTAGATGGCCCAGTCTGTTGTGATTGGTCTACTGTGCTCTGATTGGTCAGATGGCTAAGTCTGTTGTGATTGGTCTACTCTGCTCTGATTGGTCAGATGGCTCAGTCTGTTGTGATTGGTCTACTCTGCTCTGATTGGTCAGGTGGCTCAGACTGTTGTGATTGGTCTACTTTGTTCTGATTGGTTAGATTGCTCAGTCTGTTGTGATTGGTCTACTCTGCTCTGATTGGTCAGATGGCTTAGTCTGGTGCGAGTGGTGTACTCTGCTCTGATTGGTCATTTGGCCCAGTCTGTTGTGATTGGTCTACTCTGCTCTGATTGGTCAGGTGGCTCAGTCTGCTGTGATTGGTCTACTCTGCTCTGATTGGTTAGATGGCCCAGTCTGTTGTGATTGGTCTACTCTGCTCTGATTGGTCAGGTGGCTCAGTCTGTTGTGATTAGTCTACTCTGCTCTGATTGGTCAGATGGCCCAGTCTGTTGTGATTGGTCTACTGTGCTCTGATTGGTCAGATGGCTCAGTCTGTTGTGATTGGTCTACTCAGATGGCTCAGTCTGTTGAGATTGGTCTACTCTGCTCTGATTGGTCACTTGGCCCAGTCTGTTGTGAGTGGTCTACTTTGCTCTGATTGTTCAGATGACCAGTCTGCTGTGATTGGTCTACTCTGCTCTGATTGGTCAGATGACCAGTCTGCTGTGATTGGTCTACTCTGCTCTAATTGGTCAGATGACCCAGTCTACTGTGATTGCTCTACTCTGCTCTAATTGGTCAGATGACCCAGTCTGTTGTGATTGGTCTACCGTTAACAGCGTGTGTCAGGCTATTTTAAATGGACTGCTTCTGGGATTTTGTTAGACATAGTTGACTACTTACAGTAGTTATACAATTTCCATTTAAACATTCATGAAATTAGCTGTTGTAGCGACTCGGCTGCATATAATAATAATAAATTAAATTAGCTCAATAGGGAATTATGATTATTAATGTTTAATTATTTATAACTAATCGCAACGGGTTATGATTAAATTATAAATCTCCAAATCACCCAAAAAGGGAAATACCTAACCTAGGTATTTATGCAATATATATATATAGTTAACGACAATGGGTTGCAATTAACTACGAATATATATTAAATCATTACGGAATAACCTTTGAATTAGAATTAATTCAAAATTCATCTGATCCGTTCATTTAACGAACGAACAGTACTACAATCTTTTATCAATTCTCACAAAGTTTTATTCTTTCTTATCAAATCTTCGGGAAGATTATCCTTCTGGTCACGAAGAATAAACTTTCCGAACTATTATGATATTAATTAAAGTATTCAAAGATACTTGAGAGCTCGTAGCTAGATCGGAACATTAAAGTGACCATGCCTTGTGAGCGGCAACAATGACAATCGAACGTGGATACAATGGTTTTAATAATTGATACTACGAACACATACGACTAAAACAAAGAATACATGTATATACAGAACAACGAATAGTAACGAAAGAGAATGAAAAGAAGAGAATGAAAGAGAGGAAGGAAAGGTTCAGGAATGGCAATTTCACAAACATAACCACCGAGAGCCAGCAACGAATAATATCACCTTAAACAGGGGTACACATCTTAAAACGCATCTAAATTTCGATGGAATTTATACTTGCATGGGTTGTTTTGTGCTGAGTATAAAGAATGCGTGTGAGTCTTCTCAGAGCGTTCTTTGAGCTGGAGCGTGTTCTCTTTTGGTCCTTCCGGAGCGTTCTCGATCCGCGGGAAGTTTGAAGGTGGTTGAAGCGAATGCCGAAAAGGGGAGGAAAAGAAGATTGTCTCGTCGGAGTTTTAGAAGACGACTGAGCGCTGAGATGGAGCGCGCTGGGATGGCGCGCGTTGCCTGTCCGCCTGGCTGCGGAGCGCGCCGACTTCAAAGGAACCAACCCACGTGACTGAGCCGCCAAGCCAGGGCCGAAGCCGCCTGGCCAGGGGACGAGCCGAGATGATAAGAGGGTTGTTTTTCGACTGCACCGACTGAGCAAAGATATGTTGGTGTTACTGTCCTTTAAAGAAACATTAACATCCGCCCATCTTTTCTGAAATGACCAATCAGGTATGGGAGTTTTAGGCGGGAGAACACTTTCTTTGTCTCCGTTTATGACCTCATTTGCCTAATTTATGATGGTGTCATACTTGGTACATTTCTACTCAAAAGGGGGGGTAACATAATGTGATGCATTTCATAATCATCTACTGTGCACCGTTGGTTAAGAGAAAGAGAGAGGAATATTTAGATATCAAACACAGTATGACTGGGAGATATTAGAGCAGAGATACATTCTTACACATGAATACAAGCATCTTACATGACTTTACATTGTTCGTACATCATGACTATGTTGGCAATGACATAGGGAGCATGCGTACACACAGGAATCATCATATACATTCTGGGATAGTTTAATTAGAGTTACATAAAGAAAATGTTTGTGTCTGTGTATTGGAAGGAGCCTGTGTGTCTAGGCCCCCCCCTTATCTTTTGAGTGAGGGGGGGGGGGGGGGAGGTAGGAGGAGAGATTGCGTCCTGATTGAAGTTCTCACAGGATTCTAACGGTGCTGTCTGTTCTACCTCAGCCAAGCCACAAAACTGTCCATGATGCCATCTTCCTCAGACTCCTCGGTACCGGAACCTAATTTATATACGGCTAAAAGGCTTTCTGACGTTTATAGTGGAATCGACTCATCTTTGATCCTGTCCAGAGAGACTCCAGACGCTACAGTCCCCCTTTTCGTCTGACGAAGTCCGTGTGACATCGTCGGACGACAGTCATGATGGTCGGATGGCAGGTGGATCATGATGGTCGGATGGCAGGTGGATCATGATGGTCGGATGGCAGGTGGTTTCTAATTGTTCTCAACCTTTGGTTCCTCAGGCTGAGAGTCCATCTCGATGAGGTTTGGCATGGTATCTGTTTTGGTACCTCTTTTCCGTGGGTTTTGTTTGAAACCTAGGGGGAGAGCGACCGTGTTCTTGGTCATGGACTCTCGCATCTCGTGGACCTTCTTGAACAGGATGAAGGCCAGGCCCAGTGTCAGGGTGTAGCCTAATACCGTAGAGAGGCAAAGAGCTATGTCTGCGGGAGTTGGTCAGGATGGGCAGCCGGGACAGTGTTTGGAGGGCCGTGTCGATGGGAGTAATGTCAATTAGCTGGGACCCCCTTTCCTCAATCCTCAGTTCCAGTTCCGGATCTAGAGTTGTGATTCTTGAAGAAGGATGGGATTTCCAGCTCTGACCAGTACTCTTCATTTGGGAGATGGTACAACGGCAGATCAGCGAGGTGGAGGATGGCACCCTTTGGTACTTGAATCCACATACTCTGGTTGGGCAGGCTGATGCGGGTGGCCGTGTCATGCTGATCGTAAGTCAGGGTGGCCGTACGAGTGGGAGTGTTGACGAGCCACCGATCACCCACAATCTCAGCTCGAGTTTCAGTGACTTGGGTGCGAGACGTGGCCTCGGCAGGGCAACGGGTGTCACTTCTCATGGGCTGCAACCCGCAGATTCCTTCAGTGTTGTCTCTGAGGAATGGCTTGCTAGGGCAGAGGTAGTGAATGTCCTTTGTCAAAGTACACATACGCAGGTTGGGGGCCAGGTACAGCTGTGTGTTGCTGTCGTGGTAGGCCACCACATCGGGGGTGTGTATCTTGATATGAGTGTTGCCTTGCCAAAACCCGACATTGACCAGGTCCTTGAGTCTGTAGATGTTGTTTGGTTCGATGATGGGTAGATTCAGGAGAAAGGCCACCTCCCTTTGCTCAGGGTCGACATGCAAGGGGATGGCACTACCCAAAGAGTAGGCAAGGTGTGCTTGAAGAGGATCTGCTGGGCTGGTAGTGGCAGAGGCCAGCACTGTTTGCACAAGGCTCAGGGGTACCAGATACGGAGGAATCCTGCCCATGGCTAAGCTGTCAATTGAGGAGCTCACTTCCCGCAGCATGCCTGTCATCAGGGCTGTGACCAGCTGAGTTTGGCCAAAATCATTTTGGAAGACGGAAAACAGTTGTCTCACTGAGTTCAGTTTGGTTCAGCAGGACACTGTGAGTATTGAGAACCACCACAGTGTCTTTCAATGATTTGCCGATGGTCTGCAGGGTTGCACTCTGTGTTGCGAGCTGTTCTCTCAGCTGTGGGATTTCAGTCTGGCTCATTGCGTTGACGCTAGACATGCCAATGTTGAACAGGGTTCCGACGGCAGCGTGAGCTGGAGGCAAAGGACAGTGAGCTGGAGGCACAGGACAGTGAGCCCCAGCAGCATCCTGGTATAGGAAAGAGAGAGAGAGAAAAAGAGAGATGGGGAGAGAAGTGGTTGATCAGCGAGGAGTGTCCTTGGTTGGTCAGGACAGTCTTTTTGCTGTGAGGTCTGCAACTGAGTTTAGCTTGCATTGGCCCCTCCCTGTCTTTCTCTGCCCGTAGCCACATGTCTTTTGACTTGATTGCGGTGGACCCATTTGAAAATTGGCTCTTTCTGCCCCCGGCTCAGTTTGATTCGATATGCGACCGGGGAGAGTTTGTCCACAATCTCATAAGGGCCTGTCCAGTGAGGCAGGAATTTCTTTGACAGCCGATGGGAGGCTGTCCGGGGTGGCTGGACAAAGCTATAATACCAGACCCTGTCGCCTACGTCCAGTTCCTGGTGTGACGCTTTCTGGTCATAATATGCTTTTCTGGCCTTCAGCACTCTTTTGAAGTCAATGCTGGGCGAAAGCAAAGGTTGCTCTCAGGTGCCGGTGTAGTTCATCAAGATACTGGTGAGTGGTGTAGGCTGTGACAAGGCTGGAGTCTCCCGTTTGATACAGCAGGTGCAGCGGCAGTGTCATTTGCCGCCCAGCCATTAGTTCAAAGGGAGGCATACGAGTTGATTCATGCGGGGTGGCTCTGATGGCCATGAGCACAAAAGGAAGTTTCCCATCCCAGTCTTGCTGGTTGGCAGACACATACTTTCTCAGCATGCTGACTACAGTTCGACTTGTTAGTTCCACTTGGCTGGACGAGATGGAATGGTGGCTGATGGGCAGTTGAGCTTGTACTCCCAGGAGTTTACAACTCTGCTGCATGATCTCAGCTGTAAAGTGAGTGCCTCTGTCCGAGTTCACTTTAAGTAACAGTCCGAACCTGGAGAAGATGTGGTTCATCAGGAGGTATGCCGTGGTCTGGACAGTGTCGTTTGGTGCTGGAAGACACTCTACCCACTTGGTGAACTGGCACACAACCGTGAGGAAGTATTCGTTGCCCCTCGTCGATCTGGGCAGGGGTCCTACCCAGTCTATTTGGAGGTCTGACCATGGGAATGTGACTCCTCTGCGTTGCAGTGGGGCTCTATGGTTTGGGTTTGCTGGTTGGAATTGGCAGCAAACCAGGCACTCACTGACATATTCTGCCACGTCTTGCTGCATGCCCGGCCAGTATGCCACTTGTTTCAGTGTCTCGTAAGTGGCTCTGGTACCGTGATGTCCGGCACATGGTGCGTCGTGGGCATACATTAGCATGACCCCCCTTTGGCAATGTGGCACCACAAGCCTTTGCGCTGTGAGGTCCTCAGGGGCATACCACAGAATGTTGTCTTTCCCACGCATCATGTGTTTGACGTCATGCAGTCGTCTGAGGCCTGAGGCAGCAGTGAATTCAGACGTAGTAATAGGGTGGTTGGAGGGGTCTGAGAGGTGGTTTAGCATAGTTTATATGGCAGAATCAGAGGCTTGCATGTCAGCTATGTCGTTGTTGGAAATTTGTGGAGCCGGCGCAAGCGGCTGTGATGTTGGAACCATCACAGGAATAGGTCGTTTGCTGCGGGTTATCGCTGCAACATTAAGGGCGGGTGGGTGGGCTTCAGACTTGTCTGAGTTCTTCGCGTTCTGCATCGTCCTTTATGGCATCTGCTTCTTTCAGGATTTGCTGGACTTGTGTCTCAAATCCTGGATACGGCTCCTCTGTTGTTGTGTCGCCTGTCGTGTTGGCAGTCAGAGGTGCGGCACTGTCATCAGTCTCGGAGGCAGGCTGGCTAGTGACTGTGTATACTGCAAGACGTTGGTCCTTTGTCAGCTCTGTTCTGCACACTTGATCTTTGACCATCGGCATGACAGAAGCGATGGAGATGATTTTGAAGGGTGCTGTGAACACTGTGTTGTCTGTGCTCCCTTCTGGGGTCATCGAAGATGGGATTGGACCAATGACTGGTAAGGTGAGTTCAAAGTCATGGAAGTCGTGACTCACTAGCCATCCCAGGCGGTAGGCCTTGGGAATCCTGATGTCCATTGCTGTGCAGTTGTTGAACAGGATGTAGACTACACGGGATGACAGTTCAGTGAGTGGTGTGGCTTCCAGACTGAGTCCAATCCCACACATTCGGGTGAAGGTTGGAAGAAGCCCAGCATGTGGTTTAGTGTTTGGCCACATCGTATGTTGAGCCGAACAGCGACCCCTTTGGTGTAAGCTGGTACTGTGGTTTCCTGTTCATTGATTAAGGTGCAGACTTCTGGAATGGTCTGGCCTGACAGGAGGTTTTCAGGGTTGACAGGAACCACAGGTGGCTGTGATGTCGGTGGGGCCCACACCACCTCATTGATAAAATCCACATGAGCCTTGAGGCGAATCAAGATGTCTGCTCCTATGTAGACATTATGCGGCAGGTCTGGAAGGACCAGGAAGTAGTGAGTGAGGCACCGGTCATTCCATTTCAAGTTCAAAGCACAGATGCCCTTGGTAGTTACCATGGTTGATAGGCAGGAGTCCAAGGGGAAGCGGGTGTGCTTGCTGGCAGACGGAAGGTCTGGTGTGTCTTCCATGAGGGCTTTGAACAGTGCTAGGCTGATGGCTGAGTTGTCTGCCCATAGTGCGAGCATGATGTCTGTAGTTGTTACATCATTCAGCTGGAGGTCAGTCATGACCTTGGGGAAGTGACAGTCAGAGTCTATGGTGAGTTGAAAAGTGCAGAGTAGCGAACTTGAACTTTGCTCTGGTGCTGAGACAGTGTTCTCGTGGCTGGCTGCAAGGTTTCTCGTGACCTCTGTGGCCTGACAGTCTGGCTCAGGTGATCTGGGCGGCTGGAGAGGCAGAGGTTCTCGCACTTGAGCCCAAATTTTCAGCTGTCTGAAGTCCAATAGGGGCTCGAAGCGGTCTAGCAGATCTTTGCCGACGAGAAGGGGGTATGTGTCCATTGGTGAGATGTACACAGGGTGTACCAGACTCATTGGACCAATCGTTAGATGGATGGGAGCGATCAGTTCAAGTTGGATCTCATTTTGGCTGTATGACTGCACATTTAGCTCACATTTTGGGGATTTCAAAGTTCGATTTTGTCTCTTAGCTTCAATTCGGAGTTGAGATGACCTTAAAGTGAGATCAGCTCCTGTGTCGACCAGGGCTTCAAGTCTCACCTCATTCTCCAATGTGATGGCTAGATATAGTTTTCTGGCCACTCCCTTTTCAATCAGGTTTCCCAGGAGTTTTGGTTCTGGGGTTTGTGTGGTGATCGGTAAGCAGTTAGGGATGGTATCATGTGGCTCGTTAGGGAGGCAGACAACCAAAACAGCACTCTCTGGTACCTTGGGATTTTGGTTGTTGGCGTGATGACTTGCGTTGTGTTGATCAGGAAGTGCAGCTGTCATCTGAGGTGATTGGGCGACGCTGTCACTTGGTAATGAGTTGTCTGGTTCTGTGGACTGTGACTGGTGCGCAGTGCTTTGGGTGCTTGGTTTAGTCGGAGGGCAGTCAGGAAGGATGTTGGGTGCAGGCCTTACACTTAGTCATAAGGAGTCTGGCCTGTCCTTCTTGTCTCCCTCGCGAGGTTTCTTCTGAATGAGTTCTTTCAGAATCCTCAGGATCTCTGCTGACTCAGACGAAGCTGCACTGTTTTGCTCTGGTGGGTGCTCAGACTTGAGTTTGCTCGGGGCGTGTCGCGAGCCGTTCCGCTGCTGGCCATCTGGGCTGGATGCTCTGGCTGATGAAGGTCGTCCATTTCTGGGCCGTCGGCTGGCATCTCACGTGGCTCCACCCTTTGGGTGGATTAGACTGACGTGGCTTGTCCCAGAATCTTTCAGAGCGCCCGGTCTGGTGCTTAGGATGGGCACCATGCCGGTTGTGCTGCTCTCTGCTGGCTTGGAACGGTCTTGACTCTCTGTTAAAAAGTCTGTCACTGTGGTGTTGCTGGGCGCCCTCTAGAGCCAGCTCTGAACGGTGGTCAGAGACGGGGCAAATTGTTGGATTTCTCACAGTCTTTTCAGAAGCAGTCTATTGCTTGGCATAAGCTTTATGGGCTAAGTCCCGTAGCTGTCGGGTGGACATGCTACGTGGGCAGGCCAGGACTCCCAAGTGATGGCTTACTGTTGGATGCAGATTTCGAAGGAATAGAGTTCTGAAGTTGAAGTCTTCCTCCATACCTGGCTCGTTTTGTGCTCCAAAGTAGGCCTGTCGGAGTCTGTTGTAGTAGGCCTGCGGGGTTTCCAGTCGGCCCTGTCTCAAGTCCATGGCGCTGATGATCCCTTGGTCTGAGTCAGGGTCCGAAAACTCTCTAATCAGGGCCTGATGCAGCTGCTGGTAGTCTGATTTGACAGTCTCGGGTTGCCGATCGAGGAAACTCCGCACCTCACGGCTGGACGTACCTCGAAGGGGATAAAGTCTGTCCCATGTGGTCACGTTAGCCATAGTTTGCAGGTGAAAGTCTATGACCTGCAGGTAGGCGTGCACGTCGTGGCCTCCTGCAGGGTTTGGGGTGAAAGTTGGGATGTTTCTGGCCAGCTTGTAGAGTTCTTGGGGAGCCATGGCGTGACTGGGGGCACAGATTTTCTGGGCGGGCTCCCACCCCTTTGCTGCTGATGGGGGCTCTTGGAAACTGGCTGGTGACATCTTGAGCAGTGGGCTTTCACCCCCCTTTTGAGCTCGGAACTCTTGACGGGGAGGCATAGGCCCACTTGTCAGGGGAAACTCTGTGGTGTGTGTTTCCCCTTTCTGGTCACTCTGCAGTCTGTAAGCGTACTTAAGTTCTCTGTGAACAGCTGCAAGTTCTTCTTTTAAATAGTCTTTTTGTTGAACCAAATCATGGATCTGGGCACGGGCCGCTTGCAAGTGGTTTTCACAGGCTATGGCCTTGCCGTCCCTTTCTTTCAGTTCAATTTCTGCTCTTGCTAGGAGAGCTTCACCTTGTTGGAGTTTTTCCCTTAGTTCCTTTTGGGATTCTCTCTCCAACTGCTCTCTGTGCTCTGTATCTACACGAAGGTCTGCTAGGGCATTTTGAAGTCTCTCCACTTCCTCCTGAAGCTGTGGGTCCGTTTCATCCTCTGTCTCGTGCCGGTCCTGGGCCTCGAGGAGTAGTTGATCTAGACGACTCTGTGCGTGGGCCTGGTTCCTCCGGGCCTCCTCAGCCTGGAGCTTCAGTGCTGCTGCTTCTTGCTCCAGGTGGATGTTGCTCTTTTTGCTGAGTCGTGCCTGGACGATGAGGTTGTGAGCGAGGCCCCCGACGATCTTGGCCCATTCCTTGTGGCTGTGGCTCTGGGTTGGATCGTGGGCCATCAGCCGGTTCAAGTCGTCGTCCAGCTGTTCTTGGCTCAGGTGCTGCAGGTCACCGGTGGCTTTAGGCAGGAACGCAGTCGTCATGGCGGTCAACCAGGTCTCGACGTGATCCCAGTGGTCAGTGGGGCTGGATGAACGGGACATACTGGGCTGTAGGCAAGAGAAAGACAGCACAAAAGAGGCCAATGCAAGTCCGTATAGGGTTTTAGCGAGCTATAGCAATGTGTGACTATTTAATTTGTGTGTGTAATTTTGACTAACTGGTTCAGACAGTTAGTGAAATCTAGGCCGGGCACCTATTGTCTTGGCCGTGAGCGGCCAGGTGGGGCCGATTTGTGTGGGTAAGTGTCGGATCTAAATAACAATTTTGACAGTGCGGTAGCCTACTGGGTCATTTACTGACACTGGCTGCTGGGTCGTCAATCTATTATTCAGCTTTCCTTGATGGCTCTTACAGGTTCTGTCTTTAGGTGAACTGGAAGAAAACAAAATTAAAGGAAAGCAAATAGAACAAAACAAAATAACCGAAAATAACTAAAAGAAAAGGCATGAAATAAAAATGAAACAAAAATGAGAACATAAGAAGAGATAGAGAGGGAAAAGGTCTCAGCTTAATACCAATGCTAGGGTTTATGACAGGGCCAAGCGAGTGGGAGGCGCTGTTGAGCTATAAAACCTAGGGGGGATGGTATGGCTTAAGACAGGAAGGTTGGGCCAAACACTTAAATGACCAGGGAATATGTATATTCTATGGCTTGCAATAAGTGAATGGGCTTTACCTGATTTACTATGCCTGGGGTGAATTGGGGTCACTCAGGGGGGAATCGGCGGTGAAGTCAATCTCACCGGCGGTCCCTGGACACTCGACTGCGGTGTCCCCGGATCCTCGTCCCCTTTCTACCACGGTGCACCCACTCAAACAGCTTGTGACTCTTAGCACAACTGGGTGGCACTCAGGTAAGGCGGGTCAACGGCCAGTCTGCAGGGTCAAAAATTGGGTTTCCTCTGAGGCCCCTTTGGAGTCCAAATGGGTGGATCAGAGTAATTAACCAAAATTGCCCTGGTGGTCAGCTGGACTCGTTGACTTCTCCCTGGAGTGCCCAAATTGCTGATGTCGGCTGCGTGCCGCCACCAATGGTACGAGGACAGAGGTGCCCGAGATTCACACACGGCCACTGTCAGTTACGCCGGCCAGGTGACTCCACCCCTCGAAACCCAACCAGAAGGTAACCGTCACTTCACCACCAAGTACTAGGAGAAGTACTACCTGTAAGTACACAACTGGCTGAACAAGTGAGACTTAACGTCAACTTAAGCTTAGTACTTGTTTACACCAAATTTAAATAGTTAGGTATGGTAAGATAGGTAAAGGATTATTTACCAAATGGTGCTAAAACACAAAAGAATGATGAAAATAATGGTAATTATCTGAATAACCTTGAAAAAGGGAGACATCAAAATAAATCCATTCAGAAAACGGAGCCAAAGGGGAAGAGAGAGGAATGCCCACCCACATGAGGACACCCAGTAGGGGGCGTGCTACTGATAAGTGGCTATCACAGGCTGAAAAGAGAAGGCTTAATTTAAATTTAAGTTCAAACTTGTCTAAACTAAAATCTAAATAAGTGCGGAGTACTAGAATGGTACCAATTGGAAATAAGGTAATGATAAATTGATGAGTGAAATCAAATAACTAAAAGGGAAAATAGAATCAAAATAATTCAAATTAAAACAACAGGAGAAAAGGAGGAAAACTGACTTAGCCGAGAATGTCACATAGGGGCGTGCTCCCACCAAGTAACATTAATGGCTGAACCGAGAACTTAATTTAAATTCATGTTTAAACTTAGTTTAAACAGGATTTAAATAAGTGTGAGAAGTCAGCAAAACAAGAGGATTGAACAATTTAAAATAACAGTAATAACAGGAAAGAAATTGAAATGATTATAATAGTAAACAAATAAAATAGCGGAAAAGATAGTTCACTTTGACAAACGAGATAGAGGGAAGGAAAGAAACATCCACAGATGCCCACAAGATGGCGTAGTTGAGTCCACACCAAGGAGTGGGTGGGGGTGTGCGTAATTTGAGAGGTGCTGAACACCTGACAGGCTGCCCTCTTGTGTTAGTCAGAGGTATTACGACACTTTAAATAAAAATAAAAAATAAAAAAAATAAAAAATAAAAAGTGATTTAAGCGTCCGAAGAGAGGAAGTTTTTTTTTCTTCCTAAACGCGGCGATTTACAATCACGAGTGAGAAGAGAATTTATTTTCAAATCTCCTTTTTGTGCCATTTGTACACAAAGAATATGTGGCCGGAATTCTTTTTCCGCATGCACACACAAATGTATGGAACAGAATATTTTTTTCTGTTACAAATTTTAAACTGGATCAAGGTTTAAAAATAAATACTCCCATTTACCCATCAATCGGACACTGGCCAGCAGTTTTTCCGATTGATTTGTATAAGGTATAAGCCTTTGGTTAGCTACGCCAAAGTTTAACCTAAAGGAGTGAGATCGCTTAGTTGAATAATACACCGACGCAATTAAATCAACTACGATACATTAGTGAGGCCTTCACTAAGATGAAATGAGGAACATCGCTCAAATCAACATTTATCACACTGAAAGAAGATTTCTTCGTTCTTACAGGTTTTGAAAATATTAAACTGTGCTGTAAAGAGGTTTCCTTCTCTTTCACAGAAACAGTTTTAATATTATGAACTGCAGTTTATTTTAAGCAATTAACAGTGACTCAAATGTTTGACACATAGCAGCTGTTAACTGAACTAAAATCAGCTTTGGGCCACTTTGGGCCAGTTATCAGATATGTGAGTTTGCGTCGCGTTGCGACTTCTCTCACTTTCTGAAGCGCGCATACACAAACAAAAATTAATACCAGTAATATACACATAAAACTGACACCGTTGCTCACAAAACAAAGTTTAAAATGTGCCCGAATTTTTCTCCACCATAAAATGTAGCGACTCGGCTGCATATAATAATAATAAATTAAATTAGCTCAATAGGGAATTATGATTATTAATGTTTAATTATTTATAACTAATCGCAACGGGTTATGATTAAATTATAAATCTCCAAATCACCCAAAAAGGGAAATACCTAACCTAGGTATTTATGCAATATATATATATAGTTAACGACAATGGGTTGCAATTAACTACGAATATATATTAAATCATTACGGAATAACCTTTGAATTAGAATTAATTCAAAATTCATCTGATCCGTTCATTTAACGAACGAACAGTACTACAATCTTTTATCAATTCTCACAAAGTTTTATTCTTTCTTATCAAATCTTCGGGAAGATTATCCTTCTGGTCACGAAGAATAAACTTTCCGAACTATTATGATATTAATTAAAGTATTCAAAGATACTTGAGAGCTCGTAGCTAGATCGGAACATTAAAGTGACCATGTCTTGTGAGCGGCAACAATGACAATCGAACGTGGATACAATGGTTTTAATAATTGATACTACGAACACATACGACTAAAACAAAGAATACATGTATATACAGAACAACGAATAGTAACGAAAGAGAATGAAAAGAAGAGAATGAAAGAGAGGAAGGAAAGGTTCAGGAATGGCAATTTCACAAACATAACCACCGAGAGCCAGCAACGAATAATATCACCTTAAACAGGGGTACACATCTTAAAACGCATCTAAATTTCGATGGAATTTATACTTGCATGGGTTGTTTTGTGCTGAGTATAAAGAATGCGTGTGAGTCTTCTCAGAGCGTTCTTTGAGCTGGAGCGTGTTCTCTTTTGGTCCTTCCGGAGCGTTCTCGATCCGCGGGAAGTTTGAAGGTGGTTGAAGCGAATGCCGAAAAGGGGAGGAAAAGAAGATTGTCTCGTCGGAGTTTTAGAAGACGACTGAGCGCTGAGATGGAGCGCGCTGGGATGGCGCGCGTTGCCTGTCCGCCTGGCTGCGGAGCGCGCCGACTTCAAAGGAACCAACCCACGTGACTGAGCCGCCAAGCCAGGGCCGAAGCCGCCTGGCCAGGGGACGAGCCGAGATGATAAGAGGGTTGTTTTTCGACTGCACCGACTGAGCAAAGATATGTTGGTGTTACTGTCCTTTAAAGAAACATTAACATCCGCCCATCTTTTCTGAAATGACCAATCAGGTATGGGAGTTTTAGGCGGGAGAACACTTTCTTTGTCTCCGTTTATGACCTCATTTGCCTAATTTATGATGGTGTCATACTTGGTACATTTCTACTCAAAAGGGGGGGTAACATAATGTGATGCATTTCATAATCATCTACTGTGCACCGTTGGTTAAGAGAAAGAGAGAGGAATATTTAGATATCAAACACAGTATGACTGGGAGATATTAGAGCAGAGATACATTCTTACACATGAATACAAGCATCTTACATGACTTTACATTGTTCGTACATCATGACTATGTTGGCAATGACATAGGGAGCATGCGTACACACAGGAATCATCATATACATTCTGGGATAGTTTAATTAGAGTTACATAAAGAAAATGTTTGTGTCTGTGTATTGGAAGGAGCCTGTGTGTCTAGGCCCCCCCCTTATCTTTTGAGTGAGGGGGGGGGGGGGGGAGGTAGGAGGAGAGATTGCGTCCTGATTGAAGTTCTCACAGGATTCTAACGGTGCTGTCTGTTCTACCTCAGCCAAGCCACAAAACTGTCCATGATGCCATCTTCCTCAGACTCCTCGGTACCGGAACCTAATTTATATACGGCTAAAAGGCTTTCTGACGTTTATAGTGGAATCGACTCATCTTTGATCCTGTCCAGAGAGACTCCAGACGCTACACTGTGGTGCACATCCCTAGTGATTATGTGTGAGTCTTATGTAAGGGACAATTCAAACACTGAACATGTTTTTCAAAAGCATGCATTGTACATTTTATACACAACTTTGTATCCAAGCAGACAGAAAAAACTGTGCAATCTGAAGCACAGAAGTACTTAATAATGTTGTGTACAACATGTATCAGCCTGACTGTGCTGTCTGAAGCTGAGACTTACTGCATTATCTACTAGCTTATGTTGCGAAGGTCTTCATAATCTCTCCCCGTGATACTTGTCAGAGCTGCTCCAGCTTAACACCCTGACCCGAGCACCTCTGGAGCTGCTCATGGTGCTCAGGTCATGTAGTGTTCCCTTACGATAAATAAGTGTACTTCAAGTATACTTTATGTGGTAAGTATACTACTATCAATGTACTAGATGTATACTTGTAAATGTACTGTTTCAATACTACTTGGAACTAAATTGGCCTACTTTTTAGTGTATAAAAGTATACTAAAAGTAACTAGTTTACACAACTATGATTTTCGTTTGTACTGCAACTATACTACAAGTGAACTTATAGGTATACTGATAGTTTACTAGTCAAATACTTAGTACACACGACAAACACATATAGAATCTTAGAATGTAGTATTTATTGCCTCCAAATGTTGTTTTAGAATGTTGCAAGTTATGTAGGAATTCCAGTGAGGAAAACAAAGTCATGTCTATTCTAAGAACAAACGTAAAACAAACACAACAGAACTGTATATAAATAAGCTACTCACATTAGCACATTTAAACTAAAGGATTTATACTTTCATTAATTTGATATGCTACTCCACGTAGGAAGAAAAGACATGCCAACTAGTTACTGACCTGATGCAGAATAATATACACAGCTGAAGCAGACTGATTTCGTCTTGGTCTGGAGCGAGGTAATGTGAAAATAAGCGGGGCAGTCTGAAATCCATTTTTCACCACATATTTACATTGGATATTTTTGGGGCGCTGTAGAGCTGGGGAGGGCTCCAAGAAACACTGATGTTTGAATTTGCCTCAGATGGTCTGCCATTGTGTATTAATCATTATTTGATCTAATCTACCAATTAAATGTCATTTAAAGTTTACACCGGTCTACACAGCAATCAAGTGACGCGGTGCGGTGTGACAAAACAAGAACACTCCCATTATAATCAACAAGGCGGTCTACACTGTTATAATCGACACTCTCACTTGCAGTGCAGACAACTTCATACATTATAATCAAGGTGCTCTGATTTGTCACATCACTCACTTTCAGTCCAGACACAGAAGCAGCCGACACAAAAACGTGTCTGGATTGTGGTGGAGGACATGAGTGTCACTTTGATGTACTTCTGCCTACGTCTACCATGACCTTTCCAACGTGATTGCGCAATCATTGGCACGTAGCAGAGCAGCGCAAGATGAGCAATTTAGGTTAAAAAGTATATTCCTTGTAATTTTTTTTTGAAAATGACTGATCGTTTCGCTAGATAAGACCCTATTCCTCGTCTAGGATCGTGCAGAGCCTCTGAAGCCCGTCAAAGCCCTTTGAAACTGCATTGATTTGAACCTTCAACATTTTGGTTGCCATGGAAGTCTGTGATTGGGAGAAAAATCCTGGAATGTTTTCCTCAAAAAACTTAATTTCTTTTCGACTAACGAAAGAAAGACTTGAACATCTTGGATGAGATGGGGGCGAGTAAAATATCAGGAAATCTTCATTTTGAAGTGAACTAATCCTTTAAGGTATGACTTACAGGGTATTTGGTTATAGGTAGGGCTGTAGACAAGTCTAACTTTGTCGAGTCCAAGTCAAGTCCAAGTCCAGGACTAGTCGAGACCGAGTCTCATTTTCAACAGCCCACCTAAGCAAGGCTGTGAAGCAATAAACATGAACACCTTCAGCTGTGTGTGTGTGTGTGTGTGTATGTGTGTGTGTGCATGCGTGTGTGTGTGTGTGTGAGTGTGTGATCATATTGTTTTTTTTTGCAATGACGATGACTTGCGATAAACAAATAGTTAAGTGCACATATTAGCTACCTGGTTGTTTTTAAATTCACTACAGGATTAGAATAGAATATTTGAATATAACTAAATGTTGTTTCTAGAGCAGCAATATTAAAGTTTACAGCAGCAAAGTCACTATATATATATATATATATATATATATATATATATATATATATATATATATATATATATATATATATATAAATATATAAATATTGTCTTTTTACTCACAAGGGTTTAATTTCATGTACTTACAGTAACAAGCGTAACTTTAGCTGTTGTCAACACGCTTCTTCACTTCACCGTGATCGCTGTGTGTGTGAGTGACAGAGAGAGCAGAAACTGCCGGTCTACAGCCCCATGGCCCGTTTAATAGCATGTTTCGGTTCGAAAAAAATCATCTTCATATCGCAATGACAATTAAAATATGATCCATCTTTCAGCCCTAATTTCTAACCTCATAAAAAGACTCCTGTTGCTTGCCTACATTGTGTCTGTCTCCAAAATGAAAAAGATTCATATCTCCGTGTAGCGCACACACGCAGAGCCAGGCATATGATGCAGCCAGGCAACCAATGGCAATGCCCGTTCTAGATGGATCGTGAATTAAACCAATAACGTTACCTGTTTTCTGAACAAGCGCAAAAAAAAGCATATATTGCAGGACTCTGTCGAGACCAGCTAGAACATTTGGCAAGTCCATTGACCAAGTCTGAGTGGAAAATCAACAGTCCAAGACAAGTCCGAGACAATAGAAAACGTCTCGAGTCCGAGACCGGACTATGGTTCAACCCTAGCCAATGGTTCAAACCAAAAATACTTTATTTTTATTCTTATATAAAGTACTAGTTACTTACTGCAGTCATTATTTGAGTTTGGTGCTGTAACAAGGTATGTTTTTATGGAAGAAGGAGGCAAGAACCAGCGAACGTTAAATGTAAAGTTTTATTCATAAAATAAACAAACAACAAAACGTAAGTAAAGCACTGGCTGTCACGGCCCTAACATAACATAAATGTCCCAGGCCTGGTCCTCTCTCATCCTTCACTGTTGTCACTCCTCCTTTTATCCTTCCGGAGCTCCTCCATGGGACTCGAGACCGGCGTGGCATGCAGGTGGCGCGCAGGTGGCCTCGTTCCTTTCCCACAGCTCTCGGTCCTGCCCTGCTTGCCACATACCTGGGGGTATGGACAGACAAGGTGAGAGAAAAGGAGACGGAAAGACAGAGATGAAAGAGGAAGTTCCCAAATCGCACTGCAACTTGGTCCCCAACTAGCCGGGAGAACTTCTTCGTGATGCCTGGCGGTGGCACTGGAGACCCCTCGGTGGACGGCCTTTGATTCCTCCGCCCCCTGGTGGATGGCAATGGTAGCGAGTCCCCCGTTCCCTCGCTTGCCTGCTTCTCTCCATCATGGCGGATGGCAGCAGGCTCTAAGCCTCTGCTGAACGGTGGTGACTCCTCCGTCCTCTCTCGGCCAGTAGCCACCCCTCCAGAACCCATGCGGACAGCAGTGAGTTTGTCTATACCCCCGGCAAGTCATTCCAGCCCACCGCCACAAGCGACTCTGTCCCAGCCATACTCAATGACACCTTGAATTCCCCACTGCGGCGAGAGCACTTTGACTGCACGTTGCTCCTTCCTCCTGGGTTTTGGCACCATTGTAACAAGGTTTGTTTTTAGGGAAGAAGGAGGCGGGGAACCAGCGAACATTTACCGTAAGTTTTAATTATAAATAAACAAACAAAAAAATGGAAGTAAAGCGGCAGCCCATCACGGTCAACTGCCGCATATAAACATAATAAAACACAACATAAATGTCCCAGGCCTGGTCCTCTCTCATCCTTCACTGTTGTCACTCCTCGATTTATCCTTCCAGGCTCCTCTGTGGGCTCATTAGCACTCACGCAACCGGCCTCGCTCTGTTCCCACGGCTCTTGGCCCCGCCCTGCTTGCCAAAAGTTGCAGCACAATATTTTTATGTTATTTGATCCAAAGGGTCTCTACCAAATCCTATTTTCTTGGATTGTGAATGAACCCCAGACCTTCTGATAATTCTTATCAAGTTAAAGAGGCAGATAAGTTGATGGCAGGTCAGAGGGGGAAAAAAATACAGAACATAGGCAAAGGAGAGAGTAAGTTGTGATAGAGAGACAGAGCCCATATATTCTCTTCCATTATCCATATTCACAGCTCTGGCGAAAATGGAAGACTCACTGAATTCATAAAATGACTCGTATAGTTCAAACACTATTCTAAACTAGGCTATGCAACTTTAAATGTCTGTACTATTAAACTAGTTGTATTTGACCAAATTTACAATTTAGCTTGCTCAACATGATTCTCTTAAATCTGTTGCTTTACAATGACATTACTTGACCTGAAAGAGAAAACCAAACCAATCTCAAGAGAAAACTGAACTATTTTATCAGTCATTCAGTTTGGTTCCTGACACAATATTTTTTTCTCAAATGTGGTTGTCACTGCCTGATTTTTTTCTACCTGAGTTAATTTGGTTGTAGAATGCGGTAATCACTCCTTTAAATTACTGAACTCTGTGTTTATAGAACAGGATTAAACACTAAACTGTGAATTTTGCTGCAGTGTGTGCCTGGCTACAGAGTTAAGTAATTCTACAACCCTAAAACTCACAAAAAATATAAGCAGAAAAATGACCCAAGCTCAAAGAACAAGCTTAAAGGGATAGTTCACCCAAAAATGAAAATTCTGTCATCATTAACCCTCAAGTTGTTCCAAACCTTTATAAATGTCTTTGTTCTGCTGTAAGAGATTACAGCACATCATTTCTCAGACATTCTAGCTCCGATTCTGCATGTTCAATCGCCCTGAAGTGCCATAAACTACACTGACACTTAAAGGTCTTGTGATTGACTTTCTGGTTCATCAGCAACTCAACTGACCACAGGGGTTCCTCAGGGCTCAGTGCTTGGACCTCTCCTCTTCTCCATGTACACTACATCACTGAGACCCATCATACAGGCACATGGCTTCTCATACCATTGCTATGCTGATGACACACAGCTCTACCTTTCACAAATCTCAAGCTGTCTGGCGGACATCTCGGCATGGATAAAGGAACATCACCTGCAGCTCAATCTGGCAAAGACTGAGCTTCTCGTCTTCCCTGCCAATCTGACTCTACAGCACGATTTCACTATCCAGCTAGGTTTATCTTCAAGGTCGGTCAGAAATCTTGGGAGTATCCTTTGATGACCAGCTGTCCTTCAAAGACCACATTTCAAAGACAGCTCGGTCATGCAGGTTTGCGCTGCACAACATCAGGAAGATCAGACCATTCCTAACAGAGCTTGCAACACAGCTTCTCGTCCAGGCCCTGGTCATTTCTAGGCTTGACTACTGCAATGCACTTCTGGCTGGACTGCCATCATGCACAATCAAACCTCTACAAATGATTCAGAACGCTGCAGCATGTCTTGTGTTTAATGAGCCCAAAAGGGCCCACGTCACACCTCTCTTCATCTCTCTGCACTGGCTACCACTCGCATCAAGTTCAAGGCGTTGGCGCTTGCTTACTAATCCATCACAAGCTCAGCACCCGCATACTTTCACTACGAGTCTACACCTCCACCAGAAGCCTTCGCTCTGCAAAGGAGCGACGACTCGTGGTACCACCACAGAGAGGCATGAAATCCCTCTCCAGAACATTTTTGTTCAATGTTCCTTGCTGATGGAACAATCTCCCTACCTCAGTCCGGAATGCAGAATCACTGACAACATTCAAAAGACAGCTGAAAACTCATCTCTTCCGTGAACACTGATGCCATGTGTGTTCATACACTGTATAAAATGTTCAACACTTGACAAGCCGTAATCCAGTAATGGTGATAGGTGCTCCGTTTCTGACTAATCACAACTGACTGGGTCATCTGACCAATCACCGCAGATTAGCGTCATGCAAAGGAGGGGTCTGGAAAAATGAGTAGTTGAGCAAATAAGGTAAAAATAAATGCATATTATAAGACAATGAAAGTGTTTTTTGACCTTGCATGCATGTAAACCTGTTGTTGGGGACTCCCAAAACAAAAATAGGAACCTTTAAAATGCCATAATAGGGGCACTTTAAAATGGCAGAACACAAGCCTTTGGTCACTGTAATGTTAATTTATTCAAGAATAGCAGATACCAAACATGTCAGACACCAGGACGTTGCCATGGTTACCACAGTGTCAAACATGTACAGAGCGTATTTGATGTCAAGCAACTTTATTGTGTGTCGAAAGTACCAAAATAACTTATGAATCAGAATAATTTGCACAATAATGAATTTGAATAATGGATTTTTGACAATGCAAGTCATTTTTACAAGAACCTTATAAACGTGACCTCTGACAGCACAGTCTTTGAACATTCCTATAAATTGTGAGTTAAATTGTTCTCCCAGCCTAGATCTTTGTGTGCGATAATTTGCAATCTGTATTGTCATTCTTTATTTTTGCATGTCAATGACACTGCACTGAATTGTAAAAAAAAAAAAAAAATCAGCTTTTCAATGAAGCTTTTCATAGTAAACTTTCAACAACAAAAAAAAGTTTTTATTCTGTTCTGCCTGACAGTTTTGATTGCAAACATAACCATTTGGAGCAATGTTGAAATTACATATATAAACTATAAAATTACAGATGTAAAACTCTCAGTCTTGACAATAATGGGAAGTTTTTCCCTGCTGCTGCTTAAAAGCAGCTTTGTTTTTTATCTATCTACAGTTCTGTCCATTAGAAGTAACATATAAGAAAGAATTAGCCCTCAGTATTGTACTGTTTGATCTCTGCTTTGTAAGCACTTCTGTGCTTTCATTCCTTCTTAATTACCCATTTTCTGTTTTATTTATTTATTTTTACAGTGAAAGATGTTGCTGCAAGTTCCTTTCACTGGAACATTTCTTTGATAAACACTGTTGGAATCCTGATAACACTCCAAAGTTTCCTAAAGCTGAATGCTTTTAGGTCTCTGAAAGTGTGAGACAATGGGCCCTATCGCAATGCAAGTGTTTTTTGCTATTTCAGCATAATTTTCACGTCCAGCTCCACGTTGTTTAAATAGCAAATGTACTCGCGCCCATCTGTTCGCCCATGGGCGTGCTGGTCTGAAAACCAGGTGTGTTCAGGAGCATTGTTGGCACGTTGCTATTTTGAGGAACTGAAAACGACTGCAGTATTTTTTGTGTTATTTAAAGGGCGTGTTAGTAATATGCGCCTACAGGCGGGTGCACAACGTGCGTACACTCTGCTTATTACACACACAGGGACACGCAACAGCACACAAACATTTATAAATATTAAAAATAAAAGGATTCCTCTCTGAAGAAGCGTTCAGTTTTTCCGCTCGCAAATTCCACCATGTAAATAGTGAATCCGACATGGTGCGAGCGCAACTGGCTTTTAAAGGGAATGGGAGATGAGACTCTGATTTGTTTATTGAACATTACACCCAAAACACACCCGTGACTCATTAAGAGACTAGGTACAACCCTTTTAGACCATGTGCTGGGCAAGCCGACCATTTTCCCACCGTTAAACTAGCAAAAGTGGATTCGGACACGCCCTAAGTGCACCTGCTTCATACCCTACGCTCAGATCGTTAAAATAGGGCCCAATGGTGGTTTGTGTGGCCTGGGTAAGATGTGAAAACTGGAGGTGGTTGTTTTACTGAAGAAGTACCTATCAGGTCCACAAATGAATGGGTCTAATGGATGAAAATGGAAAAGACTAATTACTAATTACTCACCCTCTCGGACATCACCACTTTCAGTCAAGCACATGAACCATGCATTGAAATATATAAATATATAAAATATGTGAGATAAATGGTTACTTTTTTCAGTTTTAGGTTGATTCCACGCAAAAACGTAAAGATGTGGCTCTATCGAAACATTACTCTGCATGAAATATTTTTGATTTATATGTTGCCTTCTAAAAATGTTGTTTCAGCAGAATACCTGTCTACTTATGAATAGCAAATAAAGAAATATTTTTGCCTGCAGAATGTTTATTTATAGCATCTGACAGCAGGGGCTAACTGCTAATGCTAACTAGCCATAATTTAACCTTTTTAACACGTGAACTGTTTAAACATCAAATGAAAATGGCATGGTTTTACATTGAAAAAATCCCTAGCACACGTCACTGCAACCCAATCAAGAAAGATATCTCTAAGGACAGGTTTTATTAAGAATGTATTGGATCAATGTTTTCAGTGCATGTTGCATGTTCTGTCTGAGTGAAATAGAGTGTGTGGAGCAGAGGATATTGGATAAAGTATTGGGTGTTTTATCATTTTCTGCTTATGAAGCAGGTTCTCTCTGCTGAGATCATTCTGCTGTTCTAATTAAAGGGCTTTAGGAAAGCACAGCAGAGTGGAACAGGTTTCCATTTTAAAAGCCAGGTGTTATTAATCTTCCCCTTGCTGAGGGGTTTGTGTGCATGTGTGTTGATGCATTTCATGACCTGACTTCATAAAAGCCGTACAGGTGACCTCTCTTAAAGCACATCAAAGGTTTCAAATAAATTGTATTCTCCTCACAGAGTAAATTTGTTACTTCTGTAACTGTGGCCTCTCTATCGCCATCTGCGGTTGAAGCATGAAATTACATGTCACTGTGTTTTACATCAGTTGTGCTCAGTTTGAGACAGGCTGTGTGAATGAGATCTAAATCAAAATAACGATTGAACACGCAAAGTAGAGCTAGGGTGGATGTCAAGAATGCCTTTTGAATTAAATGTAGGTCTATTTGGGACAAAATGAGTTGTCGGGTGAGTCAAAACCAGAAATGTCCTTTTGGTACAACTGTTCCTTTAAGTATGAACTTTTCTGCTTGTTTTGACCTCTGGAATGTTTAATGAATTCCTGCCTTTATCTTCTCTGATGCTAAATCCTCTCTGATGTCATTTGTAGTCAGTAATTACTAAGTGTTTTTCTGCATGTCTATAATTTACTGTGAAATGAATATGACATATTCGGTTTTGTTGTACATTTTAGGTTAATTACACCCTGTTACGCTTAATTATGTAAATCCTGTGAGAGGAATTCTGTGTCTTTAATGAAGAGAATCCCATTTGCGTTAGTATGTTGCTGTGAGGAATAAATAGACCATTTTTGAAGCATGTATCACTGACTACCATAACTGAGCCTCCAGCAATACAGAGACATTTTTGACAGACTTTCATCCTAAAACTGGTTCATTAGCCATTTCCAGTCGGTACATCGATTTTCTTTTTGTTGTAGGTTCTCCACTGGTTTAACTTCAGGGTACAGATTTTACATTGGCAACCAAAATAGTACACAAAAAAGGCCTAAGGCACAGCAATATGGAGAATTAATATGGTTTCAAAGTTTATTGTGAATTTCTGCAGCCAATAATAAACTACTTGGAGTCAGCACAATCCATATGTTATCCTTGTTGCAAGTAAGCCAATACTGAATAAATTTTGGGTCCTATTTTGTTTAAGCTTGCATAGTTTTCTTCATTGTTTTGTGGATGAGGGCATGTAATGAACCTGTCTGTGCCTAATTTGGCTTCTATCAAGGACAGATGATAGATTTGTGGCAAACATACTATGATGATTGATTGGATGTCAACGATACAGAGCATTTTCTCATCTCTTTTAAATGTTGACATGCTTTTTTATTTTGGTCTCACTGCACATTTATACGGTGACATTTTATGATTTGCAATTAGCATCATTTTTTCCTTCAATCCCTGCCTCTATTAGAACAGACCTACTTTACTTTTGACTCAGTTTTAGTAATGTCTCTTCGTTAGGCCTCACCTCATGTCTCTGCTCTCATTTCTCATTTGATCAATAGAAGTCTGTCCACTGGGGTTGTACCTCAAAATCTCAGATGTGCTGCTGTCTTTCTTTTACTCAGAAACCTGGCTCAGGTCCTAACATGTTTACTTACTACAGGCCTGTTTTTAGTCTCCTATTTGCTAGGGTTCTGGAAAAAGTATTTGCTTCACAACAGCAATCTCATTTAGAACTTAATAATCTCTATGAAACACTTCAATCAGGTTTTCGTCCACTTCAGTGCACCGAAACTGCATTGCTCAGGGTTGTCTCTTCTTCTTTTACTTGATTTCAGCTCTGCTTTTGATACTATCACAAAACTCTTATTTTGGCATTTAAAGTGCTACACTTTCCTGCTTCATACCTTTCAGATAAACAATACTTCTTCACTCTTCAAAGACACAAATCTACTCCCGTTACTTATGGTGTTCCTCAAGGATCTGTTCTCAGTCCTCTGCTCTTTATAGTCTATATAGTTCCCTTTAGTAATATCCTGCAACAACATGGTTTTCAAAGTCACTGCTATGCCGATAACACACACACATCAGATCCAGTTCCATCTCACTCCTCACCCACTTTGACTACCTGTGATCTAAAAATCTGAATGAACTTAAACTTAATACTGACATAAAACCAAAATCTGACTTATAGGTCCTGAAACATTCACTTTTCTCATCTGTTTTGCCATGTGAAGGTTTTACTGTCATAAGTAGTGTTTCCACCTAAATTAACCAGAACAGAATTTTTTCCCCCAGACCTGTTGCTGTCTGCGTTTCCATCGCAGTTGGTCCAGTGACGTAGGACTGCGCACAACTTTCCAGTTCCCGCTGGATTTCGTCCACCGTATATAAGCCTGAACCTCGTTGTCTGTCCATCTGACGTTTTTTTTTAAACTCCATTGTTGATTCGAATAGCAAACAACTCTTACTGCACGCACCGTAGCATACTTGAAATGGTGGTTGAAATAAAATGCTGCGTGAACTCAACCAATCAGCATGTTCAGCGGCCAAGTCCCACCCCCCAAAGTTCCTGAACTTTGAAAAAGTACTACCTCGCGAGCAGGGACTTTCTGAGGGGTACATTTTTACCCAGATCTTCGTTTAGACCCTGGTTCCACACGAGCACCACCCCAAAGTCCCTAGTTCCTGGAGAAAGTTCCTGCGGTGGAAACGCGGCTATACATTCACAAACTGTCTCCTACCTTGGTGTTATCATTGACTTACAGTAGGGGTGCTCAATCCTTTTCTGAGATCTACCTTCCTGCAAAGTTCAGCTACAACCCTGATCAAACACACCTGAACCAGCTAATTAAGATCTACAGGAGCACTTGATAATTACAGACAGGTGTGTTTGATCAGGGTTGGATCTGAACTCTGCAGGAAGGTAGATCTCTAGGAGAGATAAGGATTGGGTCTATGATCTAGGATTGGGCCCCCCTGATGTACAGCATCTCTTACTTTTTGTTCACCACATGAATCTAGTACCTGATTTACTCTTTCCCCACCATTGACGAGTTATCTCGTCTTTTATGAGAAAGAGCTTTCCCACCATGCAAAGATGATTTTTTATGGATTTCCGTAAAACTCTTTTAACCTACACAGCAAATTACTGAGGGATAAAAACCTAGTGTTGGACAACTAGTGATAAAATCTGGTGTTCATTTACAAATATTATATGGTTTATCACTTATTTAGTGATAAAGCACAGTGTTTCCTTTGGGTGTTCACATATAATCAACATCTGCGCATGTGCAGAGCCTTTTCAATCTTCCCGCCCATTCTACTACGTACGGTCTCGGCATCGTCTTTATGGATTTGTCTGCACACTCAACGGTTTCAAGGACAAGGTATAGTATTATTAACTTGTGATTTATCAAGGAGCTTGTATCATCACTTAAGCAAATTGTATTTATTTTATATTATAATGTTTGTGTGAAAAATAACTTTATTTGTCTCATTTTACCCATTGACACGGTCAAAGTATGATTATTTCTAGTTTATCACAAGATTAGTACACAAAGTCACACTGCATAATCTTATTCAATTAAGTATACGGTAATTTTATCCCCCCCGACGATGGAGAGAGACGTAAGTGTGACTTGTTGTTAATTTTAATCGTTTTGTTTTGATTTTCTGTGTGATCCTGACATTATGCGTCATTTTTGAACTGACAGGATTTGGATAGAACTTAGTTTATTTGTCATTTGGCGTAAGTATCTTTAATGGGGTTTCCAGCCTTTATAAGACCGTTTATATCTTTCATCCCGTAACTACTAGTTAATTCTGGTGTTATGAAATGTCATGCAAACAAGAAAACAGACGTTAATCTAATTAATTGCTCTTGAAATAATATTTTCTTGTGTGGCCCCCCGGGGCTCGAGCACTAACGAATTTGACCGAGATCCCACGGAAAACGCACGCGATACGTTATTGGTGGCGCTGCGCATACTACTGATCGGGGGTCAGGACCATTATACACTCACCTAAAGGATTATTAGGAACACCTGTTCAATTTCTCATTAATGCAATTATCTAATCAACCAATCACATGGCAGTTGCTTCAATGCATTTAGGGGTGTGGTCCTGGTCAAGACAATCTCCTGAACTCCAAACTGAATGTCAGAATGGGAAAGAAAGGTGATTTAAGCAATTTTGAGCGTGGCATGGTTGTTGGTGCCAGACGGGCCGGTCTGAGTATTTCACAATCTGCTCAGTTACTGGGATTTTCACGCACAACCATTTCTAGAGTTTACAAAGAATGGTGTGAAAAGGGAAAAACATCCAGTATGCGGCAGTCCTGTGGGCGAAAATGCCTTGTTGATGCTAGAGGTCAGAGGAGAATGGGCCGACTGATTCAATCTGATAGAAGAGCAACTTTGACTGAAATAACCACTCGTTACAACCGAGGTATGCAGCAAAGCATTTGTGAAGCCACAACACGCACAACCTTGAGGCGGATGGGCTACAACAGCAGAAGACCCCACCGGGTACCACTCATCTCCACTACAAATAGGAAAAAGAGGCTACAATTTGCACGAGCTCACCAAAATTGGACAGTTGAAGACTGGAAAAATGTTGCCTGGTCTGATGAGTCTCGATTTCTGTTGAGACATTCAGATGGTAGAGTCAGAATTTGGCGTAAACAGAATGAGAACATGGATCCATCATGCCTTGTTACCACTGTGCAGGCTGGTGGTGGTGGTGTAATGGTGTGGGGGATGTTTTCTTGGCACACTTTAGGCCCCTTAGTGCCAATTGGGCATCGTTTAAATGCCACGGCCTACCTGAGCATTGTTTCTGACCATGTCCATCCCTTTATGACCACCATGTACCCATCCTCTGATGGCTACTTCCAGCAGGATAATGCACCATGTCACAAAGCTCCAATCATTTCAAATTGGTTTCTTGAACATGACAATGAGTTCACTGTACTAAAATGGCCCCCACAGTCACCAGATCTCAACCCAATAGAGCATCTTTGGGATGTGGTGGAACGGGAGCTTCATGCCCTGGATGTGCATCCCACAAATCTCCATCAACTGCAAGATGCTATCCTATCAATATGGGCCAACATTTCTAAAGAATGCTTTCAGCACCTTGTTGAATCAATGCCACGTAGAATTAAGGCAGTTCTGAAGGCGAAAGGGGGTCAAACACAGTATTAGTATGGTGTTCCTAATAATCCTTTAGGTGAGTGTACATCATTAAAAACGACATGTGCATTGTAAATAATATAATTATATATACCTAAAATAATGGAGTAAGTAGTAAAACAATACAAACGCAAACGTGGCAAAAATGCGTTTTAAGTTTAGAAACATTTTGAGTCCCTTTTCTCTTGCCCCATAGTGGTTTGGTCCTCCACGCACCTCACATAGACACACAAATCCGATGGGGGAGAACACAGTTCTTCAGTAGTTGTTGAACTCCAGTAAGTAGGCTATTTTATTCACTTTAAACATCGGATGAAGTTCTTCTTTTCTCTTTAAAACAGACGATGCTGAGTTATTAATAAATTAGCAAATTACAAATTATGATAACCGATGTATTTTTCTATAAGTCCGATATTTTAATGATTGTTGTTTTGGTAGCTTGTTGTAAATCACCCACTACAACTAACACAGCGATACGCCTATGTGTGAACTGATATTAGGCTAATATTGTAAATCTAAATGTTTATATACAAAATGACGCAAGATACAAATTCAAACAGAAATTTTAAAATTTACATTTTAAATGTAAATTAAAAAAAATTTACATTAAAATTTACATTAAAATGTTTTGTATAATTATACAAAATGACGCAAGATACAAATTCAAACAGAAATTTTAAAATTTACATTTTAAAATGTCCTTCAAGTTTGCGTACCTTTTCCAGGTTGGACAGTAAAGGCCAGAACACAATACAGGGACACTAGAAAATATGTAAAACTCAAAGAGCCATGCTTTTTGGAGTTTGTCACCGAAGGCAAGTCTGTAAATCTATACAGTAAATACACAAAGTACTTTAACTTCATTACTACACTCATTTATTTTTATTAATCATAAAGAAATCATTGTCATTACAGCAAAAAAAGCATTTGCCATTCCAGAACAGACACTTGTTAAGGTAACGGATGACACCTCTACAGAAGTGGACTTGGATGTTTTTCCTGAACTTGTTGCTGAAAGGGGCATGTGCTTTACTTTACATACTAATGATGGTAATTATGTTTATACTTATTTGGTCTTATTTTAAAATTGTGGTGATGTTTACATTTTTGCAAATAATATTTTTATATACTGTATACAGATTCCACTTCTGCACATGAATCCCCCCCCCACCCCCCCACTCTTTGACTGACGGAAGGTCTGTCAGCAAGTCTTCAACCTTTACTGATGAAGGCAACAAAACTTCTTAACAACTTTGCATTGATTCTCAAACTGAAATTCGACATACAAAGTGGGTAAAATACTCTGGAGCAGAGTACAGAGTTGGCCTTTTTGTGTGTTCTGATATTGTTGATGAAATGCCAGTTTTCAGCAAAATACTAAATGTGCTATTGCTCAGAGAGCAAGTTTTTTTGTTGTGAAAAGACTATGAGTCGACGTTTATTGAACATGTCAATGCCTACAGATTATTTGACAAAGCTCAACGTGTATGGATAGTCAACAAGGACAATTTAAGGAATGTTTATTTGTTTGATGCACAGATGTCCTACGGTGCTGACTCATTTTTGTACATGGTTGTAAAAAATTAACTTGTTTGAAACACTCAGTAGAGATTTATTTGATTATTTATTTTTAAAGGAATAGTATGTTTTATCAGAATGAATTTACAAACCACGCAGTGTTTTAACGTTAAGGTTGATTTAAGGGATGGAATGTTGAATTGTTGTATTTTCAATTTAAAAATGACTTGATGAATTTTGTTTTTGTTTGATGCACAGATGTCCTATGGTGTCGAGTCATTTTTCTGCATGGATACAAAAAATTAACTTGTTTGAGACGCAGAGATTTATCATAATGAATGTGTATTTTTACACCAAATAGGTGTTAAGATGTTATTGCATTTGAGATGAACAAAGCTGTTTTATTCAGTTGTATGTTTGATATAATAAAATTTCAGTAATGTTGAAATAAATTCAGTCACTTGTTTTTTTTTTTAAATATAGGTTTGTTTTAAATTCCATCTGGATTGCTATTTTAAAATAAATATTTACAATATTTACATTAAATCAACATTAAATAAATACACTGGGTGTGTGGGATTAATCACTATAAAGTGTTAAATGTGTATACTTATGAGTAATACATTTTTCAATACCATGAGTGATTAAAATGAAACACTAACACAGCGTTTGTATAATAAACACTTTTGCCAGTGTTGTTTTAACACTAGCAAAGATGGACCTGTATGTTCACCCGGAAAGGGATAATTTTAACACTCATGGTGATAAATCTCCCAACATATTTTTGCTGTGTACAAAGCTCTGCATAATCTTGCACCTGAAAATCTTATTTATCTTCTTCAATCACACATACATCTTCTGGCGCTACTGTCCCAAGGTTCAGGCTCTTCTCTATGGGAAATATCCTTAAAAATTTCATTCATATCTGTTTTGTTTCTATATTTGTATTGTTTGTTTTCTCCTTTGTTTTCCATGATCTTGTAAAGTGTGAAAGGTTAAATAAACCTTAAATATTATTATTGTTATTTTATTTGACACTCCTCTTTACTGCATTCAGACAGTGATTGATCATGGCTATCTTGTGCTTCTAGCTGGTGCATTTTCCCTGGATCGTAATGCAACAAAAATTACCACTTTACACCTTCAGAATGAGAATGTGTGGGCCCAAATGTGTTTGCCAGAAACTTTCATTTCCCACCTTGTTTTGTTTTGTCTTTTTCCACCTCCACAGTCTGTAGGCTTAAAGCTTGGAATTATTTTCCAACTTGGATTTCCATCCAAATCATACTTTACAAAACTCAAAATAAGATTTATTTAATTAGGGCCTGAGCACCAATGGTGCGAGGACCCTCTTGGAATTGCTCTGTTTATTGTCATTATTTTACATTCTTTCTTTCTTCCGAACATGTGACTTCAGTGCATCTGTGTTGGAGTCATTTCCATTTGATGGTCATACTTTTGGCAGTGAGAACAGCACTGTGCTGCTCCCACACACACAGTGTGTTTGTATTGTGTTAGATAAATATGGATTTCTCTCTCACACACGCCTGCTTACACCATCATTACTCATCTTCTGGACATTTTGGTGATGAGCTGACAGATGCTGCTCTGACACATTCAACACAGCAATTATAATTTTCTTTATCAGTATTTTTCCTGGAAAAATATCTAAACATCCATAAAACCAGATCAATACTATTCAAACTTGGATATTAGAATTTTTATTCAGAATTTTGTATTCATTGAATTAAATGATCCTTTTCTTATTCGATTGCCAAATTGCTTTCAGCAATAAACCTCTAAAATTTGATAGATTTATTTTAGATAAATGTTGAGTGTCTGTGAATAAAGCTGTTTTTTTCAAGGTAAACTGAGATTATACTAGCTGTACAACTGTCACAGGCAGAGCAGGCAAGGAGATGAGATGTGGATTTCTAGTCAAAACGTTTACTAATAAGGCAAAATCAAAAAAAGACAGAGTAAACCAAAAAAATAGAAGGTAAACAACATAACAGCTAGGCTAAAAAGCATAGACAATACAGGACAACAAAAATAATCCAACCGAGGGCTTAACTATACAAGAAAACAAGGGACTACAAGTGTAGCTGCCGTCAAAGGTAACTAAATATATTTTAGTTCAATATGGTTCACAGTTAAAATATAAATATATATAAGAGGTTAAAAATCATGAAACAAATAATGTCTCATGGCCAATAAATAATCATTTCATGTTTATTTCTTTCTGTTAAAAACTTTGTGAAAGAAGGGGGAACTTATTTTTTGTTCTGTGTGGAAATTATAATTTGTTGCTATGTGGACGCTGTATGTGTGCACTCGCTATGATCAGAGAGATATGTGCTGCGGCTTGCGAGCCTGCTGTCTGAAAGTCCCCGGAAGATTGTTAAGTTATCTATAAGTTTGTCGGTGAAGCATGAAGATGAAACCCCCCTAATATTCCCCTTTCGGGTTCATGTGGCCAATGAGGTATATTTTTCTCTCCTTGTCATTTATTTGTGTTACACGACTATGTTTGTAACAAGCCGATTGCGATATTATTTTACATGGCATAAATGCATCCTTTATTTCTTAGTTTATATTTAGTTTAGTATTGTCTGCAAGTATGTCAAGAATTTAAGGTTAATTTACGTTTTCTGTGTTTTATTTATACCAGTTCTGACGGCAATGTGGAGATGTGGCAATAAGGGAGCATGTAAAGACATGTTTGAAGACTTTGTCATCAAATAAATGACTTGAGCCTTTATTAAACCTCGAGGGGAGTAACAGTCAGAACTCAGCCTGCTTCGTGCTGGAGGAGAAAATATTGGTGCCTGTTGCAATGGAGCCAGCAACGATCAGCTCGTTGCATCGTTAACTACGCTCACAAACATCAAAGACAACACGGACTGCATGCATGGAAAACCCGACAAGTGGCAACCGGAGTCCAGAAGTGTCGTGGGGTCAAGCTACAAAGAAGTAACACATTTAAACAAGTTAAATGTTAAGAAGTAGTTTAATTCTGCTAACTTTAAAGGGACTCTAAAGTGCTAAAAGGGGGTTGAAGTGTATGTGTCTGCAATTCAAGTGTAAGTGTGTGTTTATTTCTTTGTAAGGTGATTATATTAATTGCAAGTCTAATCACAAGTTCTTTGCTAAATTAAAGGTGCACTAAGGCATTTTAAAGGGCAAGTTATATTGTTTTCTTTGACATTGAAGGTCATTTCTTTATTTCATACAAGGTGAAAACAGTTAATAATTTGCATTAAGGTGTTTATAACAAATTTCATTTGTTCATATTTACAGTTAAAGAGTATTATTATTATTTTGTAATCTTACAAACTCACAAGTAATCTGACCTTAAGTCAATACACATTCATCATCTCAAGTAGTGAAATGGCTGAGCCTGAAGTCCAAGGAAGTGAAGCTGTGAAGTTGCAAGAGCAAGCAAGTCCTGATGAAGAAACTGTAGACTTAAGCCCACAGCAAGAGGCAAATACAAGTCAAGTAGCTGAAGAAGATGCTTTGAGAAAAAGCCAAAGAACCAGAAAGCTTACTGAAAGGGCCAAGCTCTACACAAAGAAAGAGTGAATAAGCGTCAGTGTTGCTTTAAGACCAATTATGACAAATGGAAAGATATTGCCAAACTAGCTAAGAGAGCACTCGATGCACCTAGCACTGCAAGCTTACAGGATCACATCGTAAGGGTCCAAAATGCTTCAGGAGAAGTAAAGCAAACCTATCATGAGTTGCGCAGTTACGACACTCCTGACAGTGATACCCGTCGTTGAGTAGACACATGTCATGCTGTTTCTGTAAGGATAATAGAATATGCAGCAGAGATTCTTAAAGAAGAGGAAAGTGGTAAATACCCAGCTAAAAGGTCAACTCACTGGAGTGAGGCTGGCTCGGTGTTCCAATCAGCAGCATCTCACAGGTCCAAATGTACGGGTAGTGCAATCACACGTTCAAGCCATTTGAGCAAGTCATCTGCGAAGAAACAAGAAGCAGCAGCAGAACTGGCTGCAACTGAAGCCACCTTGAAAGTGATGCAAGAAATGGAGCGTGAACAAAGGGAACTTGAAAATCTTGAAGCTGAAAACAGAAAAAGACTTGCACAACAAGAACCAGAAAATGCTGAAAAACAAAAGACATTAGAAGAAAAGCGAAGGCAGATAGAACGCTTAGAGACTGTCAAGAAAATGAAAGCTGCAAAAGCACGTCTGAAAGTCTACGAACAAGAATCAACTTCAGATGAAGAAATATCAGACCTTCTACACAGTAAGTCCAAATCTAAAGAAGCTGCACCTTACCTGGTTAGTTTACCTGAACTTCACCTTGCACAACCCACTGCTAACCCGCAACAACGCACTGTGCCACAAGAGGCCACAAGCCGGCAACATGCAACCAATGTTACACAAGAAGATAGCACTATTGCATTAGCCAGAGCGTTAGCGGAGTCAATCAACATAAGCCATTTACCAGTACCAGAACCTTCAGTCAGAGACCGACTCAAGTACAAGAATTGGAAAATGTCCTTTCAAACCCTGATAGACAGAAAGAACATTCCAGTAAATGAAAAGCTCTATTACCTCCGCAATTATGTTGGTGGGCCAGCAAGAAAAGCAATTGAGAGCTATTTCCTGTTGAGAACGGACACAGCGTATCTTGCAGCATGGGACATTCTGGAGGAAAGGTATGGAAGCTCATTTGTAATCGCCAAAGCCTTCAGGGATAAGCTCACATCATGGCCAAGGATAGGACCAAAGGACAGTGCTGAACTACGAGAATTCTCAGACTTTCTCAGAGGCTGTGAAACAGCAATGTTCCAGATTAAGAATCTTGAAGTTCTCAACGACTGCAGCGAAAACCAGAAAATGCTCAGCAAGCTTCCTGATTGGCTAACAGCAAGATGGAATAGAAAAGTCATTGAGATACAAGAGCAAAGCGGGTCATTTCCAACATTCAGCAACTTTGTCGACTTTGTCACAAGAGAGGCCAAGATAGCGTGCAATCCAGTAACGTCGCTTCATGCACTAAAGGCAAATGAAAAAACAAAGTTCCCAAAGACCCGAAGTGTTGACGCAAAGGTGCTAGCAAGCAGTTCGGTAGAGAAATCAGACACTAAGATGTGTATCTTCTGTGAAAGACCAAACCATGGAATTCATGTTTGCCGAAAGTTCATGGACAAGTCAATTACCGACCAAGTCAAGTTTGTACAAACCAAGGGTCACCATTCAAAGAAATGTGAAAGGAGAAGTGTTTGTAACACATGCAAAGGAAAACATCCAACATGCTTACATCAGGAGCGTGACAAGGAAGTCAAAAGGACAAAGGATTCTGACAAGGAACAAAAGGACACAAGGGAAACCAAACAACCAAGTACAGAAACACCAAACGAGGCAATATCCAACCGGGTTGTACAAAACACTGACAGTGATCTCACATCCACAATCATTCACCTAGAGAACCTTCCTGAAGAGATCGCTCCCATGATAGAGTGGGATGTCAGCCTGCTTATAGGGTACAACTCTTTGCAAGCAGAAGTGGTGTCAGGAAAGGACAATGAACCATTCGCTCAAAGAACAGACCTTGGCTGGACTATAGTCGGTGGTACTGATCCCTGTATGGATTATGGTGACACTATAGGAAGCAGCCACAGAGTCATATTCAAAGAAGTGACGCCTTCTGTTCAGTCACCACATCTCATACCAAATGAAGTTATGTATGTCTGTCGTACACAAGTTAAAGAGCTAGTCACACCACTAGATGTGATCAAAGTACTTGAGTCTGATTTCAATGAATGCCGCGTGGAGGACTCTCACTTCTCCCAAGAGGATCTGCGTTTCATTCACATAATGGAGGAGGGAGTAAAAATGATAGCAAATGTTCACTGTGAGTTGCCCTTGCCCTTTAAAAAGGACAAACCAAATCTGCCAGACAATAAAATCTGTGCCGAACACAGACTCAAATGTCTAAAGAAAAGATTTGAGAAAGACACGCAATACCACAAAGACTACGCAACATTCATGAATGAAACAATAACGTGGAGATGCGGAAAAGGTTCCACCTGACGAACTGGACAAAAGCCCCTCCTGGTACATCTCTCACCAGGGGGTCTACCACCCCCAGAAACCTGGAAAAATAAGAGTCGTGTTCGACTGCTCTGCAAAATACGAAGGTGTGTCATTAAATTACTTTCTGCTCACTAGGCCAGAGTTGACCAACACCCTGGTAGGTGTTCTATGCCGGTTTCGTAAGGGTCAAGTAGCAGTGATGTGCGACATAGAACGCATGTTTCATCAATTCCATGTTAAGCCAGAAGAACAAGATTACTTCTGCTTTCTGTGGTGGGACATGGGGGACTTCTACTCCAACCCCTCCGTCTACCGTATGTGTGTCCATCTGTTTGGAGCCACTTCATCACCTGGCTGCACAAACTACGGCCTCAAGTACATCGCAGTTCAAGGTCATTTCAGTGATGCCACAATTAATTTCATTGAGAGAAACTTCTATGTGGATGATGGCCTAATAAGTGTACACTCAGTTGGTAAACAAAGAAAACTCTGCAATACAGGCAAGTTGCAACTTAAGTTCATATCAAACAGCCAGCAAGTATTGGCATCCCTCCCAAAGGAAGACTGTGCAGAGACAGTAATGAAACAAGACCTAGCTCTTGGCGAACAACAGATTGAGAGAGCTCTAGGCGTCAAATGGTGTGTCGCCTCAGATCATTTCCAGTTTCGAGTAGTCGTGAATGAGCGCCCTCTCTCCAGAAGAGGAGTTTTGTCCACAGTAGCCTCTGTCTTCGATCCACTTGGCTTTGTGGCGCCTTTCATCCTACTCGGGAAACAAATACTTCAACAGATGTGTCGTGAGAAGATCGACTGAGATGAGCCACTGTCAAATGAGCTAAGGCCACGGTGGGAGTCCTGGTTGTTGGATTTACAGAACTTAGCCAATGTCAAGATTGAGCGATGCTACCTACCAGTAGATTTCAAGACAGTTCACAAGTATGAAGTCCACCATTTTTCAGACGCAAGTGTCACAGGATATGGAGTCTGTACCTATCTAAGAGCAACCAGCCCAACAGGACAGATACACTGCGTCCTAGTCATGGCCAAGGCCAGAGTATCCCCCACAAAGGTAACCATGGTGCCAAGACTCGAGCTGTCCGCAGCTGTTCACAAGTCTCGAGGAAAGACAGGATGCGGAGCCTATCATCATGCTCATTGTACAAAGGGAAATCTTCTCCAAAGAGATCAATGATCTTGAGTCACAAAGAGAGATGACCAAAGATAAAACCAGTAGGCTGTACCGACTCAATCCCTACTTAGACCACAGCGGCATCCTTAGAGTGGGAGGTCGATTAGAGCATGCTGCCATGCATCCACACATCAAACATCCAGTCATCCTACTAAAAAACAACCACATAACAAGGTTACTGATCGATCACTATCACAGACAAGTGCAACATCAGGGGCGTGGCATGACCATAAACGAGTTGAGATCAAATGGCATCTGGATCCTCGGATGCATTCATCAACTCACTTTGTGCCTTCATTGCCCTACGTGGAAACGTTCGCCAACTCCAGTCAGATCAGGGCACCAATTTTGTTGGAGCGAGGCGTGAATTCCTGGAAGCAGTAAAGGAAATGGATCAAGAATGCCTTAAACAACTAGGATGCGAGTTTGTCATGAACCCTCCCTCTGCTAGCCATATGGGCGGAGTTTGGGAAAGGCAGATCCGGACCATCAGAAGTGTGTTAACATCCATCCTGGATCAGTCCTCCAGAACACTCGACAGTTCATCCTTACGGACCTATCTTTATGAAGTGATGGCAATCATAAACAGCCGACCTATGACAGCACACTTACTCAGCGACCCAACAGGCCCTCAACCTCTTACGCCCAACTTACTTCTTACAATGAAATCCTCAATAATCTTACCTCCACCTGGAAACTTTGTAAAGGAAGACCTCTACCTCCGCAAGAGATGGCGTAGAGTCCAATACCTTGCCAATGAATTTAGGCACAGATGGAAAAAGGAGTACCTATTGAGTTTATAACAAAGACAGAAATGGCACAAGACAAAGAGAAATGCGAAAGTCAATGATATAATAATTGTACAAGACGATACTGCACCCAGAAATGAATGGAAGCTGGCTAAAGTCACCACTGTGTATCCAGCTGAAGATGGATGTGTGTGGAAGGTCTAGTTATTGATCAGCGACTCAGCATTAGATGACCAGTCACATTACTTGAAGCTAATTAACATAATTTTAACTTACAGTAATCGCTCACACAGTTCATTGGTTGAAATCACAAGTGATTTAGTGGGAGTGTAGCTGCCGTCAAAGGTAACTCTTATATTTTAGTTCAATATGGTTAAATATAAATATATATAAGAGGTTTAAAATCATATGTTTGAAATAAATAATGTCTCATGGCCAATAAATAATCATTTCATGTTTATTTCTTTCTGTTAAAAACTTTGTGAAAGAAGGGGGAACTTATTTTTTGTTCTGTGTGGAAATTATAATTTGTTGCTATGTGGACGCTGTATGTGTGCACTCGCTATGATCAGAGAGATATGTGCTGCGGCTTGCGAGCCTGCTGTCTGAAAGTCCCCGGAAGATTGTTAAGTTATCTATAAGTTTGTCGGTGAAGCATGAAGATGAAACCCCCCTAATATTCCCCTTTCGGGTTCATGTAGCCAATGAGGTATATTTTTCTCACCTTGTCATTTATTTGTGTTACCCGACTGTGTTTGTAACAAACCGATTACGATATTATTTATGGCATAAACGTATCCTTTATTTCTTAGTTTATATGTGATTTCGTTTAGTATTGTCTGCAAGTATGTCAAGAATTTAATTTAGTGTTTTATTTATACCAGTTCTGACAGCAATGTGGAGATGTGGCAATAAGGGAGCATGTAAAGACATGTTTGAAGACTTTGTCATCGAATAAATGCCCGTTAAAACCCAGGAACGACTTGAGCCTTTATTAAACCTCAAGGGGAGTAACAACAAGACACAGGTGAACATAATCAATGAGTAACCATAGAAACAAACTAGCAACTGGAACAAAGAACGAAGACTAACGAAAACAGGAACCAAACTAAAGTCAATGGAACATAATGTTTAGTTGGAAATAATGTCGCTGGCCGTTCATTTATATGCAAACTTTTAAAGACGGGTTTCAAAGTGCAAGTTTTTTTAAAACGATAGCGTTATCATCTCCGTGTAAACTGCAAAAACGTGAATTTGTGAAATTGACGTCATGCGCATGTGTATTACGTGTTTACTCTATAGGTGTGTAGGGTTTTTCTTTACAAAGTGACATCGCCATCTACTGGCCTGACATGAATAATACAGTGTTATTAGTCATTTTTGCGGATCCGATGTTTATAGAAAAACACTAAGGGACAACGTACAGTCAGCTTTAAGTTGTAGTTTTGATCACCGTGAAGGGGTTTAATTTGTACTAATGTCTGGTTTACTGTGCATCATCCCACTACGTACACGCACAAAAATAATTATTGTAGATCTACCTATTGTAGATTAGCTTGAAGCTTCTCAGAAAAAATAGTGAATTACAATTTTAGGTATTAGGTATGTCAGTTGAGTGGTCATTTTATAAAGGACAGGTTTCCCAGAACAACAGTAAATATCAAAAATATTTGACAGTGAATGCAGAAACGGACCAACCAGAATCAAGTAATGCCAGAATCAAGAATCAAGTAATGTAAGACAAAAATACTCACTAGGAACACACACACTTGTATATGTGGTTTACGGGACTCTCCATAGGTGCAATGGTTTGTATTTGGCGTTTTGCAATGTTTGGCATTTTTTTTGTATTTCAAAAAACATTGTTTAGTATGTTTTAAAGCCATTTAGTTTAAGTAAACCATGTTTATGTTCTAATACCCATGTCATTTTACACATGTCCTCATAAAAGAAAAATATAAGAACACACATGTTGGGTTTTCATGTTTTATGGGGGCTTTCCATATAGACAATGATTTTTTTATAATGTACAAACTGTATATTCTATCCCATAACCCTACCCATCACACAACACTTTCTGCATTTTTACATTGTCAAACTCTCTTTCTAATTACTTAGTATGATTTATAAGCTGGTCCCCATGAGGTAAACAGCTAGCTTGTCCTTGTGGGGACATTGATTTTGGATATTGCCATCTTTGTAGGGACATTTTGTACTCATAAGGTAGGGTTTACCTGGACCACACACACATGCACATGCACACACACAGACACGGTTTTGTTTTATTTTTTTACAACAAAAATACATTTAAGACTTCCAGAGAGGAATCCTTTTATTTTTTATATTTAAACATGTTTGTGTGCTGCTGCTGCCCTGTGTGTGTAATAAGCAGAGTGTACGCGCGTTGTGTACCCACATATAGGCGTATATTACTAACACGGCCTTTAAATAACACAAAAAATACTGCGCTATTGACTTTAGACCAGGTTTTTGTTGGTCAATGGCGCAGTCGCTTTCAGTTCCTCAAAATAGTAACGCGCCAACAATGCGCCTGAACACACCTGGTTTTCAGACCAGCACGCCCATGGGTGAACAGATGGGCATGAGTGCATTTGCTATTTAAACAATGTGGCGCTGGTTGTGAAAATGATAACTGCTTCAGGGTGAAACTAGCAAAAAACACTTGCGTTGCGCCTGGCGTCAAATTGCGCCGGGTGTATGATAGGGCCCTAAATGTGTTATGGGGGTTTAGAAGAAATGTTTCAACATGCTAAACAATGCTTTGAATGCAATTCTAATTCCACCAACATTATTGGTATAAATATTATAGTGAGTCTATTCAGTCTTTGACGCTTGATATCTATCATTTGTTTGCACTGGATTAATTGAGTGAGTTATGGTGTGTGTGATTGTGTTTGTGGTTCACATGTCTCTTTCTATCTCACTGTGGATTCTTATTGCTGGAGCCACTGAGGCAGGAAAATGAACAAGGTCCAATTTTCTCCCTGCAAAGTAAAAGTGGACAGCAAACTAAATGAGGTAGTGCTGAAAGAAAACCGAAAACAAAGCTGTCATGCAAAAGACTTCTGATCTTTGCCCACTCCCTGCAGATCAGAGTATCTGACTTCACATAATAAATCTGATTTGCTAAAACTACAGAAAGAGAGAGTAAAGAGATAATAAAAAAATTGTCTTGGCAAAGTAGTGATGTTACTAACTAATTTAGGAAGTATTCTGTCATCAGATGAGTGTCAAAGTAATGTCCATATGGAAGTGATATACAGATATAACCAATGCTATCTCACTACCAATTCGTACATATTTGTACGAGGTGGCTAATACGTACATCCACACTCGTATGAATTTGTACTATTTGTCTACACCGCAGTGACGGGTAGGTTTAGGGGCGGGGTTTGAGGTTCGGTTATTTGTACGAAATCATACAAATTAGCCACCTCGTAAAATACGTACAAATTGCCATGAGATCGGGTTGGTTATAACAGTCCACCTCTGCTTAGTTAACGTCATGTATAAGCAGACACAGTGAATGAGTAAAGAAGCAATTACCACTTGTGCTCATAATAATTACAATATAAGGATAATATTTGACAGTTTTGTATGCCAATCCAAAGTTAGCATCATCTGAAATCTTTGTCATTGTTGGCATCGTCTGAAATCTATGCAAACTGGAGCTGGCTCGATCTGTAGTTACTCCGGGACGGACATCCAAAAACAGGGGAGCAAAAAGGAGAAGAATTAGTGTATGCTAAAAATGATTGTGTCATGTGCTTCCTTTGCTTCATGTGTTTTGTTCCTTAGTACGTGTCATTAGTATGTTTTCATTGGCTCAGTTAATATGTCATGTTTTTTGTATTGTCATTAGTTCTGTTTGTTCATTGTTTTTTCATCATGTATATAAGGCCTTCGTGTTTGCCTTGTCTTGTTGTCTTGTATTGAAGTACATATGTGATTCCATGTCTGGTCTTTGCCAGGTCTGTTCATAGTCAAGTCAAGCTTTTGTTCATGGTTTTGGATTTTTGGACTTTCACTGTAAATAAACTACACTTGGGTTCGCAACGTTTTTTTCTTCATCTGCTTCTACGTAAGTAGGCTAAGCAAGCTATGGCTGTGCTGTATCATGAATAAGTTGCCTGTATCAAGTACCTTATTGCTTTTATAAACCGGTTACCACACAATACAAATATTAAAGCCAAAAAATACGTATCAATGCAACTTTCATGAAGTAAAATCACTAAAAGCCTTCCTTCCGCTGGAAAAAAATAGTCCCTGACCATGAACAGCAACAGAAGTCACATTATTACGGCAATAGATAAGTCTTGATGAGTGAGTCACTCAGTAGAGAAGACTTTTATATTGAAAGGATTGAAACTTGTTGTGAACACGGGAGCAAGACACAACAAATGCTTTGACTAGCGCTGTCAGTGTCAGGCATGAGAAAACCCCATTAACAGGACAAGATATCGCAGCGGAGATTCAAACTGATTTTTTATTATGATCATAGGACTGACCTGAAGGAAAATGCTTTATCTAAATGCAGGTAATACACTCGGTCACTCGATCTCTCTCTCTCTCACAATAATACAAGCTTCAATGATAAATATATATGAGAACAAACTTATGTTTACATTGCTAGGAGTGGTTGCTAAGGGTGTTGTGTAGTGATACATAGAATCGTTGGGTGAAGCGGTCATAGCCACGTTTTACCGTGAATAAAACACAGAATCAAGGACTGGAACTAACCGTTTTATAAGCACTGTATAGTTTTGTTATCATAAAGAGTGTGATGGATTGTAGTGTGATAGAAGGTGGGTTAAATACAAAGGAACTAGATTGTTTAGGGCTTTATAAGAATCAGTATAATTATAGGCTTACTAACCACTGTGTGCATCACTCTGTTGTGCATGAAAAAAATAAAATAAATAAAATACATTTATTTCTTGTTTTATTAGTATTTATTTATTGATCATTGTTAATTTATTTCAAATAGAGTTAGAATGAAGGATAAACTGAAATTCATGGCATTTCAACACAACTTCTGCTCTGAAGGCTGCTATTGGATCATTGAGGGTAAACAAACTTTACGGAGAGCTTACGACCTACTAGCCACAGTACGTTCTGCCTTAAGAACAAATGGTGCAAACGAACAGAGTAGAGTAAGTAGCTGCACTTTATTTTACTGTATGTGTACTTACAGTGTACAAAGAAAAAAACAAATAGTAAAATGTACTTAATTTTTTGCATGCAGGTTTTAAGTAAATTTCAATTATAGAATTAAGTAAACTACTTAACTAAGTTATGTAAATTTAACAAAGAAAATAAGGAACTGTATAAAAATAAGTAGAAAATAAGTAACTTGGCCAGTAAAAGGTTGAGTAATTTCTACTTAGTTGAAGTTTCCTTTGCAGTACTTTTTACTCAAACAATATAACACTGAATTAAACCACACTTTTAAAGTGTATGCTTTACTTAGAAACATCTAAGTAAATAATACAGTAGATATTGTGTAGACACCATATCTACATAACAGAAGTAACGCGGCAACTGAACACAGAGATCTCAATACTTACACAATACACAATGACTAACATTTGATGGATCGTTTCTGAGTATGAATGTGTCATTTTGAGTAGAAAATTAACTCCAGATGTCACAAAAAAACAGCAAGTTACTAAACCTAACAACAAAAGCAATGATACAACAGTGTAAATACAGCTGGGAAACAGCGAAAATTTACCTTAATTATTCATGGCCCAGTGCATGATGGGAACTCCAGTATTAGAAAAGTTTCTACAAGCTTGAATTGAGTACTAATATAGAATTGATTTGCCTGAACTAACTTTTTTATGTAGAAACTATATTTGTTTTTCTGTAGTATTCACCACAGAATCATTTTTATCATACCCAAGGAAGTACTGGGTAATATAAGGTAAGTAAATGGGTTAAGGTTAGGTTTAGGTGTACTGTAGGTTCAGGGTTAGTACCTAGTTTTTACCCAGTTATTGTAATTACTATAATAAGTACATAGTATGTTGAAGAACAGGACTGTAAAAGAAAGTGCTACCGAATTAGTTACAAACTAGCTATAGTTACTAAGCTTCTTCTGTGGTCTTTACCTTCCAATTTAAGAACGAACTTATGAACAGCTGGTGCAACCCTACCCTGGTGTTCAATGGAGGGCCTACTAACTACACAAAGTCCACAAACACTGAGTGCAGTAGCAGCTCTGACTCACATCAAGCATGAACTTTTTTACTTGATGGAGAGACTGTGGCCCAGTACTTATGAAAGGCTCGAGACACCTCTTCTAGCAAGTAAAGATATGTTTGCCAAGCTGTTTATTGTATTTCTAGGGTGTTGACCAGAGAGCAAGTAGTGAGAATTGTAGCACAGGGTGCTGCTGGGAGAAAGTTATCATCTAGATCACCATATAATTTCAGTGAGGGACAAGAGAAATGGAGTGAGGACACAATTTCATGAAACTACCACGATGAGTGATAAAGAAATGGAAAGAGCTGCAAGAAAACATAGGTCCATATCTGAGGACAAACTAGGTTTCAGTGAAACATCTAATACTCACTGAATCAATGTTTTCAGTGAAGTAATATTGCAAATTCACCTTTGTCAATGTATATTCTAATTGGTTTGGACTGCTTGCAACAGAACGTTCAGAAAAGTCTGTTTGAAGTAAGTAGTTGACATTTCTCACTTTTTAATCAATATTCAATTTCAGGTAGGTCAGAGCAATGCTGAACTTATGTATTATATCCTACAGGCTCTGTTCCAAAACCTAGTAAGCTTTGCTGCTGTCTACTGCTCATATTGGCACCTGCCTTCAAAGGCATCCTAACCCAAATGGAACCTTGTTTGATATAAATCGCTCCTCATGTGAAACTTTACACTTTCCTCTTTAAGAAATGTATCTTTTTTCTTGATTGATCTTTTAGGTAATTTTCTTTTGCCAATTGTGTTTTAGGGGGATGTACTACACTCTTACACACACTCAAAAGCAGACTTTGTGGTTCTTAATTCTGATGTAATGTATGCTTATATTATTATTATTAGAATTTTTAACTTTAATTTTAAATAATGAATATACACTATATTGGCAAAAGTTTTGGGAAGCCTGCATGCACATGAACTTTAATGACATCCCATTCTTAATCCGTAGGGTTTAATATGGAGTTGGCCCACCCTTTACAGCTATAACAGCTTCAACTATTCTGGGAAGGCTTTCCACAAGGTTTAGGAGTGTGTTTATGGGAATTTATGATCATTCTTCTTGAAGCGTATTTGTGAGGTTGGACGATAAGGCCTGGCTCGCAGTCTCCGCTCTAATTCATCCCAAAGGTGTTCTATCGGGTTGAGGTCAGGACTCAACTTTTGTGCACCCAAACTGTTCCCACAAAGTTGGGAGCATGAAATTGTCCAAAATGTCTTGGTATGCTGAAGCATTAAGAGTTCCTTTCACTGGAACTAAGGGGCCAAGCCCAAACCCTGAAAAACAACCCCACACCATAATCCCCCCTCCATCAAACTTTACACTTTGCACAATGCAGTCAGGCATGTACCATTCTCCTGGCATCCGCCAAACCCAGACTCGTCCATCGGATTGTCAGACAGAGAAGCGTGATTGGTCACTCCAGAGAACACGTCTCCACTGCTCTAGAGTCCAGTGGCGGCGTGCTTTACACCACTGCATCCCACGCTTTGCATTGCACTTGGTGATGTAAGGCTTGGATGCAGCTGCTCGGCCATGGAAACTCATTTTATGAAGCTCTCTACGCACTGTTCTTGAGCTAATCTGAAGGCCACACGAAGTTTGGAGGTCTGTAGCGATTGACTCTTGGAATATTTAGGAATACCTATCACGGTACCACGCTTGAATTCACTGAGCTCCTGAGACCACACATACATATATAATTACATACTGTATTTACAATTTTATACGAAATTCAGTTGCATGTACACTTTTTTTAAATGGTGGGTTTATTTGTCTAATTTATTTAATAATGTTGAACTAGATAAAACATTTTGTACAATTCTAATCTGCTAAATGCAACTATTAGGCATGAATACATTAAGATATTGTAAACATTAACATCATGATTTTCTGTAAAGTTGCTTTGAAACACTGTGTATTGTGAAAAGTGCTATACACATAAATTTTACTTGACTTTATATTAACTATTCATAAACATGCGGCGAGCTTACAGAAAAAGACGTATGAACAAAACATGCCGTGGGCGGCAGTTCAGAAAACGGTTTGTAATGAAAAACATCACTTGATATGCATCTCTGCATGCACAGCACAGAGCAGCAGAAGACCACAAGTTCCACTCCTGACAGCTAATAACAAACGTGTTTAGGGTGGGCACAGGCTCACTGAAAATGGACAGCAGAAGATTGGAGATATATGTGGTCAGGTGAAATTTTTTTACATCGTATTCAACTTACACTTTCTACTTAACTTTATAAAGTTTTAAATATGGATATTTATCTTACACAAACCCATCAATTCGCTTCAGAAGGCCTTTATTAACCCCCCGGAGCCGTGTGGAAACTCTGATTGTATTCGTCTGAAAGAAGAATGTCATACACCTAGGATAGCTTGAGGGTGAGTAAATTATGAGATCATTTTCATTTTTGAGAGAACTATCCCTTTAATCTCAATGTCCAGTGCTTTACATAGGTCACCTCCAATGAGAGGAGTTCCTGATTTGACTATGTTAAACTCACCAGCACCACTCTTTCCTTAGTATGTCAGATTCAGTCTCAGGTAACCACACATAGGTATGTTTTCCTTTGAGTAAGTCAGAAAGTGCACTTTCAGTGGTGACAGGACGTATGAACTGAAGTATTCTTTGAATATGTGTTGCAGTAAAATCGATGCACCAGGCGCTTTATCTACTATCATCCTAATGGTACAGGTCTGTGTAGGAGATGTGGGCATAGCTAAGGTAAAAGTACCAACTGGAGCTCAATCATCTGTATGGCAGTCATTCACACAGAGTTACTTCAGGTAAGCATACTTCATTAACTGACTTTGATGCTGTCTTGCACACCTTTGAGAAATGTTTGACTTTTCCACACGTTCTCAGTCTTCAGCAGGGCAGAACTTACCCTTTCAGGGTTCCCGTGGGGTCTTAGAAAGTCTAAAATTTCAAAATCAAAAGTTTAGGCCTTAAAAAGTCTTACATTCACTGAAGTATTGAGTCCTAGCTCTTAAATAATTTTAAACAGGTCTTAATTTTCCTACGTCCATGTAACGCTACCACTAATGCTCATTGAAATGCTCCCGCAGTGCTTTCAAATGCTTGTGTGTGTGTTTTTTTATTCCTTTCGTGTTATTGGCGCAAGACTCTTTTGGATTGTACCACAGACACATAAAACGGATTTTATTCTTCAATCATAGTTCTCCGGTTCTTCCAGTTCCGCGATCATGAAAGCGAAGGTGAATCTTTCTCACCTGCCATCAATCACGTATAATGACCAAATAAAAGTATGATATGCCTGATAGCACTAAAAAAGAGTTAATAAAAACGATGTAAACCACAAACTCAATTCGGTACTGACACACAGACGTCTGTCTGACAATGTCAGATTGCCTGAGGATTCTGTGCATGTGTCTGCTGCCTGTCAGCACTCGCGCGAGTATACCGAAATCCATGTGTTCTATTTCTAGGCTTATTGCCCTTGAACGGTCAAATACACACATAATTATGCCTAAATGTCCATATTGGCATTTATGTCTTAAATCAACAAGTTTGTGACGTGTGTCAGTATTGGATCCGTGCATTTACTCTGCTGTAGGTCTTAAAGTGAATTCAACACAATATAAACCCGCTCATGTCTGTGTCATTAATGTTAAACAAAAAACAACAGGGAAAAACAAACAGTACTTAAACTTAAAGCACTGTTTGTATCAGTATCTTTATGTTGTATATATGTAAGGAAGAGGCTGAAGCCATGTTTGAATCCATGTGCAGAAGTTTAATAGGACAGTCCAAAATGAAACATAAGACCAGGCAATGAGTCAAAACCACAGTAAAAGTCCAATAGGCAAACAGACCAAGGGATAATCCAAGAGGCAGGAGTCGAGAGGCAGACAAGATGGTAAAACACAATAAACAATCCAAATAGGCAATCAAATCCAAAGGGTATTCCAGAAACAGTGATCAAGGTATACAGGCAAATGGTCAAACACAAGGCAAACAATGGGTAAAACGCTCAGTAAGGCAGTAGAACTGGCAATACTTCGCAAAGTATGTTTGGTCATGCCATGCTTAAAATGGCTGCCAAACAGGAAGTGACTGTAGAGTGAACAGGGGAAATGGCTCACAGTCACAATTCAGGTGAGGGCTCCCTCTGCTGGCGTGGCATTACAGAACTTCTGAGATCAAGTTTTGTGTAGATCTTGGCTTCACGTAGTTGTTCCAGGGCTGCAGGAACCAGTGGAAGGGGGTAACGGAACTTGACTGTGACGTTATTCAATCCCTTGTAGTCAATACATGGTAAGCCTCCACCCTTCTTCTCCACAAAGAAAAACCCTGCAGCAGCTGGGAAAGTGGAAGGGCAGGTAAACCCAGAGTTCATGGCTTCTTCTATATACTCCTCCATAGCTTGAGTTTCACTACGGGACAGAGAATACACTTTGCTTTTAGGGGGCATGGTGCCGGACAACAGATCAATGGCACAGTTCCCTGGTCGATGAGGTGGGAGTTGCGTGGCTTTAGTTTTACTAAACGGCGAGACCATTATAACAGTCTGGAATCTTAGTGGTTTGCTTGGTGTCTGGGCTTTCAATGCTTGTAGTGAAACATGGCTGGACTACGTTCAAGTGCATACAATTGTTAAGGCAAAATTCAGACCAATGAGTCAGCTCATAATAATGCCAGGAGATAACTGGGTCATGGACAGATAACCAGGGAAAGCCAAGGATGATGTCATGTCTAGGCGAGTCAATGACGTAGAAAGAGATGGCCTCTTGATGGAATAATCCGATATTAAGTTGTATGGGTTGCGTCTGTTGAGTAATTCCATTTCCAATGGGTGCATCGTTAACAGCACTGATCTTGATAGGTGATTTACAGGGTTGAGTTGGAATGTTGAATTTTGTGATGAGGTTTTTGTGAATAAAGTTCAGGGCTGCTCCAGAGTCAATCAGCACTGTGAAATCAACAGAGATATCTTCAGTAGTCAGCCAAACAGGAAAAGTTAATGATTTGATAGGGAGGAGAGAAAACTGGTCAATATTTACCCGGGTGGCAGTCTTGGTTGTTCTCCGGGCCTTGTGAGGGCATTCCATGCTGACGTGGCCTGCTTCACCACAGTAATAGCACAGGTTGAGCTGCTGCCTTCGAATTCTCTCCTCCTCAGAGAGTCTGGAGAAACCCAGTTGCATTGGTTCCTGACTTGGAACTTGGAACATGGTGAAACTGATGTGTGGTAGGAGTGCTTGACTGTGACCATTGAGCAGATCTCTTCTTGGGAGCATTTCTCATCAGGTTATCAATTTTGATAGCAAGTGTCACATACTCAGAGAATGAAGAATTCTCACCTTTGCAGGCCAGTTCAGTTTGTAGATCAGCATTTAGACTTTGTTGAAACACAGCTTTCAATGAAACATCGTTCCATCCACTCTCTGAGACATTTGAAGCAGTTGAGTTGATATATTCTTGCCCCCTGCGGGATATTCAAACACATCTTGTAGCTGATGAATGATGTAATCATATGAAGTTCTAAACCTCAAATTAGCCTCCCAAACTGCTGCAGCCCAATCGATCGCTTTACCAGAGAGAAGTGTCATCAGGAAAGCACATTTTTTCCCATCAGAATTAAACTTGTCCTTCTGGTTATCAAAAAAAAATCTCCACTTGGCGAATAAACCCTCTACACTGTTCAGCTGAACCATCAAACTTATCAGGCAAACACTTATTAAAAAACTGTTTGTGGCATAGGTGGAGGAAGTGATCGAATGTAGTGGGTCAGATATTCATTGGCAGATTGAAGCTTGTCAAGCTGTTCCTGGTATTCTTTAAGCACTTCACTTTGATAAGCAAAAGCTGCTTGGAGCTTGGAAACTGCTGCTGGATTCATTGGTGGCGAAGTATTCTGTAAGGAAGAGGCTGAAGCTGTGTTTGAATCCATGTGCAGTAGTTTAATAGGACAGTCCAGAATGAAACATAAGACCAGGCAATGAGTCAAAACCACAGTAAAAGTCCAATAGGCAAACAGACCAAGGGATAATCCAAGAGGCAGGAGTCGAGAGGCAGGCAAGATGGTAAAACACAATAAACAATCCAAATAGGCAATCAATTCCAAAGGGTATTCCAGAAACAGTGATCAAGGTAAACAGGCAAATGGTCAAACACAAGGCAAACAGACAATGGGAAAACGCTCAGTAAGGCAGTAGAACTGGCAATACTTCGCAAAGTCTGTTTGGTCATGCCATGCTTAAAATGGCTGCCAAACAGGAAGTGACTGTAGAGTGAACAGGGGAAATGGCTCACAGTCAGAATTCAGGTGAGGGCTTCTTCTGCTGGCGTGGCATTACAATATATTTGTCCTATTGTCATTTGTTTATTAGTTCTTATGGTCCCACTTTATATTAGGTGGCCTTAACTACTATGTACTTACATCAAAAAATAAATACAATGTACTTATTGTGTTCATATTATATTGCAACACACTTTTGCTGATATTGAGGTGGGATACGGGTAAAGTTAAGGACAGGTGTGGTGGTATGGGTAAGTTTAAGGGTAAAGTTAAGAACAGGTGTGGTGGTATGGGTAAGTCTAAGGGTAAAGTTAGGAACAGGTGTGGTGGTATGGGTAAGTTTAAGGGTAAAGTTAGGGACAGGTGTGGTGGTATGGGTAAGTCTAAGGGTAGGGTTAGGTGTAAGGGAAGTATCAACAGTGTAATTATAAATGTAACTACAGAAATTAATTATAGATGTAATCACATGCAGGTAATTTTTCAAATGTAAGTACAATGTAAAAACATGCATGTACATAATAAGTGCATTGTATCAAATTATTAATTTAAATGTAAGTACATAGTAGTTAAGGCCACCTAATATAAAGTGGGTCCGTTATTATTTTATTACTGTTAGACTGTTAGACTGTTTACTGAATTACTTGAGAACTTTATATTAACTTATATTACTTTATATTAAGCACTTGCTTATTGCTTTGGTTTATTTGTAAGATTTTGGTCATATTTCCCACCCTAAGCGATCATGTTATTAAAGCTAGATAGTACACCACTGGACTAGCCTTTTTTTTGTAAGATACCAAACAAGATTCATGCATTTTGTTTGTTTTATTGTCATGTGTGACTATTGTGCATCTAACATAATAATATGGTAAATGTGGCATCCTAATTATGAAAAAAAAAACATGCAAATTTTTTCGCAGATTTCTGGAAATGACACCACTGATCTTTTTGATTTAAAAAAAAAAAAATCACAAAAATGTTTTACTGATACTTTGTTCAATTTGAATAAATTAATTTGCTTTGCAAGTAATTTTGTCATTCTGCATTTCCTTTGTACATTTTTTTATTGCAGGATATTGGTCTTAAATTTCATTCATAATTGTCTTAATAAGTCTTAGATTTGACTTGATGAAACCTGCAGAAACCCTGCATCTGCAAGATGGTTAGTAGAACCACACTTGTTTTGATTCCCCTTCCACTGTGACTTTGGCATCTGCTACTACTGCTTCAATTTGTTAAGCAAAAGATATCTTTTCTTTTCAAGGGTTAAATCTGGCTCTAGTAGCAGTCTTTCACAAATTCAGGGCATGCATTTTTTTTTCCACAATCTGATCACGTATCATTTCATGCTCAATATTTCCAAAAGCACATGTTTTAACTAGTTCACGAAGTGCTGCAACATAATGATCAGTGAACTCACCTACGGCTTGAGAGCATTGTCTGACGTGATATCTCTCTGAAACCTCTTTCAGCTTAGGAGAGTTTCAATGCTTGTAAAGGTATCAGTGGTAAGAGGCAATGTATTGTAGATTTGTTGCCCTGTTTCTAAACAGTGTATCAACAGAGCTCTCTTTCTCTCGGCAGAAAACCGATAGCAAGCAAGAAGTTCTGAAACAACTTTTCCCACTACTAGGGGTTGTACTAGGGCTTGTCGCCACTTGTTATGTTGAAGGAGGAATGGATAATAAGCAGGCAGAACACGAGCAGTAGCTTAGCATTCACTTTATTCAACTCTTCTCGTTTTCCCTTCCACACTGTTCTTACATCATTTGATTATGTAAACACCATAGTACCACATCAGTTCAACATGATGACACTTAGCTTTCTTGGATACAGACTCTCAGCTGATGGCTTGCACCTGGATGATGCGCATACTACTGCAATTACAAATGCACCCCCTCCTACCGATGCAGCTACACTATGGTCGTTTCTGGGTCTTAGTGCCTGGTATAGTAAGTTCATGCCTGCCTATGATACTCTGGTTGAGCCAATGAGAGTGAGATGTGAATTCCACTGGTCTACTACAGCACAAGAAAGTTTTGATAAAGTCAAACGGGCAATAGTGGATAGTCCTGCTCTTTCCTTATTCAACCCCAATCACAGCACAATCCTCTCCTGTGACGCCTATGGTATTGAAGCTGTCTGACTCAGCTGGATGACACAGGAACAGAAGGAATCATTGGTTTCGCTTCACGCTCCTTGTCTCATGCTGAATGAAATACTCCATCATCAATAAGGAAGCACTGTCATGTTTCTTGGCTGCAGAGAAATGGCTTACATGGCAGGGGGGACGAAAATTCCTACTACGCACTGACCATCAAGCTCTTACTACTCTTCTCACAAGTAAAGGGAAATAGTCGAGCTGGGTTATGTGTTGCTAGATGGTCTGCATGCTTAATGGATTTTGAATACAATGTTCAATACAGACCAGGAGCCGTATGTATAAAGCTGCTCAGAGTAAAGTTTTAGTCTTAAGTGTGTCAAAATTCTAAAAATATTTTTATTTTATTTTACTCTTGTTCCTGACTTGAGAATAAGTGTGATTCATAAAGGGCCCTAAGTGTTAAGACTAGGTCTCAGCTCCTAAATGATTTAAGAGAGCTGGAGAGGTATCCTAACCTAGTTAGGAGTAACAAGACGGCAGCAGAGAGGAGGAGACACATACTTTCCAACGGAAATATAATGTATTGGAGTTAAATGATGACAGGTAGTTTATAAAATGATAAAAGCTTGATCGTCAAGATATTCTTTTTGTAGCTGACCTAGTAAGAAATGTAATAACTTTTCCCACTCTACAAATCAATGTTCTAACTGCAGAAATAAAAGTCACAATTACATATTTTGGCAACATGAAAAGTGTAGCAGTGCACCGGTATACAGCACACAGTATACAGGGTCTTAAGTATCACTATTGTGGCACTGACCACACCAAACATACAGTGGTGGCCAAAAGTGATGTGTGGAGGTTTTTTTAAATGACCCTACAAGTTTGCTTAAACCATCAAAATATGAGGACAACATTTTTATACTTACATATTTTAAAACATGAGGGAAGAACAAAACACTAGACTGAGTGAAGGTATTTATAAATTATTTGGCAAAAAAAGATAAAGCAAAACAGGATGCCATAAGAAATGCAAAGCCTTCAAGATTTCAACCTGGTCATCTGGTTCGAGTTAAGAAATCTTGGATGGTAAAGAAGGTTTTGGAAGTTCACACAACCAAAACTTGTTGAACAGATGAGAGGTGGAGATTCTTACCATTTACAATTATGCATTTGGCAGACGCTTTTATCCAAAGCAACTTACTACAGGGAAAATCCCCCTGGAGCAACAAGGACATACTGGTGGTGGCAACTGCTGGGATTGAACCAGCAACCTTCTGCATATTAGTTCAGTGGTTTAGACCACCATCTCGGCTGCCACTTTCTCTCAACTTTTCTGTCAGTATAAGTGAAGTATACTTAAATGTAAATGTAAGTATATTTCTGAGAAGTACATAAAGTAGGCATATATTTCTGAGAAGTGCATGAAAAGTAGACTGAAAATATACTTATTTTTTGTTTAAAAGAAGTACTATACTAATAGCACACTTGAATAAACTTCTTTTTTGTAAGAGCAATGGAGTTCATAGTTTGTAAATATAGCGATGCCTAGGGCTACCTTTAGTGATGGTGCTTGACCAAGCTTTAGTTTTTGACGCCTTGTGAGTGAGAATAAGGGTCAGATAAGGTGAAACTGTCCTAAAAAATATTGTATTTTTATTTTATTATGTTTTGGCATAGAAAAACTTTATAAGTGGGCAACAGGGGAAACATTTTTACAAAACAAAATGTACTATGTGCTCCCTTTAACATAAATCAAACTTTAGCCAAACAAGCAAAAACAGTCAGGTCAATAAAAAGTCACAAAATGAAAGAAAATAGGTAGTGAGTCAAAAAGCAAGATAACTGCACTTAAAACTGCAGAGAACAAAACTCCAGACATTAGAGAAATAGTTGACCTAAAAACACACATTCTTGTTATTATTCCAAACTTCTTTCTATAGATCTCAATATACGACAATTCACCATGACGTCACAACAATAAGAACCGTTCTTCCAGGTGGCAAAAGCCAAAGCGTTCCTATGGCAACGCTAGTAAATTGCTTGGAAGGGAGACCCACCATCGGCACTCGGCAGTAGCCTAATCTACATTTCAACAGTTGATTCAAAAACAGACGTGGTGGAAATTCAGACATAGTTAACATGATCATTGAGGGACTGATTAACTAATTCAGGAGATAGCAATACATGAATTGGTCTAATAGATGTAGCGCTAGTCTACTACCATAATTTTTAAATGAGCCTCATCCTACCATTGAGTAGTTATTTTAGTGACTGTTGCTGTTTGACTTACAATATGTTAGGCTATGGTAGATGGTCTATTTCCCTGTTATCTAACTAAAAAGGCTATGATCGTTTTCTGTTGCTCGGATCGGATGGCACAGACGTGAGCTTTTGATAGTGAAAAGGGTAGCGCTGTAGACTAGCGCTACTCAGCTAAGTTAGGCATTCACTCAAACTAAACTCGCGGTGATGAAGAAACCAATGTGGTATACGCATCAATCATCCGTCAGCAGTAGCCTACAACTATGTTTTGCTTTTCCTATTTCTTCCATTGACATTTGATCAGTAGCCTACATGACACTAGAAGTTCTGTCTCTTCCTTGTATAATACTTTTACTTCAGGCAGTGACTGGAAATGAGTTTGATCTTTAAAAGAGACCGTAAGTTTACTAATATTAGTCTCGAATTTCCCCAGCTGAAGATAATTATTCTCTGCTATGATTTTGTAGATGGACAGTTTTGATGACGTCCACTTTAACCTCCTCACCCACAGGTTCCGCTGGAAATATTTACTTTTTTCTGAAGGAAATCGATAAAATCCTACACCTTTTGCTGTATATCTGTCGGCACAACCCCAAACACAACACGTTTTCGTCATAGTTTCAACTTTGATCAACAATGTTTTTAACTATGTAGGCAGTTACTACATAGTTTACAGTAGCCGGCTGGATCTCTTCAGTTGGTCAGTAGAAGCCACTCGCGTATCGTGGTGCCTATTGTTTACAAACATTCTGAAATGCCGTATATGTTTAAGTTAAAGATGAGCTCTGAACATATGACTATCTAATCAAAATGACCTTTCATGCAACAGCAGCATTATAAGTAAAAGCAAATAGTACAAATTAAACAGTTAAACAGTAAGACAGCCACCTGCATAATTCATTCATGCCTTGCTGCTGTAACGGGTTGGTGTGCACAGGAACAGGCTGAAGACTCAGAAGATCAAAAAACAAACTTAAACATTAATAATGACATTCAGGAACAACCAGAAATGCAGGGAAACACAACATAACAGGTTAACATAACAGTGACTAGACAAAGACTGAGTGAACAAGAGGAACTTAAATAGTGAACACAAACAATATAAATAAACAGACACAGCTGAACTAAATGAACTCATAATGACGGTGACCATGGAAACAAGGAGTGGCAGGAAACTGAACAAAGGAACAAATCAAACACAAGCAAAACAGACTGAACATGTGACAGCTGCATTGCCGGGAACTGCATTTATTACAGTATTTTTATGCAGTCTACTCAAAAATGACACGTTTGGCAGAAGTATAAAAAAGAAGTCTACTCTGATTAAAATAGCTTACTCTGATGATATTTGAGTCATTGGTGTGCTCACTGTTTAATGTTGAAAGCACTTTTGCACAACTTTATCAAAAATAACATACGGATAGGAAGAAAATCAAACTGCTGATGAGATGCAAAAAAGTCAGAGTGAAAATATGAGAATTTCATCTACAAACCTTTATGCAAAGATTTTATATATTTACATACTGTATATTTTTTAAAGTGTTGTTCTTCTATTGGTGTTATGGTACAGAAGGGACAGAGACAAAGGATAAGGGGAAGTAGTGTTTATTGAGCAGAGCAACGGCTGACGGATGTGCAGGTGGAGAGTGTAGATGATCGTGAGTGGTGGATGATGATATCTCGAGGTGATCGTGAGTGGTGGATGATGATATCTCGAGGTGATCGTTGGGAAGGTTTGGAGAGGAGATCACTGGAGAGAGAGTTGGAGCTGAAGTGAAAATGGAGACACGCACACACACAAGGCTGGAACGCTGGAGGCTTAAAGGAATAACGGGAGAAGGTAAGTAGCATAAAGCAAGTCCTTGAAGTTTAGCATAGAGGTATGTACCAACATACAAACGAGACCGGACAGTGACTGTGAGTGTGTGTGTGCCTTAAGTACTGGTGGTGATTGGTGTGTTGATGAGGTGCAGGTGCGCGTGATCAATACTCAGGGGAAGGCGTGCGCTGTGATTGAATGACGTGGGAGCCTGGCGGATCTGTGACATTACCCCCCCCTCCACGGCCTGCTCCTGAGGGCCGCGGACCCCGACGTCGTGGTGGTCGGCCTCTGCCTCTGGGTGCAGGTGCGTTGGGGTGAGAAGCATGGAAGTTTTCGAGCAGGTTTGGGTCAAGGATGTCGTTTCTAGGTACCCATGAGCGTTCCTCGGGACCGTAGCCCTCCCAGTCCACCAGATACTCTAGAATACCACCACGGCGCCGGGAGTTCAGGATGTCCTTCACTTGATAGGCCGTACCGTCCTCCACGATGAGTGGGAGGGGGGTCTCTTCGGCTGCGCCAGGCTCTGTGGGAATGGAAACGGAGGGAAAGTGAGGTTTTAATAGTGACACATGGAATGTAGGATGAATGCGATATTGTGAAGGGAGTTGGAGTTGGTATGTGACTGGGTTGATCTGCTTCACGATGGGAAAAGGGCCAATGAACCTGGGACTGAGCTTCCTGCATTGCAGACGCAACCTGATGTCCCTGGTGGACAGCCAGACCTTCTGACCCGGTTGGAAGGAGGGAGTGTTGGAGCGACGAAGGTCGGCTGTCATCTTGCGTCTGCGCAGGGCCCGTTGAAGCTGGTGATGTGCAGAGTCCCAGACCCTCTCGCTCTCCCGGAACCAGTAGTCTATGGCTGGAACATCCGACGGTTCCCCGGACCAAGGGAACAATGGGGGCTGGTACCCGAGCACGCACTGGAATGGAGTTAGACCGGTGGTAGATTGCCGTAGGGAGTTCTGTGCGTACTCGGCCCAGCCCAGGAACTGGTTCCAGGAGTCCTGGTGGCCGTGACAGAAGGTACGGAGGAAGCGACCGATCTCCTGAATCTTCCTCTCCGTCTGCCCGTTGGTCTGTGGGTGATAGCCGGAAGAGAGGCTGACTGTCACACCTAGGAGAGAGAAGAACGCTTTCCATACCCGGGAGATGAATTGAGGTCCTCTGTCGGAGACGATGTCCTCTGGGATACCATAATATCTAAAAATCTTGTTAAACATAAGTTCAGCCGTTTCCATGGCCGTGGGTAGTCCTTTTAACGGGATCAGTCGACAGGACTTGGAGAATCTGTCCACTACCACTAGTACACAAGTCTGACCTCCGGATACGGGAAGGTCTGTGATGAAGTCTACCCCTAGGTGTGACCACGGACGGTTGGGAACGGGCAGAGGATGGAGTTTGCCGGAGGGAAGATGTCTTGGGCTTTTGGAGATGGCGCATTCCTGGCATCCCCTCACGTACCTTCTGACGTCCGATGCCATATTGGGCCACCAGAAGCGCTCCTTCAGCAACGAGAGGGTTTCATTGACCCCCGGGTGGCCAGTGCCCAAAGACGAGTGGGAAGTGTGAATGAGGGGAGTGCGCCGTGCTCGTGAGACATACTGTGAGCCTGGTGGACAACCCGGCGGGGCATTGGTGGAGACATTGGAGGAGGGCAAGGTCTCCTCGGACCAGGTGATGGGACTCACGAACAGTTTCTCAGGGATGATGGGCTCGGCTTTTTTGGAGTACTCTTCTGGGTTGTAGAGACGGGGGAGAGCGTCTGCCTTTATATTCTTGGGTCCTGGTCGATAGGAAATTGTGAAATTGAATCGTGTAAAGAACAGGGCCCACCGGGCCTGCCGGGGATTGAGTCTCTTTGCATCCCTGAGATATTCCAGGTTTTTATGGTCAGTGAGGACCAAGAAAGGGAGCTGGGAACCCTCCAACCAATGCCTCCACTCTTCCAGGGCCATCTTAATGGCCAGCAGTTCCCGGTTACCGATGTCGTAGTTTACCTCCGCCGGGTTGAGTTTCCGGGAGAAGAAGGCACATGGATGGAGGCGGCTGGGTGTTCCCTGCTGCTGTGAGAGAACGGCTCCCACTCCTGTGGTGGAGGCGTCTACCTCCACTACAAAGGCTTTCGTGGGGTCTGGATGCACTAAGAGGGGAGCCGAAGTGAATGCATCCTTAAGAGCGTCAAAAGCTTTCGTGGCTGCTGGAGTCCAGGACAGAGACTTGGGCTTGCAACGGAGGAGTTGCGTGAGAGGGCAGGAGATGATGCTGTAATTGAGAATGAAACGACGGTAGAAGTTTGCGAATCCCAGAAACCTTTGGAGTTCCTTTATGGTGGTAGGAATAGGCCAGTTCCTGATGGCCTCCACCTTCCCCTCGTCCATCCGGATGCCACTGCTATCGATGTTATACCCAAGGAACTGCACTGAGGGCTGATGGAAGGAACATTTTTCGGCTTTGAGATAAAGTTGGAAGTCCCTCAGGCGTTGCAGGACCTCCGCAACGTGGTGGTGATGTTCGGCCAGGCTCCGGGAGTAGATCAGGATGTCGTCGATGTAGACCAGAACGAATCTGTGGAGAAACTCCCGGAGCACCTCGTGGATGAAATCCTGGAATACGGAGGGGGCGTTGGCTAATCCATAGGGCATGACGAGGTATTCGTAGTGGCCCGTAGGTGTCACGAAGGCTGTCTTCCACTCGTCCCCCTCGCGTATTCGGATGAGGTTGTAGGCGCTGCGGAGGTCCAACTTGGTGAAGACAGTGGCACCTCGGAGATGTTCCAGCGCTGTTGGGACGAGAGGAAGGGGATAACGGAACTTAACAGTTATGTTATTGAGTGCTCGGTAGTCGATACAGGGCCGCAAGCCTCCGTCCTTTTTGGCCACGAAAAAGAAGCTGGAAGCAGCAGGGGATGTAGACGGTCGGATGTAACCCTGGTCGAGCGCCTCCTTGATGTAGTCCTCCATGGCCTTCTCCTCCGGGAGTGACAGTGGGTAAATCTTCCCACGGGGCACTGACTCACCCTGAAGCAGATCGATGGCACAGTCCCATGGCCGATGTGGAGGCAGCTTGGATGCTCGCTGAGGGCAGAAGACATCGCTGAAGGGGGCGTAGCAAGATGGTATATCTACCGAACGTTGTTCAACCGGGCTCTCGATGGAGGTGGAACACACGGACATCTTCCTAGAGTTTGGAGTAGGGGGAACAGGGAGAGCCCGAAAACAACCCCGGAAACAGCTATCGCCCCACTTCAGGATTTCGCCGGACTTCCAGGAGATGATGGGATTGTGCTGCACTAACCAGGGGCGCCCTAGGATCACGTCAGCGGTGGAGTCCTCCAGAACCAGCAGTTGTTGTTGTTCCGTGTGTAATATCCCCACTTGGAGCTGGATGGGGACGGTGACGGACCGAACTTGCCGTCGGCTGAGGGGATCTGGTAAGTTGTGGGTGTAGCTGTGGTCTTGAGGCGAAGCTGACGGCAGAGGGCGCCCGAGATGAAGTTGCCGGCTGACCCAGAGTCGAGGAGGGCAGAAACTGGAAGGGTAACGCCGGCAGCAGTTAAGTTCACAATAGTGGTGAGAGGCTGCATATTATGTGGAAATGGAACGATAGCACTCACCACAGGACGATTAGGACGAATAGGGCATAGAGTAATGGGATGCCCCATAGTACCGCAGTACAGGCATAGACCCTGGACTAGCCGTCTCCGACGTTCCCCCTGGGTTAGCCGTGTTTGCTGTACTTGCATGGGTTCTGGGGCTGGTTCTGGAGGGCTGACGGACTCTGGCTGACGGAAGGAGGAAAGGAGTAGTTCCTGGCCCTGGTGCTCTTCGAGGCACGACTGCATACGAGTGGCGAAGCGGATAGACAATTGGATGAAGCGTTCGAGCCCGATGGTGTCCTCGTATGCAGCGAGATGCAACCGCACACGGGGATCCAAACCCTGACGATAGGTGGTGAGCAGCGATTGCTCATTCCATCCGCTGGCGGCAGCTAGGGTCCTGAACTGAAGGGCATACTCATTGATCGGCATCTTATTTTGTTTCAAGTGGTAAAGTTGCTCACCTATGGAGGCATCCCAAGCAGGTTTCCCGAAGACGTCCTTGAAATGGGCTATGAAGCCTGCCCGAGTGTGGACGATGGGATTATCCTGGGTCCACAAGGTTTCTGCCCACTGTAAGGCCTTACCTCTTAGTTGCGAGATGATAAATGCCACCTTGGACCTATCGTCAGGATAGAGGAGCGGTTGCATCTCCAGGACCATCGAACATTGTAGCAGAAATCCATTGCAGTCCTCCGCCAGGCCAGAGTAGGGCGCTGGTCTGGCCATGGGACTGGCGTAGACGGGTGCAGAGGGAGATGCGGTGTTGTTTGCGGAAGTGCTCGCTGGTGGAATGAATGGAAGTGATCGACGGACAGCGTCCACGAGTTCCTGGAATGGGTCGGTGGTGCTCATGCTGGTGCTCATCGGTTGTGGTCCGGTCTTCTGTTACGGTACAGAAGGGACAGAGACAAAGGATAAGGGGAAGTAGTGTTTATTGAGCAGAGCAACGGCTGACGGATGTGCAGGTGGAGAGTGTAGATGATCGTGAGTGGTGGATGATGATATCTCGAGGTGATCGTGAGTGGTGGATGATGATATCTCGAGGTGATCGTTGGGAAGGTTTGGAGAGGAGATCACTGGAGAGAGAGTTGGAGCTGAAGTGAAAATGGAGACACGCACACACACAAGGCTGGAACGCTGGAGGCTTAAAGGAATAACGGGAGAAGGTAAGTAGCATAAAGCAAGTCCTTGAAGTTTAGCATAGAGGTATGTACCAACATACAAACGAGACCGGACAGTGACTGTGAGTGTGTGTGTGCCTTAAGTACTGGTGGTGATTGGTGTGTTGATGAGGTGCAGGTGCGCGTGATCAATACTCAGGGGAAGGCGTGCGCTGTGATTGAATGACGTGTGAGCCTGGCGGATCTGTGACAATTGGCTATATATACATTATATTAACTTATTTATCCATCTGCACTCAACTCAAAGCTTTTCATTCTCAACTAAGATGTGTCTTCTGTGGAAAATCACAAAGAAAATGTAGTTGTTATTTCACAACAAAAGCCACAAAATAAATGGCTGAAAATAAAGCCCAAACATTTGATGGCTGGCAGCACACTGAGGTTAGTTCTCAATAGAGGGTTCCTGAATTGTGAATGTCCTATATTTTCTTACAAAACTGAGTAAAGTTTAATAGATGCATGAATAATTATTACATTTTAATTCTGCTTCTGAAGACTTATTTCCTCAGATCTGTCCTGCCAGAAGAGTAGATGCCTCAAATTAACTTCACTGGATATCAAAACCCATTCTATTCATTAAATATTTTTATTAGAGATATTTTTTATGACTTTTCTTAAAGATAACTTTTAGTCGGTGTCTCTTATGCTGCATCCTAATTTGCATACTATCCGTCGTAAATAGTATTCGAAATTAGAATATTAGGTATGTCCCAAATCGTAGTTTGTTGAAATGATACCCGGATGGTCTACTTTTCCAGTTAGGATCTGAAGTGCAGATCTGTGCACACTCTAACGGCTAATATTGCCCACAACCCATTGCGCATTGGACGAATATTCGATTAGAACTACAAACACGAGTAAAATCTACAAACATGGTGGATGTGTGAGTCCGACGGTAAAGTAGAGGGGATTGGGTGATTAATAATCAGTATCTAACCTGACTAATTTATTCAATGTTATCCACATTATATTTAACCTGCAACAGCATTGTGAACTTTTATAAAGATACGTTTGGTCATTACCTTTTAAATGCATCATTATGCAAACACTGCAATTAGCAAATCAGCAAATCACAGTCTCCACATGAAAGATTCATGACTGACAAGATGATTGACGGCAGTTTAAACAGTGACAGGATGCACTAGGGGTGTAACGATACACCAATGCCACGGTTCGGTTCACATCACGGCTTTGGAGCCACGGTTCGGTTCGGTTCTGTTTGCTGTGGAAGCAGGGTTCATGGCAGGGCACCAGCAATAACAACACTAGATTCACTTTTAACTTAATAACAACACTAGATTCACTTTTAACTTAATAACAACAACAATAATTTAACTTATTAACTTTATCTTTATTAACTTAATACATTGTCTTCATGTTTTCTTTAGAGCAGTTAGCATACTTGAGTAAACTAAAATGAAATAAATGCCTCCACTGTAGACTAGTCTAGACTAGTTTTTTTTTTTTTTTAAACAAGCAAATTTATTCCACAAAAACAGGGGACGGGCACGTTCGGTTCGACATGAGAGTATCACAGTTTGTACCGTGGGTGGTGTATCGCGTTTTTTTGGTTCGGTTTGAATATCGTTACACCCCTAGGATGCACATAACTAAGTGGTCCGTTAAAGACGCAATTATGATAAAGTAGTATTTCACAAAGCCTGCCTACTCTTCTGCTACACACTCAAAAGTATGTACATTATATTGCAAAAAGTATTGGGACATCCCTCCAAATCACAAATTTCAGGTGTTCCAATCACTTCCATGGCCACAGGTGTATAAATCAAGCACTAGGCATGCAGACGCTTCTACAAACATTAGTGAAAGAATGGGTCGCTCTCAGGAGCTCAGTGAATTCAAGCGTGGTACCGTGATAGGTTGCCACCTGTGCAATAAGTCCATCCGTGAAATTTCCTCACTACTAAATATTCTACAGTCAACTGTTAGTGGTATTATAACAAAGTAGAAGCCATTGGGAACAACAGCAACTCAGCCACGAAAAATCACAGAGCGGGTTCAATAGCTACAGACCTCCAAACTTCATGTGGCCTTCAGATAAGCTCAAGAACAGTGTGTAGAGAGCTTTATGGAATGGGTTTTCATGGCCGAGCAGCTGAATCCAAGCCTTACATCGATAAGTGTAATGCAAAGCGTGAACATCATACCTGCATGCCTTCCCAGCTCACACACGTCGTACCAGTTATGTGATTTATTGGTACTTTACTTTTATTTCATGACTTACGTATTGACAACGTAACGTTGCATGATCGTAGTTTCTCTTGCGCTTTATATGAAGTGATATCCAGTGCGTGCCGGCGCATGCGCGCGTGTAATTAAAGGGTATGCGCTACTAGCACAGTTTAACTTCATGTGGCCTTGAGATTAGCTCAAGAACAGTGCGTAGAAAGCTTCATGGAATGAGTTTCCATGGCCGAGCAGCTGCAACCAAGCCTTACATCACCAAGTGCAATGCAAATCGTGGGATGCAGTGGTGTAAAGCACGCCGGCACTGGACTCTAGAGCAGTGGAGACGTGTTCTCTGGAGTGACCAATCACGCTTCTCTGTCTGGCAATCCGATGGACGAGTCTGGGTTTGCCGGATGCCAGGAGAACGGTACTTGCCTGACTGTTGGGCTTGGCCCCTTGGTTCTGATGAAAGGAATTCTTAATGCTTCAGCATACCAAGACATTTTGGACAATTGCATGTCTTGTCCTAAACCTTGTGGAAAGCCTTCCCAGAAGAGTTGAAGCTGTTATAGCTGCAAAGGGTCGACCAACTCCATATTAAACCCTACGGATTAAGAATGGGATGTCATTAAAGCATGTAAAGGCAGGTGTCCCAAAACTTTTGGCAATATAATGTATGTTTTTTTTAGGGCATAGTACAAGAAGTACTAGTGTACACCTAAAAGTTGACAACATGAACTTTTTTGCACATTTTTATCCAGTAAAATACTTTCTAGAATGGCACGTCTTCGAAATCATTTATTAGAGCATTTCCAAACCATTAATCTACAGGTTTAAGCAATGTATGAGATAGAAACTCAGCATGATACACACACCACAGTTTGACTGACAGCTAATTCAGTCATCATTTTCCGATCCCTTAATTAAGCATCTTGTCATACCCAGCATCTGTTATTCATTTACAGTATATTAATTATTTTGTTTATGAGCAGTGGGAATGAAAATATGACAAGAGTGAAATATTTTAATCATCGCAGTGATGGGTCTCTAAACAGTCCTCCCATCCACAAGACGAAAGACATGAATTCTCAGGGACTTCATTAACTGTTTGCACAGATTTGTAACTTAACTAGATTTGCCATGCGCAAGTGAAATCATGTTAGAGAAACAGACATAGCATGTTATAACACTATAATTGCATGTTTATTACAGAGAAAAGGGAATTATAACTAAATAATTACAATTTTTCTCAATCGCTTTGACTCAATTCTACAACGAGAATATATTTTCTATTTATTTTATTTATTTATTTATTTGCAGTGAAATGTGACTTGGACATGTTTTTGAGACTCAACAATGATGACAGATGTGTAAATCCTCCTCTTAATTGTTTTCCTCTTAAATGTCTGTTGATAGCATTAATGTTTTAAATGACAGGCCTGTGGTACATTCAGGCACTTGGATTTATTTTGTTGTAAATATGCTTTGATGAAGCATGCTTCAAATACACAGCATGAATTCAGCCGGATGTTTTTGGAGCGGCTCACTTTGATTAATACTGCTTCAGTTTCAAGCAAAGCTCTTAGTTTGATTAAAATGGATAAACAAAGTAAATCCGGGTTGCAGTTTTATTCACTGTGAAACATGGTTTATGAGTTCTTGGAAAATAATTATCGTAGTCATTGCTTCACAATGTTATCTGAACACTATGTACCCAAACAAAACCTAATTTTCTCTTCTTCAGAAACACACTTCCATTTTTTTTGTTATATGTAGCACAATGAATAATTAACTACAGCAACCAGTGATTTACTTACTTGCAATGAAACACAGATGGTTTTTAATTTGTTTTCAATAAGCAATCAGCTAAAGAACAATTAGCTCAGCATTTCTCAGCAGTCTGCCCTTACCTCGCCATAATCCATAAGGGAAAAATTTCTTTAAATAAGTTTCTTTCATGGTAACTTGAATTGAATACATTAATTTAATACTGCTCCCGCACCCAGTTTTACACATTTCATTGAGCCAAATTTCAATTTTAAACCTGCTGTGCCTCTAGTAAAAATTAAATGAACTGTTCTGTAATTTCTCCAGAGTTGCCTCCTTTTTTTCTGTTTATTCAGCCTATTATACTACTATGAAATATTGCAACTAAGAGCTAAAAGACGGATTCTGTAACGGATTCTGCTTCTGTAACCTTGCAAATCACAGATGTGCTTTATTTTATAAAGAATATTTGCACAAATGTTCTTTATAAATCACCAAGTTTTCAATTTCTCTCACCACACTTACTGGTGAGAGAAACCCTGTCCTGAGTGATCATGGAGTGAGATCATCCCGTCATTATTAAGTCAATATAAAATTCAAATAGACCCTACTTCCTTAATACACACTTCTAGTCATAAAACTAGAAAAACTGTGTAAATTACAAGGAACTTGATCATCTATCTATCTATCTGTCTGTCTGTCATCTGTCTAAATATCTATATCTAAAATGATACAATCGAATGTGAACGGCAGTTATTCCCAGAGGTTTGAGAAGTGAGTCAGTGAATCAGACTCATTCCTATAAAATTGCATTCAGGGTTACAGATAATTATGCTCTCTCCCATTGAGATAAGTGGCAGATATTTCATATAAATGGTCTGTCCCTTTGTATGAGAGACTCCAGTCCTCCTCCATGCATGGACTGGAAGTCAAAACATCCACCAGTGACAATCCTCAGCGTACATGTACAGTATAATATATGCATTACACATGCATATGGGAAGATGGGGGAAGATACCTCTCTTAAGAACAATGTGTATTTACTTTTAAAGTGTAACATATTTAGATATAAGTTTAGCATGTGCAGAATAATGATGATTCAGCCAATGTGATATTAAGGGAAATAAATGGCAATAAATTTGGCATAGCACAAAATGTAAAAATGACTACACACACACACACGTTGGTGCACCTATCATTATGAGGACATTCCATAGACGTAATGGTTTTTATACTGTACAAACTGTACATTCTATCCCCCTACACTAACCCTACCCCTAAACCTACCCATCACACAAAACATTCTGCAGTTTTACATTTTTAATAAAACATTGTTTAGTATGTTTTTAAAGCTATTTTTATTATGAGGACACAGGAAATGTCCTCATAAACCACGGTTACATTGTAATACCAGTGTCATTATACAATTATACAATTACATTATACAAATCACATAAACATGCACACACACATCTGGTTGGTTTTTTCACATCTGGTTTTTAAACTGTACAAACTGTATATTCTCTCCCCTTACACTAACCCTACCCCTAAACCTTTATTATGATTTATAAGCTTTCTATAAGCTTTTTTTAATAAGTTTTCCTCATAGGGACCAAAACAATTTTCCCACATAGACAACGATTTTGGATATCGGATATTGCCATTTTTGTGGGTACATAATGTAGGGTTTACCAGGACGCACACACACACGCACGTTCACATGATGAGCAATTCAATCACTGGCAATATTTCCAAAACTAGCTTTAGACACAATTTTACAGTTTAACATCTGTTGCAAATCCCCAGCCTCAGACGTCATGTTCTTGTTTATAGCTCTGACACCTGGTGGATCTTAATTGCATGTAATCAGGAGTCTGAAAGTATTTTCCCCCTTTTTAGGGCTGTCAATTCAATTTTTTAACATAGCAAAATTAAATGTGACACAATAACAAAAGACACCTGCCCGGCCTGCTTGATTACATATACCAATGTTAAAAAATATCACATACAGAAAGTAAACCTGTCCTGTGTATTTGTGTGTTTTGGTTTATTTCTAGTTCATGTACCGGTTTCCTTTCTTCTCATTTTCCCGACACTAGTGGTTTCCTTAGTTACTAATTAAGTTATGCATCTGTCTCAGTTTCTGTTGATTAGCCTCCCTTGTGTATTTAAACCCTTAGTTTCCTCCATTCATGGTTCAGTCTTCTTGTTTGCGTTATACCTGGTTATGTATTTTTACTCCTAGTTATTCTCCTGCATGTTTCCTAGCTGGATTTCGATTAAAGACTGTTTGTTGTACTCCATTCATTGTGCGTTCATTGCATTCAACCTTACGTGACAGTGTCTTGTGTAAATGTCTAAATCTTGTCTTAATCTACCTTGAGTTTAGTGCTTCTGTCTGCTACAATAACATGAATTTTGAATGATCATTTGGGGTCTTTCTTCATCAAATATTGCACCTAATTGTGATTTAAATGTATTAAATTTACCAGCATATTTAATCATTTTAATCCTTTGTTTAAAGTTCACTATTTAGCAGAACATTTTTGATTTGTAATTCTAATTTTAATTATCAGCCAGGCGTTTCAAACAGCAGTTTGTTTCTTTGTTGTGGTTCATTCACATTCATTTATTCAAAGTTCTGCTCTGTCAATTCAACCACCATTGTGCAAGTCCACACTCATCTCTCTCAGACACACACACAAACACACACATGAAACACTGTGAAATGATTTCAATGGCCTTTATCTGATGAAATGAAGAGTTTCCTGACAAAGTATTCAATATCAGATTATCTCTCTGATCTGTTCATGCACCTTTTTTTGGCTTTTAGTATGAATATGTTAGCCTCACTGTTATCTATAAGCTAGTCTCAGCCTCAGACGTCACGCCCACGGACCGTGGGCTAAACGTCTGATGCATATGGCACACTTATCTGGAAACACTTCAGGAGTTTCGAAGTGGTCATTTGATTGGTTGAATTCTACAGGATGTCCGCAAGACGTGTGTGTTGCGTTCTTTAACGGTCCACCTAGAATCACATGCCGTGACGCCATCGTGTTTACAACTGTGACAACGAGCACTTACCAGGATCAACTAAACTCTGGAGTATGTGAAGTTTGCGGCTCCATTGTTGCAGTAAACTTGAAAAAAGTTCATAAATGACTAATTTATAGATGCACGCCGGTCTGTTATTGCAGGGACATCGACTTTACATTTTCACGCCCCTAAACATGACGCAGAACAAAACGAACTGTGAACGACCAATGAAAGCTGCGATGGAGTCCAGACAAAATTCAAATTTAGAAGATATAAGCATTCGAAACTTACAGTTTCTCACTACGGCCAATATGAATCAATGATTTTGATGACATACTCTGTACTTCAGCTTCTCATCAGATTTTCTGTCCAATCAAATGTTCTCTAGAATCTGAAGCCCCGCCCCCCTACATTATAAATAGACGCTGAAGCTGCGGCTGAAATCGGTCAGCTGTTCACACATGTACTATTTCCTACATGGTGAATGGCACATATATAGGGGATAGGGAACGATTCAGACAGTGTAAATATGCTTTCCATTGGGCCGAATGAAGTCTGGTTTCACGTTAGAGTCACGCAATACACATCAGCTCCGGTCCAGAGACACAATAGCACAGAGCGGATCATATGAGGAGAAACGGTTAGACAGACTCTGCATTAGAAACAGCTCTGACGAGTGGAAGAGATAACACCAGTGTCATGCACCAACATAAATTACACACTTTTGAAACTACACATCCTCAGCATGATAATGATCACTGTTTTGCTTTAGTAACAGTTTCATATTAAATCTAAAAGTCTATTAGACTGTGGCTGTTCATAAGCTGCCAAATGCAGCTTTGCCAAGCTCAACGGCTCTGGCCAAGCTGTAAAAACGCTATTGGCTATTTGTAAAAGGGGAGGAGCTGTTTGATATGTCCCCGCCCTTACTGTTTCAGTGGAAATTACGTCAACACATTGAATAATGCGTTTCAAGGCACTTCAGTGGGACTTTAAAGCCAAGAACTATATTAGCGTCCACACCAACGAACGATATTGTTCTGTTTATTTTAAGTGCGCGCTGCAGGTTTGTCGTCTGCCACTTTAAATGCCCGAGTTCTTTAAAGCGGGATGGATTCTGATTGGCTGTTTTTGTCATTCATCAGTTGGAAAAAAATCATTCTGAATTCCAACGATATTCTTTCTCTGTGCCGTTATCATTATAGTTGTGTTGTGAACTGCAATTTTTTTATATACAGTTGCAATCAAAATTATTCAACCCCCTTGACCTGCAAGACATAAGTTTTATAAAAAGTTTTATAAAAACAATTAAACAAAGGCATCAGTAAATTATTATAGAAAGTTTATTAATACACATTTGAGTGATTCTGAGAACGAAAAATTCAAGATGAGAAATGAAAAAAATCTAATTGTCTCTGAAACATTCGTGTTCAAAATTATTCAACCCCCAAAGGTGCACAATCTTTTATTCTTTATAACCTCCAATAAACGCTGCCTGTAAGTGCGTAGAAGCTTCTGTCACCTCTCTACTGCAATATTGGCCCATTCCTCGCTTGAAAAAGCTTCCAGGTCACTGATAATCTTTGGTTTTCACGTTACCACTGCTTTCTTCAAATTCCACCAAATATTTTCAATGAGATTTAGATCTGAGGACCGTACAGGCAACTCAAGGACATTCTGCGACTGATCCCTGAACCAAGCTTCAGTAGATTTGGATGTATACTTTGGGGTGGCTGTCCTTCAGGAAAGTCCATTGATCATTTGATTATCTGAAGCTTCAGTCTCTGCACAGAAGGCATCACCATCTTTACCAAAATGGCTTGATACTTCAAAGAATTCATTATGTCCTTCATACAGTCAAGATTTTCACTTCTTGCAACAGCAAAGCACCACCATAACAAGACTGGACTGCCTCCGTGTTTGACCATGGTGATGGTGTTCTTCTGCTCATAAGCTTTGCCTTTTTTGCACCAGACATACCGCTGATCCATGAGTCCAAAAAGTTCCAGTGTGGTCATATCACTCCATAAAACATTCTTCCAGAACTCCACAGGTCTATCTAAATAAAGTTTAGCATATTGAAGTCGGCCTTTAATGTTCTTCTTGGTCAAGAGTGGCATTCATGTCCTCCTTTCATCAGCTCATATTGCAAGTATTTGGCAGTAAATTGAGGGTTTTTCTCAGTTGCTCTGATCAAACTTTTTATTCCCCTGAATGATACTGTGCTTTTTCTTCAAAAACCATCAATGGATTTCTGGTACAACGCATTTTAAACTTATGAATAAGGCTGCCAGCTGAGTCTCTAGGAACTTTTAGAGAATTTTGGAAATCTTCTTGTAGCCATAAACTTTCTAACGTAATAAAACAATTTGTTCTCTGTAGCTTTTGTGAGACCTCTTTTGACTTGGCCGTATTTGCTACTCAACTTTAGCACATGCATGAGCTAAATGTACGGTTGTGTAACAGCACAAGCTAATTCAGTTTTGTTATAGAGTTTCCAAAGGCTTAATTGTGTTTTAACAAAATTTTGTACAATACCATACAAATAAGTGACCTAAAAGCAGCAGCTTTGAATAGGGGTTGAATAATTATGACATAGCTATATTACAAAAAAATCCCGTAACTCAAAAGCATTACATTACATATTGACATTATCACTTTTAATTTGCCACTGTTATTCGATTTTTTTTTAAACTCTGTATCTTTAGAAAAGCCTACATTTGTAAATTATTACTGTAACAATTCACCAGTGTGAGTGCCCCTGATTACCCCCAGAGGGCACTCCACCCCGGACTGTCACTCCATCTAGGACTTAATTTCCCATAACTCTCTGCTCGAACTCATTATCCCTGATTACATCCACCTGTGTCTCATTACCCTGTTTACCTCAGCCTATATAAACCATGTTCACTCTGTCATTCACTGCTAAGTCTTGTTTAGTGTTACACTGCAATTCTGAGCATTTTCCCTGGTTTCATGTCTCTTGGTTTGTTGGATTTCTTGCCTGTGTCCCGGATTACCCTTTTGCCTCTGTCTCCTGCCTTGTTTGCCTGTTTGGACTGCCTACCTGTGTTTTGACCTTTGTGGATTACCCTTCATTAAAGCTGCGTTTGGATTCTCTACCTGTGTCTCTCGGAGCAGTACGTAACAGAAGACTTAGCCGTGAATGACAGAGTGAACATGGTTTATATAGGCTGAAGTAAACAGGGTAATGAGACACAGGTGGATGTAATCAGGGATAATGAGTTCGAGCAGAGAGTTATGGGAAATGTAGTCCTAGATGAAGTGACAGTCCAGGGTGGAGTGCCCTCTGGGGGTGATCAGGGGCACTCACACTGGTGAATTGTTACAATTACAGTCTCCAGGCGGTTGAATAATTAGGGCCCGAGCACCGATAGTGTGAGGACCCTAATTGTAATTGCTCAGTCTAATATTCTTCTCTGAAATGAATCACATTTTTGAGGGCCTGAACACACTCGAAAACTAACGAAACTTTGCACACGCGTCAAAAGTGGTGAAAATTTACGTCCGATATGGGTTTCAGAATTAGGTGTGGCAAAATGGCTCGATAGCGCCACCTACAAAATTTCAATTAAAACGCCATTCGCGCTACGTTTCATGTACAAGTATGAAATTCGATAGACACATGTAACAGCCCAATACCTAAAAAAAAATCCCTGGGAGCAAAATCTGAAAACCTAACAGGAAGTGAGATATTTTGAATTATCTCTGCAAAATGTTTGCAGTTTTTGCCATTTCTAGACGTTGTACTTTAACAAACTCCTCCTAGATATTTAACCAGAACAACATCATATTTGGCCAGTCTAATCTAAAGGCCTTGGTGATGTTAAATTGTGAAGATCTTGAGTTTTCGCTGAAGGGCGTGTCCGATCTGCCCTAAACTTCACATGTTTTATTAGATTCCTGGTCTGAAGACATCGACATGCCAATATTCAGTTACAGTCATAGTGCCACCTGCAGGCAACAGGAAATTACATGTTTTACACTGTGATTAACTCCTCATTGAGATTTAACCAGAACAACATCATGTTTGGTCAGTCTAATCTTAAGGCCTTGGTGATTTTAAATTGTGAAGATCTTGAGTTTTCGCTAAAGGGCGTGTCCATGGCGGCCTGACAAAGTCTAATGTTTCGCCATGACACAGGAAGCTGTTGTAACAGATCCACATGCCAGTATTCAGTTAGTCATAGTGCCACTTCATAGTGAAGTACCAAACATGCTAGAAATACGTTAAATCATGCAACACTTGGCTAAGTGCTAATGTATGCGATTTATGCCACAAAACAGGAAGTTGTTGTAACTCAGGCATACAATGTCCAATCTGCCCTAAACGTGACGTTTGATAAGTGGGGGGGCAGTTCTTCTCTGGCCAACGAACAAAGACAGTGTGATTATGATTCAGGCTGCATCATAAGTCAGATTGGTGATATTATTCAAACATTTTGCATCCAGCTCTTTCTGCTTGAAGATTGAAAATCCGCCATGCCGGCATTTGATGGAGGAAAAAGAATATACACATTTCACAATATCATCATCAATATCAAGTGAAATCTTAGCGAATCCAGTAACTAGTTCTTTTTCAAAAGTGCTCATTATAAGCCTGACACCTTGTAAACACAATTATATTGCCAAGTGGGCTCACAATTCATGTTCGGCTCACACATCATTTTTATTATAAAAGACTGTGCTTCTGAACAGAGAAGGTGCATTTAACATGAATATAATTTATGTGTTTGCAATATATTACAGATGGGCGGATAAAATATGTCTGCTGTCTGAGCAAACAAAAAGAGTAAAAAGGGTTAATACACCATGAGGGGAAAATGAAAATACGGTAGGCAGGGTGAGTACAGAAGTTTCTCTTTATGATCAATGGCTGTCCAGTTCAACGGCTAGTGGGCTAATAGACTCACCCAAAGATTTATGGGAAATTTCACTGCTACAGAAGGAATTTACAGAAAGGAATGAGGGAGGAAAACACCAAACAACTGAAATGAATCGGTTCTCTTATTTCAAAGATGTGTAGCATATGTGCCAGTTTTGAATCAAATAGTGGGAATAACATGGCAGTGAGCAGAGGTGGGTAGAGTATCCAAAAACTGTACTCAAGTAAAAGTACAAGTACTTATAGAAATATTTACTCAAAGTAAAAGTGAAAGTAATAATCTTAATAGTTACTTGAGTACGAGTAAAAAGTATCCAATGAAAAGCTACTTAAGTAGTTAGTTACTAATTATATATATATATATATATATATATATATATATATATATATATATAAACACAGATCAGGCATAACATGACCACCGACAGGTGAAGTGAATAACACTGATTATCTCTTTATCATGGCACCTGTTAGTGGGTGGGATATATTAGGCAGCAAGTGAAGTGGGTCAGAGCATCTCCAATCCAGGTCCACTGCCACTTCATCCAATGCTCCGAGTGAGATTCAGTGAGATTCAGTGCATGCAGGGAACTGAACAAATCGTTCAAACTGATTCGCGAACCAATTTAGACAGTTTTGCCAACTTGTTTGATCAAGTCTTTGAACAGAATTGACTCAAAAGAGTGATTCATTTGTGAATGGGGCATAGCTCATGACCCAGAAAAACAGAGACATTGCGCTTGGAATAAACTATGCATTTCTTAACATGTATTGCATTAAAATAAAGTAACAAGAGGAACTACGCCCAACGTGACGAAGTAAAAGGAGAGTTTTTTTCATTAGAAATGTACTCGAGTTAAAGTAAAAGTACCCACATTTAAATCTACTCTTAAAAGTACAAATTTTCCCAAAAAATACTCAAGTAAATGTAACAAAGTAAATGTACTTTGTTACTACCCGCCTCAGGTGGTGAGTAAACAATGACATGTAGCTATTCCGTAAGAACTAATGACATGACATGATGTATCTCTGTGAATCAGGTGGTGTTTTTGAGTTTTGAGATGAATAGCAGAATTATGGGTGAATATTAGTCAGCGGGGTAAAAGGAATTTTCTGATTTATACACTGTTCTTTTTGTAAAAGGAGGAATCAATGCTTAATAATGATTCAAGATATGGAGGCACACTGCTGGAAGTACAGCGGCTTAATCATGAGCTGTTTAACAGCAGCTTTCAAACACACAATGAGCTCATTTCTGGACCTGTGATGTTACTTGGATATAAATGGCCCATTTATTTTCTATTTCCAGACATGAAATATTTAGGCCATTGTTTGACTTTTAAATGCGCATTGATAAAAAACACAGAGACACCTGAATTATTTGACTGTTTTACAGCTTCTCACAACACTGTGACATGAACCACAACGAGACACAAGGAAATAGATTACTTGCAACACATAAACAACTACCACAGAAAAGGTGCATGAAGATAATAATGGCTTACTGAAGAAATCAGGACAGAGTTACATTTCTCCAGTGCTCTAGTGTTTAGTTTTTTTCTTAATTGCTGTAAATAGATTCTTGCTTCTACATTCCTGGTTTGAGCCAACATGTGACATTAAAAGTAATTAACAATATTAGTTAACCCAGACACTAAGGCCTGGGACACACTAGACGATTTTCAAATCTTAATCGATTTTAATATCAAACATGATCGCTTGGTGTTGCAAAATCGGGGTTGCTCAAAATCAGGGGCCGCATTCACAAAACATCTTAAGGCTAAAAGTAGCTCCTAACTTGCCGATTTAGGAGAAACTCTTAAAAATAATGGGCGTGTCAGTCCTAATTTTAGGACACCTAAATTTTTGCTCTAAGAGTATTTCACAAAGCATTTTAGCGCTAAAACTAGCTCCTAAATCTAAAGCTCAGAATTTAGCCCAAACCCAGAGTTCTCCCCCGTATCCCCGGCTGGGCCGAGAGTGAGGAGTCGGGGTGGCGGAGGGATGCAGAAAGCTGTCGAGGTAACTTGGTGAGTCGGCTGTGTATAATGTATATACTCGAGCTGATTAGATAGTGCTCCTTTCGAACTTTATTTATAAAACATAATTTGTCGCTTGAATTCTGCAATCTCTCGAGATGAAGATATGTAAGAGGCTGACAATTAGCTGAACATATACTTTTTTAATTAGTGACACTTAGCCTACTTTTTAAAATCTCTATTTAAATATGGCAACATTCTTATTTTAAAACCTTTATTTGAATATGGTAACATGATACCTCATTCTACAACATTTTGACAGCGACCCCTCCCCTATCAGCCAATCACTGTGGTCATAGTTAGGAAGCGTGATGACATCATCCATAGCAACGAGGTCAACCCCGCCCTTACTCTTAGCTTAAGACTTCTCTCTATTCTTTAGTAAAAGTTGGTCTCAGCAGCTTTGGGAATAGGTTTTAAGAGAAAACTCTTAACTAAGAACTTTTACTGCTATTTAGGAGAACTCTTAGTGCTAAGATAAAATGTTTTTTGAATACGGCCCCAGGTTTAAAATCTTCAAGTGTATGGCCAGCCTTAGTGTACGTTTACACGACAACGATATGCTTAAAACTGAGAATTTTTTCCATAGATTTTTCTGCGTACAGATGACACCATTGCCAAAACTATCCCCATTCACACAAATCCGTGAAAACAACTAAAAACGCTGTATTCTGCTGCCAGGCCATTAGATGGCGATGAAACTGAACATGTAATATGCATGTGCATGACATCATCGTTTTCACAGATTTGCGTTTTTGTCGTTTACACAGAGACCGTTTTCAAAAGTTTAGGTTTTCAGGCACCCAAAACGCTGTTGTCGTGTAAATGAACGGCCAAAAGCATAAAAAGTTCTAAGTTTTTAGTTGAAAATGGTGACATGTAAACAGCCCCATAACAATGAACAGTACTTCTACAGCATTTATTAATCTTAGTCAATGTTAATTTTAACATTTACAAATACATGTTTAATATCCAAAGTTGTATTTAAAGGGGTCATGAATTGAGAAATCAACTTTCCCTTGAGCTTTTGATAAAAGGTCATCTTAATATAAGAATAACCTGTAAGTTTCAGAGCTGAACACTTCCTTGTTAGTCAAAGAAAAGCTTTTATTGACAGCTGGCTCAGCAAACGTTCGATCTGCGTATGTGCTTCCCAGTGACGTCAGAGAGCAGTGAAACGCTGCCTTAACCTAATTCTGTAGCCACGCCCACCGATTCACGCATGACATGTATAGATGCATGGTTGAACTTTATTTTTAATGAACTTAGACATTGCGCGTTTGTTCGCTTAATTTCACTGCGGATTTGTTTGTAAACAAGACACCGGTCGAGACTGAATTTGCAGACAGAATGAGATTAAAAAACAAATCTGTGCCTTCTGGATCCAACAGGAATGGTGCAACACACTTATGTGAATAAAACATACTTGTGATAGTATTGCATTGTTACAGATCATTTGGTATCTACTGATTATGTGTATGTGTCTAACTAAACATAATTAACGATAATTTACCACGCTGTCAAAGGCTGGAGTATCCTTTGTATTTGAGGTGTTGTTGGTTCATTGTCCTGCATTTCAGGATCAAACTCGAACATGTATGGGCCAGGGCTCGCAAAGCCCGACGTGGCTAATGTGTTTTCCAGTCTGGCTACCCGACGGGCTATCTTAAATAGTGAAATAATATTCCTTTCTTGATGTGCGTTGTTCACTCTCTTGACTTGTTATTTGAAGGAAAAATACAATCACGGAAGTTTTGAACATGCTGATTTGTCTGCAGTGAAGTTTTGCTGATGCACGTACTTGGCTTGTGTGTGTGTGTTAATGATGCACGGTTTGCGGTTATATCCACAATCGGGGAGGCCAAGTAATAAAAAATAACATTCCCATTAATTGCGGGTGGATAAGAGATAAATCATTGTGTTCAAAACAATTCCTCACATGTACTGACGGGGGAGCCTAAGCTCATTATAATATGCAAAACTGTTATCCAATCATAGCAGTGGGCGTTTACTTCCAAGTCTTCAGTGCGGCACACCCATAAAAACAGAGCGTTTCAGGGTAGAAAATAGCCTATTACTTATTCATTATGATGTTTTTGAATGTAAAAATGACGCGAACGTAATAAGTTGACCTCAGACAACAGTATAAAATGTTTTAAAAAGCCAGTTCATGACCCTTTTAACACTTGTTAGTGCACTGTGAAAAATATCTGTGAATTTCTCAGTAAGTACATGTTAGCTAATGCATTTATAATGTTACATTTTAAAGTGTTAGCAACTGAACTAAACTTTTGTCAAAATCATCACGCATTTATAATTTTATTCAATAAAATTACAAGAAATTTAGAGTAAAAAACCTGGTTGATTGTAATGGGAGCCATCTAGTTTTTGCGATAATTTTGTCAGATTTCAAGTCCTCATGAAATCAAAATCGATCTTATTTACTTTGTTAGCACACATTACAGATCTTAGGGTGAACAATTCATCCGTGCAAGTTAATACACAGAAAAAAATTGTTTGCCGTGGTAATCTTTAATCAAAATCTGAAAAGTAACTTCCGGTCTGGAATGGCGTTCCCTTTCCGATGAAGGCAGTTTGACAGCTTGGGTTTGAATATCCTTAACCACTCCCCTCCAACCGTTAGTCTGCTATGAGCGAGAGATGGAGAGGAGGAGCGCTGAAGTGAAACCCTGCCCTCTATTCAATATTCCGTTTGATTTGGAAATACGTCACAGCACTGAAATAAAATTAGTTGCGACTTCCGGTTCACTGGGACTTTAATGTTGCTGTTTTGAACATGATGAGAACATTATGCCACCTGGTTGGTTGAAACCAGCAAGTTCTGCAAGCCCAAACCCAGATCTGCCTGGGCCACAGCTCAGTAAATGGGGAAAGGAGTTTAAGGAAGTGGAAAAGGTTGGATTTTACACTCCTGTAATCACAAATCATGGCCTCTGAATGACACACACAGTGAAATGATCAAATACACACCTAAATATCTGTGACAGTTCATCGTCTGCTACACACACACTTTCTTTACATTGTATTTACTCAATACTTCTGCAATAAATTCTGCTTTTAAGCAAGACTGCAATGATACTTTCTTTCATCTTTATTCTTCCAGTCCAAATAAAGACTCTTATTCATTCGGTGAGACACAGGACAAACGACTGCATTAGAATAACATAAATAAAGATGAATAATATTAGCCTTTTGAACCAGCTCAATCTCTCTGTAAAGGATCATGTGACTGTAAAATCCTTCACTGACACAGAGAAACAGATGAGAACTTTATACTCAAAACACCAAAGCTCTTTATCTCAGTCCCAGAATAGACTGTGTATAATTATTTCAGAGGTGTATTATTTTGCTGTGTGGAGGTTCAGGGTGAGTATTATTGTGTGAAATAATGCCCATAGTTCATGGTGACGCATCCTTTACTCTCTTCTGTTTGAACGTGAGCGCTCAGAGCAAACACAAATGAAACTATAGGACTGGATGACTACACTGTAAAATATCATTTTCTTAATCTGTAGCTTGTGTTCTCCAGTAGAAATATCTAAAGGCACCAAACCATTCAATCATTCTTTTATTCAATAAGGATGCAAGCATTAGTTCACCCAAAAATTCTGAATCATTTACCCACCCTCATGTCAAGTGAAGATATAAAATCTGAGAGATTTCTGTCCCTCCATTAACAGTCCACACAACTACCACTTTGACACTCAAAAAGTTCATAAAGACATCGTAAAAAAAAATCCATATGAATTGAACGGTTTAGTCAACATTTTCTGAAGAGACTTAATCATTTTACATGATGAACAGATTGAAATGTATATATTCATTAACACATCAGATATGGTAAATGGAAGCTCAAGCATGCTTGATTGACGTGCAATAATCAATGAGGTTCATTCTCGTGTTACGCAGCACGTTTGAGCTTCTGCAAGAACCAATGAGGTTCATTCTCATGTTACACAGCAGGTTTGAGCTTCCTCAAGAACCAATGAGGTTCATTATCGTGTTACACAGCACGTTTGAGCTTCCTCTAGAACCAGTGAGGTTAATTCTCGTGTTACACAGCACTTTTGAGCTTTGTCAAGAAACAATGAGGTTCATTATCGTGTTACACAGCACGTTTGAGCTTCCACAAGAACCAATGAGGTTCATTATTGTGTTACGCAGCACATTTGAGCTTCCTCTAGAACCAATGAGGTTCATTCTTGTGTTACACAGCACGTTTGAGCTTCCACAAGAACCAATAAGGTTCATTCTTGTGGTACACAGCACGTTTGAGCTTCCACAAGAACCAATGAGGTTCATTCTTGTGTTACACAGCATGTTTGCGCTTCGTCAAGAACCAATGAGGTTCATTCTCGTGTTACACAGCACTTTTGAGCTTTGTCAAGAACCAATGAGGTTCATTCTTGTGTTACGCAGCACGTTTGAGCTTCACAAGAACCAATGAGGTTCATTCTTGTGTTACACAGCACTTTTGAGCTTTGTCAAGAACCAATGAGGTTCATTCTTGTGTTACGCAGCACGTTTGAGCTTCACAAGAACCAATGAGGTTCATTCTTGTGTTACGCAGCACATTTGAGCTTCCTTAAGAACCAATGAGGTTCATTCGTGTTACGCAGCACGTTTGAGCTTCAGCAAGAACCAATGAGGTTCATTCTCGTGTTACGCAGCACGTTTGAGGTCAAGAACCAATGAGGTTTGTTCTCGCGTGTCAAGCAGGTTAGGTGGAGCCTCTGTTAATGTTCGCTGAGAAAAATAAACCTTGGGAGAAACCAGACTCAGTCAGGGTGCCAGTTCTCCTCTGGCCAATTAACAAACAGTGTATCATTATTATTTTGGCAACCTTACAGGTCAGAAGTCATATTAGATCGGAATATTCAAAAGATTGGAGGCATCACGCCGGAGACGGGTTTATTGAGGATGGCGTAACTATTAAACAATTATTAAATAGGAATATTCGAAATATCGGAGTCATCACACCAGGGACGGGTTTATGAGGATGCCGTGTCGGTGAGGCAATTTCAGGGGAAAGTCTAATTGACCCGGTCTCTGCAGACACTTCAGGGATGCGTTGGTCATGTCTGGGCGCAGGTCCACCATCTGATCCAGATACGGCCCAGATCCGGCTGACTGCAGTAAACCTCGGGATAAACAGAGAGACTAACATTAGCGTAGATGCCATTCTTCTTATGATGTAACGAGTACATCAGGTGTTATGGGAAGTGTTCCCGGTTCCGGCAGACCTAGTTGACAGGCTAACAATCATTTAATTGATTTGAATAAAATATAAATTAAAAATGTTTTATGTGTATGCCATAGTAAAGAGATGTGTTTTTAGTCTAGATTTAAACTGACAGAGTGTGTCTGCTTCCCGAACAATGCTAGGAAGGCTGTTCCAGAGTTTAGGTGCTAAATAGGAAAAGGATCGACTGCCTGCAGTTGATTTTGATATTCTAGGTATTATCAACTTGCCAAAGTTTTGAGACCGCAATGGACGTGATGGAGTATAATGCGTTAAGAGGTCGCTCAAGTACTAGGGAACTAAACCATTTAGTGCTTTGTAAGTAATTAGCAAGATTTTAAAATTTATACGATGTTTAATAGGGAGCCAGTGCAGTGTTGACAGAACTGGGCTAATATGGTCATACTTCCTGGTTCTAGTAAGAACTCGAGCTGCTGCGTTTTGGACCAACTGCAGTTTGTTTACTAAGCGAGCAGGGCAACCACCCAGTAGAGCATTACAATAATCTAGCCTTGAGGTCATGAACGCATGAACTAACTGTTCAGCATTTTGCAGTGAAAGCATATGCCGTAATTTAGATATATTTTTAAGATGGTAGAATGCAGTTTTACAGATGCTAGAAACGTGGCTTTCAAATGAGAGATTGGTATCAAAGAGCACACCCAGGTTCCTAACTGACGACGAGGACTTGACAGAGCAGCCATCAAGTGTTAGACAGTATTCTAGGTTACTACATGTGGAGTTTTTTTGTCCAATAATTAAAAATATTTTTTTTTCTGAATTAAGTTGCAGGAAATTACTAGTCATCCAATTTTTTATATCAGCTATGCATTCCGTTAATCTTTTGAATTGGTAAGTTTCGTCAGGGCGTGAAGAAATATAGAGCTGGGTATTGTCAGCATAACAATGAAAACTAACAGCATGCTTCCTAATGATATCTCCCAGTGGTAGCATGTACAGGGTGAAAAGCAACGGTCCTAGCACTGAGCCCTGGGGTACTCCATACTGAACTTGTGATCGGTGTGACATCTCTTCATTTACTGCTACAAACTGATAATGGTCAGATAAGTATGATTTAAACCATGCCGATGCAATTTCACTAATGCCAACATAATTTTTGAGTCTATTCAAAAGAATGTTGTGGTCGATAGTATTGAATGCAGCGCTAAGATCGAGTAACACTAACAGAGAGATACAGAGAGATACAACCAGAGATACTAACTCTGATGAGAGCAGTCTCAGTACTATGATACGGTCTAAATCCTGACTGGAAATCCTCACAGATACCATTTCTTTCGAAAAAGGAGCATAATGTGAGGACACTGCCTTTTCTAGTATTTTTGACAGAAAGGGTAGATTTGAGATTGGCCTGTAATTGACTAATTCTGTATGTTCAAGTTGCGTTTTTTTGGTTTAATAACAGCCACCTTAAAAGTTTTCGGTACATATCCTAATGACAAAGATGAATTAATGATATTAAGAAGAGGATCTATGACCTCTGGAAGCATTTCTTTTAGTAGTTTAGTCTGTATAGGGTCGAGCATACATGTTGTTGATTTTGATGATTTAATGAGTTTAGCCAATTCTTCTCCTATAGCAGTGAATGAATGTAATTTTTCCTCAGTGACACCACAATGCACTGTCTGATGTGATACAGTAGTAGACGGCTGCATGGTTATACTTTTTTTCCTAATATTATCAATCTTACAAGTAAAGAAGTTCATAAAGTCATTACTGCTGTGCTGTTTGCAAACATCAGAAGTTGAAGCTTTATCTTTGGTTAATTTAGCCACTGTATTGAATAAATACCTAGGGTTGTGTTTGTTTTCTTCTAAGAGAGTCGAGAAATAAGCAGATCTAGCAGTTTGTACGGCCTTTCTGTATGCAATCATGCTCTCTTTCCACGAAATGTGAAAAACTTCCAGTTTTGTTTTCTTCCAGCTTCGCTCCACCTTCCTGTCTGCTGTTTTAAGGGCCCAAGTGTGCTCGTTGTACCACGACGTTGGACTATTTTCTTTAATCTTCTTTAAGCACCAGGGAGCAACTGTGTCTAAAGTGCTGGAAAAGAGAGAGTCAATAGTTTCTGTTGCAATATCGAGTTCCTCTAGGCTATCTGGGATGCTGAGGAGATGAAACTGTTGAGGAAGTTTATTTACAAAGCAATCTTTAGTCGCAGCAGTGATAGTCCTGCCATATTTGAAGCGAGGGGACGGCTTTGCAGCCTTTGCTAAATTAAGTATACATGATACTAGGTAATGATCTGAGATGTCATCGCTCTGCTGCAGAATTTCAACGGTATCAACATTTATTCCATGTGACAATATTAGGTCTAAAGTATGATTACAGCGATGAGTGGGTCCTGATACATGTTGCCTAACTCCAATAGAGTTTAGAATGTCTCTAAATGCCAATCCCAATGTGTCTTTTTCATTGTCTACATGGATATTAAAATCACCAACAATTAGGACTTTATCTGTAGCCAGTACTAACTCTGATAGAAAATCAGCAAATTCTTTGGTAAAGTCTGTATTGTGCCCTGGTGGCCTGTATACAGTAGCCAGCACAAATGTCAAATGGGCTAAGTATCTCATCACTCCTTTTAACAGGGAGGGGACCAGAACAAATTTTTTTACGTGACATCATACTTGCGAGTTCACACACCTCTTTAATGTTAATTTTGGTGATCTCCGACTGGCAAAGTCGAACATCATTAGTGCAGACGTGAATAATAATCTTAGAGAATTTACGATTAGCATTAGCCAGCACTTTTAAATTTGCTTTGATGTCAGGCACTCTGGCTCCCGGTAAACATGACTATTGTGGCTGGTGTCTCTATTTTCACGTTCCGTGTAATAGAATCACCAATGACTAGGGCACTTTCAACAGGATTCTCAGTGGGTGCATCACTGAGTGGGGAGAACCTGTTTGATGTTCTAATCAGAACGGAAGAGTGTTTTTTTGGTCCGCGACTATGCCGTCTCACCGTCACCCAGTTGACCTGCTGCACGGGTTCTACAGCCAGAACCGAACAATGTACAGAGTTCACTAAGCTAGTCGCATCCAAAGCAGTGTCTAAAGCTTTTACATTCTCACTACTCTCAGATAAAGTCTGGATGCGTGTCTCTAATTCTGAAATCTTCTCCGTCAGCCTGACTGTCTCCTTACATTTATTACATGTGAAGCCCTGTTCACCGACGGAGATATACTAAACATGAAACATGTAGTGCAAGTGACAATAAAAGGAGAAGAAGACATGGCTTACCGTATTTGTTGATTAATCCAACTTACCACAGTTGTTTGATGGAGTCTATTTACTAATCCAACTCACCAAAGTTGTTTAATGAACTCAGAAAACAAGAGACCCGAGTGCAGAGATGGCAAGCTAACAGGCTAGCGAAATGCTAACGCGTGATAGTGATTTAGATTAAAAGCTAGGGATGTCAGATTTAATGTGGTAGGCAATATTAGACAATATATGTTGATAGGTAAGTTATATTTAGCAGTTTAAACAACAGGGAATGATATCAAATAAAGATTCAAAAGTGAACAGAGCGCACGCGAGCACAGCAAGACAACAGGAGGCAGACAGGAGCAATCCTGTCTAGAAATGTAGAATAATAAGAAATGTTTCCTGAGCAGAAAATCAGCATATTAGAAAGATTTAAAAGTTAGTGTATCTTAATTAGTCTTATTTTTTTCTTTCTTTCACAACTGTATACAAATAGTTCCTTGATTTAAATAAAAACGTCAATCAATTTTATTACATAACAAAAAACAAAATAACAATTTGGGCTGATTTAGGCCTATTGTTATAGTATTTTAGATGTTTAAATATTTTTACTGGAAAAAAATTATTAATAAAGAAAATTGCATATTTTTGTGGTACACAGTTCCCTTTCAGTCGGTCACGTTCGACGTACGTCGGAACTGACTGACGAATTGGGATCTATTTTCAGAGACCAATCTACTTCGAGTGTTATAAACGAGCCAATGAAGATTGGCATGCGGTTGACGCATTCCACGCACCGCCCCCCAATCGCGGGTATAAATACGGAAGTGGAAGTACCGCATATCGCTTTCAACTTCGGAGCCGAACATTACCTGTGTATGTTCCTACGAAGAGTGTTTCCGAGTCTCGTGAAGAGGATCGCTTCCTGCCAGTGTCGGTGTGACGGTGCCTTGCAGCGGTGGTCACGGGAGAGTTCAATAACAACAACAGCTGTTTTCACAGCTCGCTGGGCGTTTCCCTTTGAGTGCTCTCAGCAGGCTTGCACCCCTGAATCGCTGCGAGTCGCAACCATTTCCCCTGTGTGCCCCGGCAGTACTTGGAGCGTTTTTTTCCTTTTCTAAAAGAGCTACACGGTTTGACCCTGCGTCTTTTTCAAGATGTCATTCAAACCGTGTGTTTCTGGATGCCGTCATTATCTGTCCCCAGCTGACGGACACGATCGCTGTCTCACGTGTTTGGGCGTTCAGCACGCTGAGGCGGCTTTCGTGGATGACTCATGTTCTCATTGTGGGAACATGACCATCGCAGTTCTAAGGTCCAGGCTCAACTACCTTAAAAGGGTGGAATCCCATTGCGCATCCCCCGATCTAGTGGTCCTCCCGTTGCGAAGCAGAGGGCTGCTACTTTGGCTGATGCCTTTGGTGGGGACCTGAGGGTGACTGTGAGGGCACTCCCGCCGGGCCAACAGGCTCCTCAGGCCCCTCCCCCCTCCGCTGCGCCGGTTGAGTTTCCAGAAGAGCATGCTGGTCCTTCCCGCGGGGGGCCAGCTGTTACTTTTGGGGCTCCGGCTGAGGACATGGTTTCGATTGCTGCATCGGGGGAACGAGCTAATGGACTCTGGAGATGAGGATTCGGCTGCGCTGCCCCCTTCGGGTGTGTTAGCGTTGCCCGAGTCTGATCCAGAGCTCACGGCTATGCTTTCCCGGGCCGCCGCGAGTGTCGGGCTCGAGTGGAACCCTCCACCGCGTCCCGAACCCTCGCGGCTGGACGATTGGTATCTCGGGACGGCCCGTGCTGGTTCTCAGCGCCCCGCCCCAGTGCCTTTCTTTCCGGAAGTGCATCAGGAGCTCACAAAGTCGTGGACAGCGCCCTCACTACCCTCGACGGTGGCGCGGCAAAGGGTTATGTGGAGATCCCCCCAGTGGAGCGGTCGGTTGCGATGCAACTGTGTCCGAAGACCGCTACTGACTGGCGGGGAAATCCGCGCTTCCCCTCCCGGGCGTGTAAGTTCTCGTCCAGGCTAACCGGCAAGGCCTACACAGACTGTGGAGAAGCCGCGTCATCCCTGAATGCCATGGCGCTCCTGCAGGTCTACCAGGCCAAAGCGCTCATAGTTCCATGAGCGCTTTGGCCTGGTAGACCTGCAGGAGCGCCATGGCATTCAGGGATGACGAGGGTAGTTCCGACCCAGGCGTTATGCAGGAACTGCATACCGCGATGGACCTCGCCCTCCGGGCGACGAAAGTCACTGCACGCTCCCTGGGTCGTGCGATGTCCACACTTGTGGTCCAGGAGCGCCACCTGCGGCTCTTACGCATATCTGCCAGGTTCAGCCGCAGGTGGCGCTCCTGGAGGTCTAGCAGGTCTACCGCTGAGTGGGTCTTGCAGGAACAGCTGTGACTGGCCTCCAACGTAGGTGTGGTCCAGCGAGCTCAGGCAGGGCGCTGGAAGGGCCAGCATCTCTGGCGTATTAGTAGGGATCCCAATTCGTCAGTCAGTTCCGTGACCGACTGAAAGGGAACGTCTCGGTTACGTATGTAACCCTCGTTCCCTGAAGGAGGGAACGGAGACGTACGTCCCGTCGCCAGGTGCTGTGCTTCAGCTGAAGGCCGAGTCACCTATCTCGGCTCCTCAGTTGTAAAGCGATATGCGGTACTTCCACTTCCGTATTTATACCCGCGATGCGGGGCAGTGCGTGGAATGCGTCAACCTGCGTCTTCATTGGCTCGTTTATAACACTCGAAGTAGATTGGTCTCTGAAAATAGATCCCAATTCGTCGGTCAGTTCCGACGTACGTCTCCGTTCCCTCCTTCAGGGAACGAGGGTTACATTCGAATCGAGTTTCATTAATGCTACCTTCTGCTCAAACCAGTGAAATGCTTTTTCTTTTCTGAAGCAAAACTTTTGACAATTTTCACATAAAGGTTCTCAGTGTGGTGACACTAGTCTCTATTTATTTAAAGGTCAGGTGAAAGCGCTTTTCATTATGGCAGCTTATTTCAAGGGCAGATAAATTGCTTTGCTAAATATATAACAAGAATATTGAGTTACATTCATAAATGAATGAAAGTGGCATGTTAGAGGAGAAAAGGGTCAGACAGACAAATAATAACCGTCACATTAGCAGTCCGGTCGACAATTGCCTCAAGGTGCCTTTTCAAATGACGACCATGTCAAGATGAATGAACACTAACCGGGCGAAAACATTTCAAAGGATAAACAGAAAAATACACTCATGTGATAATTATTGCCATCTGTGCGCAATTCATTCTCACAGATTCAACATTATGATTTCTGGCAAATAACAGCTATTATTTTTATTTATATTTGTTTTATATTAATTAAATTAATGTTTAGTATTCCATCATTTGCCAAGGTTGTGCAACACTAATAATATGTTAGTTAGGTAGCAAACAAGAATTGTAAGGGAAAGTTTTAATAATACATTTTAATCAGTTTGAATTACTCATGAACAGGTTAACATACAAACAACATGTGGAGTATTTCCAAAAACTTTTAATTATTAATAATCAATGTTATTTATATTTATTTGCTATATATATAACATTTCATTTAAACTTTAATGTCACTTATTTTTTAAGTAGTTCTGTGTGACAAGATTACAATCTATTTTGATGTCTGTTAAAGCTACAATATGTATTTTTTCACCGCTAGGGGTAGCTAACCTCTTTAAAACAATAACAAAGGCGTAGATTGATGACGCAGTGAATGAGCGTGGAATCATGGAACTTGTACTCATACCGATGGATCTAATAATGTTTATTGAGAAATAATGTTTCTGGATGAGTGAATGTATTCATGTTTTTAACATGACTGTGGTATGAAGCAGGGCACAATTACTAATAAGAGACAGATATCAGCGAGTCCCGGGGGATATAAAGAAATGAGGACATTTCATTCTACCGAACTACCCGCAAGTGCTGAATTACAACTCATACAGGTCAGTTTATTTGACGAATTAAAATTGTGAGGAAACGCAATGCTGTTTCACTTGGTCTACACTATCTAAACTGCATTTGAGTGTGTTGAAAGTTATAATGTTATTCTGTGTGTTAGTTTGTTGGCTGTATGAGACTTGCAGTATAAGCTACATCAACATTAGAACATCATACTGATGATTTTCTAATATTACATTGTGTTGAGCTACATAACTTTGATTTGTTTTATGTACATTTGCTCACCTGTCTAATAAAGCACATGCAAGAACGGAATCCCTGTCAAGTCAAAGTTTGTTGTGAAGCTCTCGCCATCTCGAAAACGCCACATTGATACAGGTCCTCTTTTGATTTCTCATTTCGTTCCAAAGTCTGCTTGCCATGGTCTATAATGTTTGAAACTACAACAGCGTGCCGCTAGACGTTATGCAGTTGTCCACATCTGTTGCCATGGTTTCTATGGCAGTAAAAGCGGAAACTGAGGGTAACGCAGATATAACGCCATTGACAGGTGACTCCCTCACACGTCCCGGGTTCCTTGGTTATCGCAGTTTTCTCACGATTTACAAATAGTTGGAAACATTTATACAAAACAAAATATATAACACTGGCCTAGTGGTTTTTGGATATTTTACTGCAAAAATCCTACATATTGCACCTTTAATTGCTTTGACATTATTGAACACAGGTGTCCTCCCATCCAGTAGAGGGCACTGTTTTCATGTCTCTGGGTTGCAGACAAATGGACAGAGTTGCCCAAACTTCATGAGAAAGTCATTTTCTGCTCTTACCAGTGCTTCCTCGTCAATATAGACTGCCGCCCTTCTGGCAGTCAGGTAGTATTGCACTTTTCTTAGTCTCCAGCCTAACACATACATCAGGAGTCCACACACTGCCGCAGTAGAACGGCCCACTCCTGCATTACAGTGAACATATACTGTGTGACCGTTCTTCAGCAGTCCATAGAGCAGGAACACCGCCTGGGGCAGCATCTGTGTACGACCTGAAGAGGGCAAATAGAAGCAATAGAAGCTCTTTAGATTCTTGCATTAGTAATCAAGTTCACAGCTCAGGTACAGCATATCCTCTGTGTGCTAAGTACATGTTACATAAAGGAAAATCTACCAAATCGGTTACTCACAGCATAAGATTCTATGACAGTTAGGATTCATACTTACAAGGGAACTGCCTAGGCAGCGAAACAGCTCACTTGTGTTATTCAAGGGTATATTGGCCACACACACAACTGACCTTCTGTGCTCATGTCTGGGGTGGGGATCCAGCAAAATACTCAGAAAACTTATTGAGGGAAGGGAAGGGAAGGGAAGGGAAGGGAAGGAAAGGAAAGGAAAGGAAAGGAAAGGAAAGGAAAGGAAAGGGAAGGAAGGAAGGAAGGAAGGAAGGAAGGAAGGAAGGAAGGAAGGAAGGAAGGAAGGAAGGAAGGAAGGAAGGAAGGAAGGAAGGAAGGAAGGGAAATAAAGGAAAGGAAAGAAAAAGGAAAGGAAATTACCAGAAAAGAAAGGAAAGGAAATTACCAGAAAAGAAATGAGAGGGAAGGAAAGGAAAGGATATTCAAGGAAATGACAAGAAAGGAAAGGGAAAAAAGGAAATGACAAGAAAGGAAAGGACCAGAAAAGAAAGGAAAGGAAATGACCAGAAAGAACAAGAAAGAAAAGGAAATGACCAGAAAGAACAAGAAAGAAAAGGAAAGGAAATGACCAGAAAGAACAAGAAAGAAAAGGAAAGGAAATGACCAGAAAGAACAAGAAAGGAAAGGAAATGACCAGAAAGAACAAGAAAGGAAAGGAAAGGAAAGGAAATGACCAGAAAGAACAAGAAAGAACAAGAAAGGAAAGGAAAGGAAATGACCAGAAAGAACAAGAAAGGAAAGGAAAGGAAATGACCAGAAAGAACAAGAAAGGAAAGGAAATGACCAGAAAGAACAAGAAAGGAAAGGAAAGGAAATGACCAGAAAGAACAAGAAAGGAAAGGAAAGGAAATGACCAGAAAGAACAAGAAAGAACAAGAAAGGAAAGGAAAGGAAATGACCAGAAAGAACAAGAAAGGAAAGGAAAGGAAATGACCAGAAAGAACAAGAAAGGAAAGGAAATGACCAGAAAGAACAAGAAACTGACCTTCTGTGCTCATGTCTGGGGTGGGGATCCAGATATAAGAAAGGCCACAGTCTTTGTACAGGCGCTCCATTGTCTCTGGGGTCATGGTTTGACTGAGGTCACGTCGGCAGCCATGTGAGTTGTTTATAATGTCCCATTCTGTCTGAAAGTTCATCACTGCTGTAACCCCCAGTTCTTGTTTGAGCTTTAGGGTTACATGTTCGACCCGTCGAGGGCAGCTGCCTAACCAGACACGTGGCAGAACCCTTAAGAGAAGAGAGAGGAAACTTAGCTGTGTGAATGAGGGTGCGTGTGTGTCTACAAACTAAGGAAATAGTTATGTGTGTAACCAGTGATGGACCATCAGAGGAATGGGAAATAAAATATGTATTCAAAATATAACAACTTAAGAGATCAAATTAACTGTTACAATAAATGTACATATAAATGTGCAGAACTAAAATAAGATCATCAGATAATCTGTGTACATGAGCATAATGAGCAGCCAAAGACATGATAATTAAACCTGCTGCAATCTTTTATTAGTTTGATCAATATTTTACATACATCAACTTCCCTGGAAAATTCCCTGATGGACCACTGCTGTAACATACGATCACCATATTGCTTAATAGGTATATTATGAGATCCTAGAGCAACGAGTGCAGACCGATGTGACAGGTTGATAGGAAAGATCATAAAAAATACTGTATGAAAAAGTGTTCCTTTAACAACTGCATTGGCAATGTTACTACTCAGTGATTGATTAATTTTGGCATATCATATCAATATAATAGAGACTCCTCCTGACTTGGGGGGTTGACTACAAAATACTCAGAAAACTTATCGAGGGAAGGGAAGGGAAGGGAAGGAAAGGAAAGGAAAGGGAAGGAAAGGAAAGGAAAGGAAAGGAAAGGAAAGGAAAGGAAAGGAAAGGAAAGGAAAGGAAAGGAAAGGAAATGAAAGGAAAGGAAAGGAAAGGAAAGGAAAAAAGGAAATGACAAGAAAGGAAAGGAAATTACCAGAAAAGAAATGAGAGGGAAGGAAAGGATATTCAAGGAAATGACAAGAAAGGAAAGGGAAAAAAGGAAATGACAAGAAAGGAAAGGACCAGAAAAGAAAGGAAAGGAAATGCCCAGAAAGAACAAGAAAGAAAAGGAAATGACCAGAAAGAACAAGAAAGAAAAGGAAAGGAAATGACCAGAAAGAACAAGAAAGGGAAAAAAGGAAATGACCAGAAAAGAAATGAGAGGGAAGGAAAGGATATTCAAGGAAATGACAAGAAAGGAAAGGGAAAAAAAGACAATGATAAGAAAGGAAATGACCAGAAAAGAAAGGAAAGGAAATGACCAGAAAGAACAAGAAAGGAAAGGAAATTACCAGAAAGAACAAGAAAGAAAAGGAAAGGAAATGACCAGAAAGAACAAGAAAGGGAAAAAAGGAAATGACCAGAAAAGAAATGAGAGGGAAGGAAAGGATATTCAAGGAAATGACAAGAAAGAAAAGGAAAAAAAAGGAAATGATAAGAAAGGAAAGGACCAGAAAAGAAAGGAAAGGAAATGACCAGAAAGGACGAAAAAAGGAAATGAGAGGGAATGAAATGATATTCAAGGAAAGGAAAGGCAAGGAAATAAGAATAAAGCAAAGGAAAAGAAAGGAAAGGAAAGAAAATGAAAGGAAATGACAGAACATAATTATGACCACAGGGGCAGATTATAAATTAATAAAGACTTGTCTTCACATACGTAGTTCCTTGCACAAAACTATGCTATGACCTCAAAACACTTTTCCCATAGTGCACCATTTCTAAAAACGAAAACATTTTGACGTTTGTATCACATAACCCACTCCTTATGTTTGGCTTTTCTGATGTAGCTCAGTACAGCAGCTCACCTGGTACAGAATTGCAGTGAGGAGCCCTCAGGTATGAATCCAGTGAAACACAAGTGATAACAGAGCTCTAAGACTTAGAAGCAAGCCAAAATGGCATGGTTGCTTCAGCAAATGTGTTTTTATCTCAAATTTGCTTTTGTTAACACTATCGGTTAGGTTTAGGATAGGGTTTAGTATAGGTGGTATGTTATTTTCAATGTGAAAATGAACCTTTTAGCGTCACTCACCGGACATTTCACTCCCGAAATGCCGCGATATATACAACAGCCTGCATGATAAAACATGGCCAGATTGACATTCATCTGTTTTGGATAAAATTGAACACGCTTTTAATGCCACTCACTGGACATTTTATGTTGCAGGACAGGAGAGGACAGGAAGGAGAGGAAAGGGAAGGAAAGGGAAAATAAGGAAAGGAAAGGAAAATACAGTAAAGAAAAGGAAGGGATAAGTTAAGATGAGAGTAGAGAAGGAAAAGAAAGGAGAGCAGATCATTTTCATTTTACATTTTCAGCGTCTCTACCTCCATCGTTTCTCATCAAACGATGAGACAGTCGTGTCAGCAGGGTCTCTCCCTCTGTGTATGTGAGAGCTCAGGACTCAAATAATGGAAATACGAATGAGTTTAGTGGTGAGGAGACAGACTGACAGCCAGGGGAATGAAGGTCAGAGACATCAGGTGAGCGCTGTATTGTTACCTCAGAAACCCACATGCCTCTTTAAGGGAAAAACATAAATGAAATGATTGAAGGAAAAGTGATCTGCAGGTTAATGGTCTGAAGCACTGAGTATGATCTAACCTCCGGCCAAAACCTTCTCCAGGGCAGGACGCTTGGTTTGATGTCTAAGGCAATGACATTCACATACTTTTTCTGTATGACTAAATGTCCAAATGCGTTTTGGTGCCACTGTACACAGTGAGAGGTGCGTACAATGTACTCCTTCTTTTGTGTGTGTGCGTGTATTTAAGCACTGCATTAGAAGTGAGCACGTAGTGCATTTTATATGAGCAGAGGTGACAAGAACAGGTCGTGTTTAATTAGTGGTCAAAGACCTAACTAGGTCTACTTGATTCTGGAGACAAAAGGTCCTTGTATTTTTCCTTGGGACTTTGTTCATTCAGCCACCAGAGTTTATTTTACTCTCTCCATATGATGTGAATCAGACTTTGTAATTAATACACACAAACAATGTTTCCCGAGTTTCACGGTTGTTAGTTTCTTACAGAGTCAATGACATGCACTGTAGGAACATTGACTTGTATTGTAATTGTAGACAAAACCTGACATAAGAAAAAGCTTTCTAGTTCTCACAGTTCATTTAGCTGTTGGGTTCTCAGTGTGTCTTACTTTCTTCTGGGACTCAAAAAAACCTGAAGATGGCTGGAAGATTTTTTCAGATTTTCAGAAGCAAAGTCTGCTGCATGAAATTAAGTTTTAATGTAAGTTCACAAGGAACCTAATAATTACGTCATTGAACTGCACCAGCAAGACATCTCTGGGACATTTACATTTCAGTAGCACCTATTAGATGCACTCAGATTTTGTGTCCAACAGGCAGCACTGGAGAACAACTAGTCACTGTATTTGCCAAAGTTTATGAAGTTCATGGCAACAACACGAGACTGCTGTAACCACGTAGCGCCATGCTGCTTTATTATTGTGGTGTTCCAATTTCAACTGACCTGCTCACATCAAAATTCCACTTCCTGTCTAATTTATCATTTTTTAAAGAATATTATGATGATCATTAGTCACTCTTGAAAAATCAGTCAGACTGGATTTTTTTTTAATTAATTCAACATCATACTGATGATCATTTTTCTGATTTTCACTGTCTATGAAAGTCAGTCAAGGTCCAAAAAGGACAAAAAAGGGCTCCAACAAATATACAACTTCTGTGCTATTTCAAATGATGTCAGAAAGACTTAAATTTAGATCTTTTCCTCAATCAAGCTGTCAAGTGGCTTCAGAAGAAAAGTTTGGGCACTCCATACAGAAATCCATACAGGTTTGGAACTTAAGGGTGAATTTTTTGGGGGGTGAATTATTTATTTTAAGAAGTGCTGACTCTCCTCACCTGATTAAAGTCTCTCTGTGTTTTCCACTATTTTGTCCATTTTTACTTTCTTTACTGGAGATGACGGTGCATTCTGTCATAGGAAGACATAGCATCTCTGCCCTCTTGGAGATACACCAGCCTCTTTGACACTGTAAATCTGTCATTACTCTAATGTATTCCCCTACGCCAGACTCAATGACCCAGTCTTACTTTTGTCCGCCTCCACTTTCAACTTTTTTGCCTGTAGAACAAGGTCAGAGGTCAAATGAAACAAGCACTTAGAGCTCACTGCCAAAGGACTGCAGAGATTCGGAGTAATTGAGCTAATTACAGAGCGCTGTTGAAACCACACAAACAATTAAAGGAGAGACAGGCAAAAAAAAAACCTAATCAAATGCTTGTCACTGTTCTGGACTTTTTGTGTTTGCCACATTCTGAGTTATTGTTTGTTTGATCAGTTGATATTGTTTGTATCGATCATTTATTGTCATGGACACTCATTATGTTCAGCTGTTCACTCATTAATATACTCATTATCACGTGTATATGCTCAGTTGTGTTTGTGTTAAGTTGTTCTGTGTCGTCAGTTTATGGACGTGTTGTGTCTACTCTGTTCTTGTAGATTACCCTGTGGATTTATTAAATATTGCCGTTTAACCTTTATCTTCCTCTTTGTGTGCGTTTATACAACCACCTGGTGACAGAACCTACAAAGTAAATAGCGGTGTGTTTTTTGAAGTGTTATTTTTTTTCCTTGCAAGTACGTGTTTTGGTTTAGTTTTTCCCCCTGCTTGCACTATGGACATTCCGGTAGTAAAACTGTTTTGCAGTGAGCAGGACGAACGCTCCCTCGAGGAACACTTAGAGGGGTTTTTGGATCTCACCCCTCAGATCACCTTCCCGGATAACTGCCTGTGCTTGTGCCTACTCGCCGGCCTCAACACTGCCACGCGAGCGCAGCTGTCTGGAGAGACTGCTTTGTTTTTCATTGGTTTCTGTATGGGTCTCCAGTCTTCAGTACTCAGCCATCCATACCATCCAGTCATCACTGTCTCCCACTAGTCCATCGGTACCACCTCTGCCTCCTCTCAGTGGCGTGGCACCATCTCGGGCCTGCTGGGAACCATCTCCTCCTGGGCATGAGGAGCCAGAGGCTCCGCGTCCAGCCTCGGTGCACTGCGATCTGCCTCAACCCTTCGCCCTGGCTCCTGCGCTCCTTCCACCCTCAACCTTAGCGTGGACCATCAGCCATTTTCACGTTGGCTCCACCTGGGTCAGACATCACTTCACCTGTGCTGCAGACTTGCAGAACGTCCGCTGCTCTTTGGCCCTCCACCCCTTTGGCTTGCTCTGACCTCCCTCATGCTCAGCCTTCGCCCTCGGTCGCTCCAGCTGGCCCTCTGGCCTCCAGATCCGCACTACAATCTTTGGGGGTCGTCGCTGCGGCTCTGTCACGGCCGCCTAGATCTTTACCATCTCTCCACCACCTCAGCTCTTTGGCTGCACGGTGTGCTCCCTCAACGCCATTTTCATTTCAAATGAGCTAGATGGAAACTTCAGGTTCTCCTGTTTAAAATGATATATGGCACTTGATGCTAACTGTTAGAATGAAAATACACCTAGGATGACTTGAGCATGAGTAAATCATGGAGTCATTTTCATTTTTGGGTGAACTATCCCTTTAAGAAAGTAAAAAACAGTACTTGGACTAAATCAACATTATGGTTACACAAACAAAAGGAATTTGATGGGCTAATAAAGATTGTGCAGTTATCTTCATGATAACTGCACAACTCTGTTCTTTACATGATATCTTCATGTAAAGAACAGAGTTGATCTTAATGTTTTAATCGCTGAAATGATGATCCCGCCGCTTCGTGAACGCACTCATTCATATTTCTCATTCAAATGATACACACGACTAGTAATGTGTCGTTCATTTTGAACGAATCTTTAATATGACTCGAGAACAACGAGTTGTCTCAGAGAGACTCGAACCCGAAGACTCAAGAGATGAACTAATCATTTCTGTTTCTGCATTCAGCCTATGGGGACTTGAACGAACGACTCGATAGATGAACTAATCTTTTCTGTTTCCGGTACAGACTGCATAGCCTTGCCTATGGGGCTGGGAGCTAGATGGAAACTTCAGGTTCTCCTGTTTAAAATGATATATGGCACTTGATGCTAACTGTTAGAATGAAAATACACCTAGGATGACTTGAGCATGAGTAAATCATGGAGTCATTTTCATTTTTGGGTGAACTATCCCTTTAAGAAAGTAAAAAACAGTACTTGGACTAAATCAACATTATGGTTACACAAACAAAAGGAATTTGATGGGCTAATAAAGATTGTGCAGTTACAATAACTATTTATAGTGTGAGTTAAACATTCAATTTTGTAATTATTTCACTGTTTGCAGTATTGGCAGTGAAATGTTTTCACTGCCTTATTCTTGATTTATAAGCATATCTATAATGTGTTTAATAATTTTTTATAACTTTATTTTAATGATCAATTTATCATTTCTAAATTAAGTATTACATTATTTACAAACCAGTTATTTAGGAGTTGTCAGTGGTTCATAAGATCATTTAGAAAGTGTAAGTAAATGATTAATAAACTATTTAAATGTTATACATCTTTATTATTTAGACATATAGTAATAGTTACTCAGTGTGTTAATAAATGCTTTATTAACATGTATTCCTACTGTAATTCATGATTAATTCAGGTAGTTCTAAAACATTTAGTAGTTGTCAGTCAACAATTTTTGAGCTCATCTAAAGTGAGGAATATTTATACCCCATGAAGCTTTTACAAATGAGATTTAAAGGCTCAGTTATCAGGAAACAAACACAACACAGAGTGATGCAGAACATAGAAATATTTGGTAACACTTTATAATAACGTTCAGTTGTAAGTCATTTATAAGTGGTTAGTTAATGATGAACTAATCATTTACAAAACACATCATTAATAAGTGATATGTTAATTATTTTACGTATGTTTTGTAGATTCAGTTATAAGTAATTTACAATCGATTAGTTAATGATGAACTAATAATTTACAAAACATGACTATACTTTCATAAATGATTATTAAGTAATATACTAACGATTTACAAGTTATCTTTAAAATAGCATATCATAAAATAATCAAACAGATCCTTAGTAAATGGTTATTAAGTTACTAGTTAATATATTATTAATCACTGAAATGTCAACGTACCATTATCTCAATAAACAATTGTTAATCATGAACAAATGTAAAGTAAAGGATTGAGTATATAATTTATTGATGCATCGTTAAAGTTGTAAGCTGGTCTGTTAAAAAAACCCACACGGTCTCACTCCTATTCGTCACATGTTGACGCTTGGTCAGTTCCCTTCGACGTCACTTTTTAACGCACAGGGTACCCCTTTAACGTCTTTTTCCAACGTGCAGGGTGCTCCATTGATTTCAGTTGTTTGCCCAATGCGTCAGATCAAGACGCATTTAATTATTTGCATTTGTAAAAGTAGACATGATTTTATAAATATTTATAGGCTACTTTTATATTTTGGAGCAACTAACTCCACTCCTGCCCTAAACCTACCCACTCTCAACAATATAAAACACGTAACAGGCAAATAAAAGTACAGTCACAGGTATTTATTGCAAAAACTGACCAAAAACAGTATAAAAGTATTAACTCATGTTGCATTCCAAGTCTTCTGAAGTCATACGATATCTTCATGTAAAGAACAGAGTTGATCTTAATGTTTTAATCGCTGAAATGATGATCCCGCCGCTTCGTGAACGCACTCATTCATATTTCTCATTCAAATGATACACACGACTAGTAATGTGTCGTTCATTTTGAACGAATCTTTAATATGACTCGAGAACAACGAGTTGTCTCAGAGAGACTCGAACCCGAAGACTCAAGAGATGAACTAATCATTTCTGTTTCTGCATTCAGCCTATGGGGACTTGAACGAACGACTCGATAGATGAACTAATCTTTTCTGTTTCCGGTACAGACTGCATAGCCTTGCCTATGGGGCTGGGACTTGAACGACTCGAACCCGAAGACTCGAGAGGTGAACTAATCAGTTCTCTTTACGGACTGCATGTCTTGCATATGAGGCTGTCACGGCCCAGATCAGACATGATGATGGAACTAACGGCTCAAACCCGAAGACATGAGAGGTGAACTAATCTTTCCAGGGAACAGACTTGATTAAATGTGAAGTGACAAAAGAAAGAATGATTTGGATCGGGAGGTGAGGTGAACTAACAGAATGCATACATAGCCTGAAGACCCAACATACAAAAAAGGGTAACATAATTTATTAAACGTTTATGAAATGCATAGTCATTTTTTGTAAATTATTAGTTCATCATTAACTAATCAATTGTAAATTACTTATAACTGAATCTACAAAACATACATAAAATGTTAACATATCACTTGATAATCATTTATGAATGTTTTGTAAATGATTAGTTCATCATTAACTAACTATTTATAAATGACTTACAACTGAATGTTATTATAAAGTGTTACCAAATATTTATTTCAAGATGCGAAAAATAATATATAATAATATAATATAATTTTTTTTCCAAAACAATGGTAGATGGACTTATAATCAAACATCGTTCGACTGCATAATTCTATATCATGTCTACAACCTATATATGTGACTATTATGCCTAGATCACACATAATTCATGCAATTGTTATAACTATGAATGGTTGACTGAAAGTGTTACTTGTTTCCTACCAGTATGATCGTCTGTTCATAACTCAGATGATGACTTGAATGAAATATGTGTAAAATGTATTGTATTCTTCGTATAGAAAACATTTCTAAATTGTACTTTGCTAGAGCGGGAAAGTGTGACTCATAGTTACTCAGATAACATGTAATTTATGGTGAGAGGAGGAGAAACAGCCACCTCTGAACCAAAGATGATACCTAATTGGTTAGAACCTCTCAAAGAGGCTGGACACACCCCTCAGGTTAAACGTATCAGATGAATAGACAGAGTCAGATCAAGATCAGAGAAAATAGGTTAACAGCTTCATTCAAGCCAGGTTTTATGCATATATTGCTAGAAATTATTTTATAATTTCACTCTATTAAAACTCATTCTTCAAGACATGGACTCCACTAGACCACTGAAGGTGTGTTGTTGTATCTGGCACCAAGATGTTAGCAGCAGATCCTTTAAGTCCTGTAAGTTGCGAGGTGGGGCCTCCATGGATCGGACTTGTTTGTTCAGCACATCCCACAGATGCTCGATTGGATTGAGATTGGGGAATTTGGAAGCCAAGTCAACACCTCAAACTCGTTGTTGTGCTCCTCAAACCATTCCTGAACCATTTCTGCTTTGTGGCAGGGCGCATTTTCCTGCTGAAAGAGCCACAGCCACCGGGGAATACCGTTTCCATGAAAGGGTGTACATGGTCTGCAACAATGCTTAGGGAGGTGGCACGTGTCAAAGTAACATCCACATGGATGGCAGGACCCAAAGTTTCCCAGCAGAACATTGCCCAAAGCATCACACTGCGTCCGCCGGCTTCCCCAGGTAAGCGACGCACACGCACCCGGCCATCCACGAGATTTAACTTCTTGAGCAATTTGAGCTACAGTAGCTCATCTGTTTGATGGGACCACACAGGCCAGCCTAAGCTCCCCACGTGCATCAATGAGCCTTGGGCGCCCATGACCCTTCGAACACATCAACTTTGAGGACAAAATGTTCACTTGTTGCATAATATATCCCTCCCGCTAACAGGTGCCGTGATAAAGAGATAATCAGTGTTATCACTTCACCGGTCATAATGTTATGCCTGATCGGTGTATATCTGCTGCAGAGCTGATAGTTATGGCCCGTTCAAATTAACACTGGACAAGTCATTTGCTCAGCTGTAAAATAAGTGATTCCTTCAACATTCCCTATAAATGAATTAATAATTCCCTTTGAGCTGAACTGACCTGTTTCCCTTACATATCTTACATTACTGTACGATTTATTTGATCTGTAATGTTGTGATTCACCGTGATTTATCGCTTATAATGCTTTAACAAAATCTTTTTTGAAATCCCTGAAAAATGAATGGAAAAAAATACTTCCAGAACCAACGGCAATGAAAAAGTGTGTGGAAACGAATGCGCTCTATTGGAAATGACTGGATTTCGTTCGTGAGCAACAGTAAATGTGACCGCACCTTAAAACACAAGATGGGTGGGAAATGCATTTACACATACTGAGAGAAGTGGATGGCCTGCTGTCCCGCTATGCTGAAGTAGAAGCTGGTGGTGTGCTTCATCTCATCTGTGTGGCCCGTCTCCTCGATCCAGTGACCAATCGGGTGGCAGTATACTCCGTCCACCATGTTACTGTCGTCATACACACACTGCCGGTCATGATGTGGCCCATTGCCTAGCGAAAGACACAAGTCAAACACAAAACTTGTCAATTACATTTGTACACTAATGGGTCAAAGACAAACTAGGATAAATGAGATGATGTTTTTAGATGTCCTAAGTTCTTACTATTTTAACAAAATTTTTGATTTAATGACTTTAAAATATCATGTTATATACAGTGCATCCAGAAAGTACTCACAGCGCTTCACTTTTTCCACATTTTGATATGTTACTTTTTCCAAAATGGATTAAATTCATTATTTTCCTCAAAATTCTACAAACAATACCCCACAATGACAACGTGAAAGAAGTTTGTTTGAAATATTTGCAAATTTATTAAAAATAAAAAAATAAAAAAATAAAATGTACATAAGTATTCACAGCCTTTGCTCAATACTTTGTTGAAGCACCTTTGGCACCAATTACAGCCTCAAGTCTTTTTGAGTATGATGCTACAAGCTCGGCACACCTATTTTGGGCAGTGTCTCTCATTCTTCTTTGCAGGACCTCTCAGGCTCCATCAGGTTGGATGGGGAGCGTCGGTGCACAGCCTTTTTCAGATCTCTCCAGAGATGTTCAATCGGGTTGAAGTCTGGGCTCTGGCTGGGCCACTCAAGGACATTCACAGAGTTGTCCCGTAGCCACATCTTTGTTTTCTTGGCTGTGTGCTTAGGGTCGTTGTCCCATTGTAAGATGAACCTTCACCCCAGTCTGAGGTCTAGAGCGCACTGGAGCAGGTTTTCATCAAAGATGTCTCTGTACATTGCTGCATTCATCTTTCCCTCGATCCTGACTAGTCTCCCAGTTCCTGCCACTGAAAAACATCCCCACAGCATGATGCTGCCACCATCATGCTTCACTGTAGGGATGGTATTGGCCAGGTGATGAGCGGTGCTTGGTTTCCTCCAGACATGACGCTTGCCATTCAGGCCAAAGAGTTCAATCTTTGTTTCATCAGACCAGAGAATTTTGTTTCTCATGGTCTGAGAGTCCTTCAGGTGCCTTTTGGCAAACTCCAGACAGGCTGTCATGTGCCTTTTACTGAGGAGTGGCTTGCATCTGGCCACTCTACCATACAGGCCTGATTGGTGGAGTGCTGCAGAGATGGTTGTTTTTCTGGAAGTTTCTCCTCTCTCCACATACGCTGGACCTCTGTCAGTGACCATCGGGTTCTTGGTCATCTCCCTGACTAAGGCCCTTCTCCCCTGATCGCTCAGTTTGGCCGGGCGGCCAGCTCTAGAAAGAGTCCTGGTGGTTCCAAACTTCTTCCATTTACGGATGATGGAGGCCACTGTGCTCATTGGGACCTTCAATGCTGCAAAACATTTTCTGTACCCTTCCCCAGATCTGTGCCTCGATACAATCCTGTCTCAGAGGTCTACAGACAATTTCTTGGACTTCATGGCTTGGTTTGTGCTCTGACATGCACTGTTAACTGTGGGACTTTGTATAGACAGGTGTGTGCCTTTCCAAATCATGTCCAATCAACTGAATTTACCACAGGTGGACTCCAATCAAGTTGTAGAAACATCTCAAGGATGATCAGTGTAAACAGGATGCACCTGAGCTCTATTTTGAGTGTCATGGCAAAGGCTGTGAATACTTATGTACATGTGATTTTTTATTTTTTTATTTTTAATACATTTGCAAAGATTTCAAACAATCTTCTTTCACGTTGTCATTTTTGAGGTTTTGAATTTTGAGGAACATAATGAATTTAATCCATTTTGGAATAAGGCTGTAACATAAAATGTGGAAAAAGTGAAGCGCTGTGAATACTTTCTGGATGCACTGTAACATTCGATTACACTTTGAATACATTTAAAATGCACACATACATTTTTAATTAAAATGAATCACAAATATCACATACATTTGAAATTGTTTCCATGTTATAAAAAAAATATTAAAATGTTATATTTGTTAAATATTAATATTTTTTTTCAAAGAGACATTCTTCATTATGATCTCAGGATGGTTATAGTAAGTTTATTAAAATTTAAATTAATATCACAAATATAATTTTAAATTGTTTCCATGTTATAAAAAATATTAATATTTGTCAAATATTAAAATCTTTTTTCAAAGAGATATTCTTCAGTATGATCTCAGAATGGTTATAGTTATCACCTTGACATTTTAACTGTAAGCCCCACAAATACTCAACAATTTAAAACATGTTCATGATAAAAGAGATTGAGTGGTCATTCAATTTCATTATGAATGGCATTTTAATTTTTTTTTTTAATAAATTGAATGAATAATTGACCCAAACACATTTCTAAATCTAATATGCGTCAATTCATTATTTTACTTAATTCTTTACACTTGCACTAATGTCAAGTGCATTAAACGCCCTCGTTTCATCTTAATTATACTGCAGTAGGGATATGAATAAGAATTTTAACAATCGAAACAACACATTTGTTTTTAATGCTTCATATAAAGTTTCAAGGCCTCTAAAAAAGTTTTTAAAATTCACATTATTGTCCCTTTTGTGTTTTTTGTGTAAGCATTTCATTTCTGAGGGGGAAGGTCAATAGGCAATTAAATTACCAAGTGTTTTTCTGGAGTGTTTTTCAAGTGTTTCCAAGACTCTGGAGGTCACCTGTTCCTGAACCTCTGAGAGTTCACATTTAAAAGTCAAGTCATAAGCTTGATTCATAATATAATAAACATTCAAATAAGTCCTTGCGTTGATAAAACTATAGCAGAGCGCTGCCTCAGTCCTACATGTAATGCACTTGTAATGAGGGAGAGCATATGGGTTTCTGAACTCATATTTATCCCAAACTCACATTCATCCTGAAAGTACGTGGGGGTTTGTTATTTGTCCGTCATTTATCATCCCACCCCACTGCTGTCGCCCGTTCAAATGCTGGGCTGATGAGAGTCTCACAGCTGCAGCCCACACAGCAAACAAGCCCTTCACGCTGACTCATATAGCATGAACAAAACCTATGCAATTATCATTCTCATGGTTACAGTCTTAAGCCACAAACATATATTACACACTGTAAGCATATACAGTATGCAGATGGCTGTGTTTAAATTGATTTGGCAGGCTTGAGTTTGGAGGCCTTAAAGCAACATTGCCCTACAAAGTCAAAATGCAGTAAGTATATCAACACTGAAATGGCAAAATGACTAAAATCTCATTTATAAAATGGATTGTTCCGACTTTATATTCTGATCGGGTGGATTAGCATTAAAATTGTAATATTTTGTTGATCCCCCTTTTGCTGCCAAAACAGCCCTGACCCATCGAGGCATGGACTCCACTAGACCCCTGAAGGTGTGCTGTGGTATCTGGCACCAAGACGTTAGCAGCAGATCCTTTAAGTCCTATAAGTTTTGAGGTGGGGCCTCCATGGATCGGACTTGTTTGTTCAGCACATTCCACAGATGCTCGATTGGATTGAGATCTGGGGAAGGCCAAGTCAACACCTCAAACTCGTTGTTGTGCTCCTCAAACCATTCCTGAACCATTTTTGCTTTGTGGCGGGGCGCATTATCCTGCTGAAAGAACCACAGCCACCAGGGAATACCGTTTCCATGAAAGGGTGTACATGGTCTGCAACAATGCTTAGGTAGGTGGTACGTGTCAAAGTAACATCCACATGGATGGCAGGACCCAAGGTTTCCCAGCAGAACATTGCCCAAAGCATCACACTGCGTCCGCCGGCTTGCCGTCTTCCCATAGTGCATCCTGGTGTCATGTGTTCCCCAGGTAAGCGACGCACACGTGATTCATCAGACCAGGCCACCTTCTTCCATTGCTCCGTGGTCCAGTTCTGATGCTCATGTGCCCACTGTTGGTGCTTTCGGCGGTGGACAGGGGTCAGCATGGGCACCCTGACTGGTCTGCGGCTATGCAGCCCCATATGCAACAAACTGCGATGCACTGTGTATTCTGACACCTTTCTATCAGAACCAGCATTAACTTCTTGAGCAATTTGAGCTACAGTAGCTCGTCTGTTTGATCAGACCACACGGGCCAGCCTTCACTCTCCATGTGCATCAATGAGCCTTGGCCGCCCATGACCCTGTCGCCGGTTCACCACTGTTCCTTCCTTGAACCACTTTTGATAGATACTGACCACTGCAGACCGGGAACACCCCACAAGACCTGCAGTTTTGGAGATGCTCTGACCCAGTCGTCTAGCCATCACAATTTGGCCCTTGTCAAACTCGCTCAAATCCTTACGCTTGCCCATTTTTCCTGCTTCTAACACATCAACTTTGAGGACAAAATGTTCACTTGCTGCCAAATATATCCCACCCACTAACAGGTGCCGTGATGAAGAGATAATCAGTGTTATTCACTTCACCTATCAGTGGTCATTAATGTTATGCCTGATCAATGTATTTATGTTAATGTGCCATGTTGCTATATGATTGGTATTTTGTAAAGAGCCGGCAGTTAAGATAATCAAACTATTCATAGTTTTCAGTCACGTGACTGTCGCGGAGCCCTGAAGGGTAAAACAGCCATAGAACTGCAGCACAAGCCTGTCAATTTTCCATCTTAAAAACAAAAATATGTGAACAAGAAGCAAGTTTTGGGCACTTGTCATCCATATACAGCACCTGCTGCAGTATTTCAATCACTAAAAACAGCGGGACGTTTTTAAAACGCTTAACGTGAAAAACACTATAGGGTGAGTTGCACCAATAAGGATTAAATTAAGCAAAATTTTAAGTTGTTGATCTGGGTTTTATTTTAAATCGAGTTGTGTTGCACCACAGATTAACTATGTAGAAAGACCGCTAGAATTAAAGGGCTGATTGGGATGAACCAACGCCAGACTAAAGAATTCTTATTAGTGCAACCCACCCTTAAAGTGCCTTAATGTACTATAACAAGTGATATTAAAAGATTAAATTCAGTTTACACCTTTTTATGATGCATACTATATACAGGCGAGTAGATGAGCCAAGAATATGAAAACAATGCATTTTCTTTATAATGGGTTTCGATGGGAAAAACACTTCACAAGAAACCTTGTATTGCATTAATATTCTGTGTTCATTTGCTTGCCTGTACAAAGTATGCAACATCAATAAGGTGTATATTGAATTTAGTCTTTTAATATCACTGTCTTACTACATTAAAACCTACTCCAAACCTGGTAAAAATGACTGGCGGGCAATGGAGGAAAGCCTTGTTTTGCCCTCCAGGTGGGTGTTCCTATAATGGTGTGACGTCTATGAATATGTACATCACGAATGAATAGTTTATTTGATAACCAATTTTAATACATATAACTATTTTCGAAATTTCAGGGGCCATTCAGACAGAGTACGTTTTTATGTTTGAAAATGTGAGATGCAGGTAAGTGGAATGAAAAAAAACCCTGTGTCAGACATCAAGATGCATGACGTGAGCACGACGGTTAAACACTTCAATCTAGCGTAGAAAAACTATGTGCAGTGGAATGCAAAAATGCATGATGCAGTGCAGTGGAATGGGGAAAAACAGTTTCAAGTTTTTTTATTTAACTTCTTTAACTTTTTAGAACATTCTTAGAACACCATATCAAGTGTGAGATGCAGCAAAAGAAACAAACACAGCAATTAAACACTATGGAAAAGCAGTGCAGTTGAATGCCGTTTTAATGTTTTAGAAAGTTTTTAGAACACCATATCAAGTATTAAATGCAGCATGTCACAACTTCTGTCTCGATTCCCCTGTTTTGTGTTCAAGGATTTTTATTTTGCAGTGAATTTTCCGGTCCTATTGTTCCCAGTGTTCACTTCCAGTGTTTAGTTTGTTAGCATAATTTCCTTTGTTAGTTTGCATATTATGTGTATTCATACTAGGGCTTGAACGACTTCAGAGTTTGTTGACATTTATGTGATGAAAGTCGTGTCGACGTCAACTGGTCGTTGATGACGTCATTAATGAACAAATAAGCCTGAACCTTGAGCTGAGACTCGAACAGCTACAGTGGGGCAAAAAAGTATTTAGTCAGCCACCAATTGTGCAAGTTCTCCCACTTAAAAAGATGAGAGAGGCCTGTAATTTTCATCATAGGTACACTTCAACTATGAAAGACAGAATGAGAAAAAAAAAATCCAGAAAATCACAGAAAATAAGTATTTGGTCAATAACAAAAGTTCATCTCAATACTTTGTTATATACCCTTTGTTGGCAATGACAGAGCTCAAACGTCTCCACAAGGTTTTTACACACTGTTGCTGGTAGTTTGGCCCATTCCTCCATGCAGATCTCCTCTAGAGCAGTGATGTTTTGGGGCTGTCGCTGGGCAACACGGATTTTCAACTCCCTCCAAAGATTTTCTATGGGGTTGAGATCTGGAGACTGGCTAGGCCACTCCAGGACCTTGAAATGCTTCTTACGAAGCCACTCCTTCGTTGCCCGGGCGGTGTGTTTGGGATCATTGTCATGCTGAAAGACCCAGCCACGTTTCATCTTCAATGGCCTTGCTGATGGAAGGAGGTTTTTACTCAAAATCTCACGATACATGGCCCCATTCATTCTTTCCTTTACACGGATCAGTCGTCCTGGTCCCTTTGCAGAAAAACAGCCCCAGAGCATGATGTTTCCACCCCCATGCTTCACAGTAGGTATGGTGTTCTTTGGATGCAACTCAGCATTCTTTTTCCTCCAAACACGACAAGTTCAGTTTTTACCAAAAAGTTCTATTTTGGTTTCATCTGACCATATGACATTCTCCCAATCCTCTTCTGGATCATCCAAATGCTCTCTAGCAAACTTCAGATGGGCCCGGACATGTACTGGCTTAAGCAGGGGGACACGTCTGGCACTGCAGGATTTGAGTCCCTGGCGGCGTAGTGTGTTACTGATGGTAGCCTTTGTTACTTTGGTCCCAGCTCTCTGCAGGTCATTCACTAGGTCCCCCCGTGTGGTTCTGGGATTTTTCCTCACTGTTCTTGTGATCATTTTGACCCCACAGGGTGAGATCTTGCGTGGAGCCCCAGATCGAGGGAGATTATCAGTGGTCTTGTATGTCTTCCATTTTCTAATAATTGCTCCCACAGTTGATTTCTTCACACCAAGCTGCTTACCTATTGCAGATTCAGTCTTCCCAGCCTGGTGCAGGTCTACAATTTTGTTTCTGGTGTCCTTTGACAGCTCTTTGGTCTTGGCCATAGTGGAGTTTGGAGTCTGACTGTTTGAGGTTGTGGACAGGTGTCTTTTATACTGATAACGAGTTCAAACAGGTGCCATTAATACAGGTAACGAGTGGCGGACAGAGGAGCCTCTTAAAGAAGAAGTTACAGGTCTGTGAGAGCCAGAAATCTTGCTTTTTTTGCAGGTGACCAAATACTTATTTTCCACCATAATTTGCAAATAAATTCTTTAAAAATCAGACAATGTGATTTTCTGGATTTTTTTTTCTCATTCTGTCTCTCATAGTTGAAGTGTACCTATGATGAAAATTACAGGCCTCTCTCATCTTTTTAAGTGGGAGAACTTGCACAATTGGTGGCTGACTAAATACTTTTTTGCCCCACTGTATGTCACGCTGCCGACAAGGCTATTGCTCCTACAGCTTATGTTTATCAGTTCTTTTGTCTTTGGTCGTTATATTTCTCACAGATTTCTGCTTGTTCTAAATCAGATACAGATAAAGTAGCACAGTTAAGAATATATTTATATGAATGCATTAGTGAGAGAGCGATTGCGTGAGAATTCATTCTACCTGGCAGTGTCTCTCTGCTAATAGTGAAGCTGTTACTAAAGGCCGGGAACCACCAACCCGACGTCAAAGAACTAGAACAGTGTTGTCACCTCTCGTCGGCCACGTCTCGGCCAAAAAGCTGTATAATGAAACATATCCTGTGGAGCGCTCTCGGAGTATCCATTTTAACAGAGTTTAAAAGTGGACTTCAAAGATTTCTTATCCAGTTGTGCCCTCTATAGGCCATGATCAGCGACTAGTCGTCATCAAGCTTAAAGCGTAATGGCAGAGCATTACAGTCGACTAGTCTGTGCAACCCCTAATTTATACCCCAGTGTTTCTCATGTTCAGTGTCTGGTGTTATACTTCTTGGATGTTAAGTGTGTGGGGGGTTTTCAGTTCTGTTTAGCCTGCCTTGCCCCATGTCTGGATTTAAATTTACATTACACTACAAAAGACACAAGCGCAACAGTCAAACACGTCTGTCTAGCCCGTTTACATAGAAAACAATGGAAAAGCAGTCGAATAAACCACAATAATGTGAACTTTCAACTTGAGCACAGTGTTTCTAGAACAGTGTCACTGGTGCGGCGATTAAACATGTCCGTCTAGTGCATGTTTATAGAAAACAATTGAAAAGCAGCAAAGTGTAATGCAAAATGTATTCTGTGTGAACAACCCCTTAGTGTGTTTAGGTAAGAATACTGTTCCGTCATTAATGAATAACTACACAGGAACAAATGAGGAGCGCAATATTAACACTATAAACACATTATTGATTAGCTAATAGTGAACTACCACATTCAACTGAGCGCTATTACTTACTAATTTGTTAATTAGAGTTTCTTGTTAGTTAATAGTAGTTACTAGAATGTTAAACAGTATTGTTACCGTGTGTTTTATATTATTGCTATGATACATGAAAGTGGGTAAATCATTTTAAATAGGAACTATTCCTTTACAATGTAACATAATGTACACATATTCATGCATTATGCTACTTTCAACCACTCAGCAGCCAGTCCTTTCTGAACTAAAAGTGGTTCACTTTCTATCATATAACATTTCCTCTTACGCTTCACATCAAATACAGAAAAAAAAAATGTGCAGAATTAGAACCTACTGAAGTGAACAGGCCAATATGTCCTATAAACCAAGTCTGTCCCTGTTTGGACACTGCCAATTGATACACCCCAATGATCAGAGTACTTTTATCTCAACTGGAGGACTATCAATTCATGGCTGCTTACCTGAGGCACACTCAGAGCCAATTCACTTGCTATGGTGTGCAATCAGCATGCACCATTTCAATCTGCAAAACACATTTCGACAAACAATCAAAATCTCGGCTGTTTTCATATACAGTGTGAGACAGTGTGAATAGACAAGATACCAGCAAACAATGGCTCAATCAAAACCTCAGTCAACAGACGGCGTGAGCACTGGAGCAGATCGTCGATTTGTCATGCATAGGCGTATTCATTCAAATGAGAAACATGACAGGATGAGAAAACTGCCACTGAGTCATGTAAGGATGACAGCTTGGGTTCTCTGACATAGCAGGTCATGTTCAGGTTTTAATGTTCCTTCATTCATCACTTTGAAATATTTGCTGCTTGGCTCCCAAAGCAAAGTTTGGTCTCATGACAGTGAAATACTTTTAATAACAAAAAAAAATACTGTGCAAAAAAAAAAAAAAAAACCTGTGAATACAGACACGCATATATACTGTACATTTCTATATTATCAGGTAAATTCCCAATCACTCCAACCCCCAAAAATTTAAACTACAGAATGTTATAGAAGCTTGTTTTCACAATGGAATAAAAACTAAAAAGGTAATTGTGACTTTTTATCTCACAATTGTGGAGACCCTAAAAGGACATGGTGAAGAAGAAAAAAATGAGATGGGAGGAAAAATTATTTGGCAATGATTATGTATTCTCTCGCAAATGTGTTGCATTTCACCGAACAACTTTGCCTTCTCTTGCTAAATGTTTGCATTTCCCCGAGAAACTTTGCACTCACTTGCAAAATGTTTTGTGTTGCCCCGAGAAACTTTACGTTCTCTCGCAAAAAATGTTTGCGTTTCCCCGAGAAACTTTGCGTTTGTTATGGCACAGAGACACAGAGTCAGGGATGAATATAAAATGAGGTTTATTGACAAACTGGAATGAATGGAAAAGATACTGATGTGGAGAAGCAGGGCGAGGAGATCGTGGATGGAGAAGCTGGGGATCGGAGAAGCAGACACTGTGGTGTAGAAACCAGAGGATGGAGGAAGACGAGGAGAGGACGATGAGGAACCAACACGGGAGACATGGAGAATCAGGTTGGAGATCTGTTGCAGGTAACACAGGCTGGACACAGGGAGTGGAAACTTTGCGTTCTCTTGCAAAATGTTTGCGTTTCCCAGAGAAACTTTGCGTTCTCTTGCAAAATGTTTGCGTTTCCCCGAGAAACTTTGCGTTCTCCTGCAAAATGCTTGCGTTTCCCCGAGAAACTTTGCGTTCGCTTGCAGAATGTTTGCGTTTCCCAGAGAAACTTTGCGTTCTCCTGCAAAATGCTTGCGTTTTCCCGAGAAACTTTGCGTTCTCTTGCAAAATGCTTGCGTTTCCCCGAGAAACTTTGCGTTCTCTTGCAAAATGTTTGCGTTTCCCCGAGAAATTTTGCGTTCGCTTGCAGAATGTTTGCGTTTCCCCGAGAAACTTTGCGTTCTCTTGCAAAATGTTTGCGTTTCCCAGAGAAACGTTGCGTTCGCTTGCAGAATGTTTGCGTTTCCCCGAGAAACTTTGCGTTCTCCTGCAAAATGCTTGCGTTTCCCCGAGAAACTTTGCGTTCTCTTGCAAAATGTTTGCGTTTCCCCGAGAAACTTTGCGTTCGCTTGCAGAATGTTTGCGTTTCCCCGAGAAACTTTGCGTTTGCTTGCAGAATGTTTGCGTTTCCCCGAGAAACTTTGCGTTCTCCTGCAAAATGCTTGCGTTTCCCCGAGAAACTTTGCGTTCTCTTGCAAAATGTTTGCGTTTCCCCGAGAAACTTTCCGTTCTTTTGCAAAATGTTTGCGTTTCCCCGAGAAACTTTGCGTTCGCTTGCAAAATGTTTGCGTTTCCCCGAGAAACGTTGCGTTCGCTTGCAGAATGTTTGTGTTTCCCCGAGAAACTTTGCGTTCTCCTGCAAAATGCTTGCGTTTCCCAGAGAAACGTTGCGTTCTCTTGCAAAATGTTTGCGTTTCCCCGAGAAACTTTGCGTTCTCCTGCAAAATGCTTGTGTTTCCCCGAGAAACTTTGCGTTCTCCTGCAAAATGCTTGCGTTTCCCCGAGAAACTTTGCGTTCTCTTGCAAAATGTTTGCGTTTCCCCGAGAAACTATGCGTTCGCTTGCAGAATGTTTGCATTTCCCGGAGAAACTTTGCGTTCTCTTGCAAAATGCTTGCGTTTCCCCGAGAAACTTTGCGTTCTCTTGCAAAATGCTTGCGTTTCCCCGAGAAACTTTGCGTTCTCTTGCAAAATGTTTGCGTTTCCCCGAGAAACTTTCCGTTCTCTTGCAACATGTTTGAGTTTCCCCGAGAAACTTTGCGTTCGCTTGCAGAATGCATGCGTTTCCCCGAGAAACTTTGCGTTCTCTTGCAAAATGTTTGCGTTTCCCGAGAAACTTTGCGTTCGCTTGCAGAATGTTTGCGTTTCCCCGAGAAACTTTGCGTTCTCTTGCAAAATGTTTGCGTTTCCCCGAGAAACTTTGCGTTCTCTTGCAAAATGTTTGCGTTTCCCCGAGAAACTTTGCGTTCTCCTGCAAAATGCTTGCGTTTCCCCGAGAAACTTTGTGTTCTCCTGCAAAATGCTTGCGTTTCCCCGAGAAACTTTGCGTTCGCTTGCAGAATGTTTGCGTTTCCCCGAGAAACTTTGCGTTCTCTTGCAAAATGTTTGCGTTTCCCCGAGAAACTTTGCGTTCTCTTGCAAAATGTTTGCGTTTCCCCGAGAAACTTTGCGTTCTCTTGCAAAATGTTTGCGTTTCCCAGAGAAACTTTGCGTTCTCTTGCAAAATGTTTGCGTTTCCCCGAGAAACTTTGCGTTCTCTTGCAAAATGCTTGCGTTTCCCCGAGAAACTTTGCGTTCGCTTGCAGAATGTTTGCGTTTCCCCGAGAAACTTTGCGTTCTCTTGCAAAATGCTTGCGTTTCCCCGAGAAACTTTGCGTTCGCTTGCAAAATGTTTGCGTTTCCCCGAGAAACTTTGCGTTCTCTTGCAAAATGTTTGCGTTTCCCGGAGAAACTTTGCGTTCTCTTGCAAAATGTTTGCGTTTCCCGAGAAACTTTGCGTTCTCTTGCAAAATGCTTGCGTTTCCCCGAGAAACTTTGCGTTCTCTTGCAAAATGCTTGCGTTTCCCCGAGAAACTTTGTGTTCGCTTGCAGAATGTTTTCGTTTCCCAGAGAAACTTTGCATTCTCTTGCAAAATGTTTGCGTTCCCCCGAGAAACTTTGCGTTCTCTTGCAAAATGTTTGCGTTTCCCGAGAAACTTTGCGTTCTCTTGCAAAATGTTTGCGTTTCCCGAGAAACTTTGCGTTCTCTTGCAAAATGTTTGCGTTTCCCCGAGAAACTTTGCGTTCTCTTGCAAAATGCTTGCGTTTCCCCGAGAAACTTTGTGTTCGCTTGCAGAATGTTTTCGTTTCCCAGAGAAACTTTGCATTCTCTTGCAAAATGTTTGCGTTCCCCCGAGAAACTTTGCGTTCTCTTGCAAAATGTTTGCGTTTCCCGAGAAACTTTGCGTTCTCTTGCAAAATGTTTGCGTTTCCCGAGAAACTTTGCGTTCTCTTGCAAAATGTTTGCGTTTCCCCGAGAAACTTTGTGTTCTCCTGCAAAATGCTTGCGTTTCCCCGAGAAACTTTGCGTTCTCCTGCAAAATGCTTGCGTTTCCCCGAGAAACTTTGCGTTCTCTTGCAAAATGTTTGCGTTTCCCCGAGAAACTTTGCGTTCTCTTGCAAAATGCTTGCGTTTCCCCGAGAAACTTTGTGTTCGCTTGCAGAATGTTTGCGTTTCCCAGAGAAACTTTGCGTTCTCTTGCAAAATGTTTGCGTTCCCCCGAGAAACTTTGCGTTCTCTTGCAAAATGCTTGCGTTTCCCCGAGAAACTTTGCGTTCTCTTGCAAAATGTTTGCTTTTCCCGAGAAACTTTGCGTTCTCTTGCAAAATGTTTGCGTTTCCCGAGAAACTTTGCGTTCTCTTGCAAAATGCTTGCGTTTCCCTGAGAAACTTTGCGTTCTCTTGCAAAATGTTTGCGTTTCCCCGAGAAACTTTGCGTTCTCTTGCAAAATGTTTGCGTTTCCCGAGAAACTTTGCGTTCTCTTGCAAAATGTTTGCGTTTCCCGAGAAACTTTGCGTTCTCTTGCAAAATGTTTGCGTTTCCCGAGAAACTTTGCGTTCTCTTGCAAAATGTTTGCGTTTCCCGAGAAACTTTGCGTTCGCTTGCAGAATGTTTGCGTTTCCCCGAGAAACTTTGCGTTCTCCTGCAAAATGCTTGCGTTTCCCCGAGAAACTTTGCGTTCGCTTGCAAAATGTATGCGTTTCCCAGAGAAACTTTGCGTTCTCTTGCAAAATGTTTGCGTTTCCCCGAGAAACTTTGCGTTCTCTTGCAAAATGCTTGCGTTTCCCCGAGAAACTTTCTGTTCGCTTGCAGAATGTTTGCGTTTCCCAGAGAAACTTTGCATTCTCTTGCAAAATGTTTGCGTTCCCCCGAGAAACTTTGCGTTCTCTTGCAAAATGTTTGCGTTTCCCCGAGAAACTTTGCGTTTTCTTGCAAAATGTTTGCTTTTCCCGAGAAACTTTGCGTTCTCTTGCAAAATGTTTGCGTTTCCCGAGAAACTTTGCGTTCTCTTGCAAAATGCTTGCGTTTCCCCGAGAAACTTTGTGTTCGCTTGCAGAATGTTTGCGTTTCCCAGAGAAACTTTGCATTCTCTTGCAAAATGTTTGCGTTCCCCCGAGAAACTTTGCGTTCTCTTGCAAAATGTTTGCGTTTCCCCGAGAAACTTTGCGTTCTCTTGCAAAATGTTTGCGTTTCCCGAGAAACTTTGCGTTCTCTTGCAAAATGTTTGCGTTTCCCGAGAAACTTTGTGTTCTCTTGCAAAATGTTTGCGTTTCCCGAGAAACTTTGCGTTCTCTTGCAAAATGTTTGCGTTTCCCCGAGAAACTTTGCGTTCTCTTGCAAAATGCTTGCGTTTCCCCGAGAAACTTTGCGTTCGCTTGCAAAATGTTTGCGTTTCCCAGAGAAACTTTGCGTTCTCTTGCAAAATGTTTGCGTTTCCCCGAGAAACTTTGCGTTCTCTTGCAAAATGTTTGCGTTTCCCCGAGAAACTTTGCGTTCTCTTGCAAAATGCTTGCGTTTCCCCGAGAAACTTTCTGTTCGCTTGCAGAACAGAAAGTTCCCAGAGAAACTTTGCATTCTCTTGCAAAATGTTTGCGTTCCCCCGAGAAACTTTGCGTTCTCTTGCAAAATGTTTGCGTTTCCCCGAGAAACTTTGCGTTCTCTTGCAAAATGTTTGCTTTTCCCGAGAAACTTTGCGTTCTCTTGCAAAATGTTTGCGTTTCCCCGAGAAACTTTGCGTTCTCTTGCAAAATGTTTGCTTTTCCCGAGAAACTTTGCGTTCTCTTGCAAAATGTTTGCGTTTCCCGAGAAACTTTGCGTTCTCTTGCAAAATGCTTGCGTTTCCCCAAGAAACTTTGTGTTCGCTTGCAGAATGTTTGCGTTTCCCAGAGAAACTTTGCGTTCTCTTGCAAAATGTTTGCGTTTCCCCGAGAAACTTTGCGTTCTCTTGCAAAATGCTTGCGTTTCCCCCGAGAAACTTTGTGTTCGCTTGCAGAATGTTTGCGTTTCCCAGAGAAACTTTGCATTCTCTTGCAAAATGTTTGCGTTCCCCCGAGAAACTTTGCGTTCTCTTGCTAAATGTTTGCGTTTCCTCGAGAAACTTTGCGTTCTCTTGCAAAATGTTTGCTTTTCCCGAGAAACTTTGCGTTCTCTTGCAAAATGTTTGCGTTTCCCGAGAAACTTTGCGTTCTCTTGCAAAATGTTTGCGTTTCCCGAGAAACTTTGCGTTCTCTTGCAAAATGCTTGCGTTTCCTCGAGAAACTTTGCGTTCTCTTGCAAAATGTTTGCTTTTCCCGAGAAACTTTGCGTTCTCTTGCAAAATGTTTGCTTTTCCCGAGAAACTTTGCGTTCTCTTGCAAAATGTTTGCGTTTCCTGAGAAACTTTGTGTTCTCCTGCAAAATGCTTGCGTTTCCCCGAGAAACTTTGCGTTCTCTTGCAAAATGTTTGCTTTTCCCGAGAAACTTTGCGTTCTCTTGCAAAATGTTTGCGTTTCCCGAGAAACTTTGCGTTCTCTTGCAAAATGTTTGCGTTTCCCGAGAAACTTTGCGTTCTCTTGCAAAATGTTTGCGTTTCCCCGAGAAACTTTGCGTTCTCTTGCAAAATGTTTGCGTTTCCCGAGAAACTTTGCGTTCTCTTGCAAAATGTTTGCGTTTCCCGAGAAACTTTGCGTTCTCTTGCAAAATGTTTGCGTTTCCCGAGAAACTTTGCGTTCTCTTGCAAAATGTTTGCGTTTCCCGAGAAACTTTGCGTTCGCTTGCAGAATGTTTGCGTTTCCCCGAGAAACTTTGCGTTCTCTTGCAAAATGTTTGCGTTTCCCCGAGAAACTTTGCGTTCTCTTGCAAAATGCTTGCGTTTCCCCGAGAAACTTTGTGTTCGCATGCAGAATGTTTGCGTTTCCCAGAGAAACTTTGCGTTCTCTTGCAAAATGTTTGCGTTTCCCCGAGAAACTTTGCGTTCTCTTGCAAAATGCTTGCGTTTCCCCGAGAAACTTTGCGTTCTCCTGCAAAATGCTTGCGTTTCCCCGAGAAACTTTGCGTTCTCTTGCAAAATGTTTGCGTTTCCCCGAGAAACTTTGCGTTCTCTTGCAAAATGCTTGCGTTTCCCCGAGAAACTTTGCGTTCTCTTGCAAAATGTTTGCTTTTCCCGAGAAACTTTGCGTTCTCTTGCAAAATGTTTGCGTTTCCCGAGAAACTTTGCGTTCTCTTGCAAAATGCTTGCGTTTCCCCGAGAAACTTTGTGTTCGCTTGCAGAATGTTTGCGTTTCCCAGAGAAACTTTGCATTCTCTTGCAAAATGCTTGCGTTTCCCCGAGAAACTTTGTGTTCGCTTGCAGAATGTTTGCGTTTCCCAGAGAAACTTTGCGTTCTCTTGCAAAATGTTTGCGTTTCCCGAGAAACTTTGCGTTCTCTTGCAGAATGTTTGCGTTTCCCAGAGAAACTTTGCGTTCTCTTGCAAAATGCTTGCGTTTCCCCGAGAAACTTTGTGTTCGCTTGCAGAATGTTTGCGTTTCCCAGAGAAACTTTGCATTCTCTTGCAAAATGCTTGCGTTTCCCCGAGAAACTTTGTGTTCTCTTGCAAAATGTTTGCTTTTCCCGAGAAACTTTGCGTTCTCTTGCAAAATGTTTGCGTTTCCCCGAGAAACTTTGCGTTCTCTTGCAAAATGCTTGCGTTTCCCCGAGAAACTTTGTGTTCGCTTGCAGAATGTTTGCGTTTCCCAGAGAAACTTTGCGTTCTCTTGCAAAATGTTTGCGTTCCCCCGAGAAACTTTGCGTTCTCTTGCAAAATGCTTGCGTTTCCCCGAGAAACTTTGCGTTCTCTTGCAAAATGTTTGCTTTTCCCGAGAAACTTTGCGTTCTCTTGCAAAATGTTTGCGTTTCCCGAGAAACTTTGCGTTCTCTTGCAAAATGCTTGCGTTTCCCTGAGAAACTTTGCGTTCTCTTGCAAAATGTTTGCGTTTCCCCGAGAAACTTTGCGTTCTCTTGCAAAATGTTTGCGTTTCCCGAGAAACTTTGCGTTCTCTTGCAAAATGTTTGCGTTTCCCGAGAAACTTTGCGTTCTCTTGCAAAATGTTTGCGTTTCCCGAGAAACTTTGCGTTCTCTTGCAAAATGTTTGCGTTTCCCGAGAAACTTTGCGTTCGCTTGCAGAATGTTTGCGTTTCCCGAGAAACTTTGCGTTCGCTTGCAGAATGTTTGCGTTTCCCCGAGAAACTTTGCGTTCTCCTGCAAAATGCTTGCGTTTCCCCGAGAAACTTTGCGTTCGCTTGCAGAATGTTTGCGTTTCCCCGAGAAACTTTGCGTTCTCTTGCAAAATGTTTGCGTTTCCCCGAGAAACTTTGCGTTCTCTTGCAAAATGTTTGCGTTTCCCGAGAAACTTTGCGTTCTCTTGCAAAATGTTTGCGTTTCCCGAGAAACTTTGCGTTCTCTTGCAAAATGTTTGCGTTTCCCGAGAAACTTTGCGTTCTCTTGCAAAATGTTTGCGTTTCCCGAGAAACTTTGCGTTCGCTTGCAGAATGTTTGCGTTTCCCGAGAAACTTTGCGTTCGCTTGCAGAATGTTTGCGTTTCCCCGAGAAACTTTGCGTTCTCCTGCAAAATGCTTGCGTTTCCCCGAGAAACTTTGCGTTCGCTTGCAGAATGTTTGCGTTTCCCCGAGAAACTTTGCGTTCTCTTGCAAAATGTTTGCGTTTCCCCGAGAAACTTTGCGTTCTCTTGCAAAATGCTTGCGTTTCCCCTTACTTTTTAGCCATATAAATATCAGAATCTGCACCAAAATGCATATTTTTGCTCAGTTTGGACCTCTGAATAAAACTTTTCCTCCAAATATGAGCACCATATTCTTAAAATCCTGATTTTTGATACAAAACATAAAACACAAATGCATTTTTATAGGCTATTTTGTCTAAATGTTTCAAAAAACTGTTCCATTTTTTTTTTTTAAAGAAAGATTTTCTGGCTATTATTTCACACGTCAGACTTTACATTTCTGAAAGCTTTAAGTCAATGAAAGCTATAGGTGGATTTTAATACAGTTAGAGACTGTAAGTCTTCTTCACATGTTAAACTAAAAGGATTTATAAATCCGTGACCGTCTGTCAATGCAAGTCAGACTGTGGAACATCAGCACCACCCAGTGAGCCAAAAGGTCTATTACACTGTGGATATTTGTAAGACTTGCCTATTTTCCTCACATACCTTCCCAAATGTAGTTCCCATCGACACGCTTTATAAACTTAAACCACAGCTTATCTGTGTGCGGTTGGGACAGATGCACTTCTCCGGTCCACAGACACGGTTCACGGGTGGACAGAACCGAGCGGCTCGGATTCATCTTCACCGCTCGGTGCGGATCCCAGTGTCCCATCTCCGGCCGAGAGCCCAATACAAACACCTCGACACCTGAACACTCTGGTGTCAAAATGACACCAAACCTGAACACAACCATGTCCTGTAAATACACACATGTACTGGGACTGATCTTTATGTGCCTTCGGTCACTGACATTAAATGGCTGCACTAAAAATATAGACCTACGCAGTCTTCTTGACATTTAAAGCGATACAGCGGCTGAGAGGGGACAACTCTCTCTCTCTCTCTCTCTCTCTCTCTTGCTCTCTCTCTCTCTTGCTCTCTCTCTCTCTCTCTTGCTCTCTCTCTCTCTCTCTCTCTCTCTCTCTCTCTCATTATTTGCTATTTTCGAGCAATTTGTACACTAAATTCGTATTTTCTATTTAAAAAAATTCAAATAACAGTGAATATGGTAGCCTAGTATATATATATATATATATATATATATATATATATACTAGGCTACCATATACATATATAATATAGTAGGTCCTGAACAGTGCTGTAAAAGTAAAAAATATTTTAAGAGAATATTTAATTAATTATAGAACCTAAATATGTAAAATTCCATCAAATTGAATAATCCTTACATTTTAATTGAACAATCCTTAATCAGTTATTCAATTAAAATATGTAAGGATTATTCAAATAAGTTTGATGGAATTTTACTATTAACTGAATGAAGTTGAAATGAAGTTAAAATTTAGCACATTTATTTTAGTAGATTTACACAAATAAATTAACTTGAAATGTATCAAATAACACACTACAGTTAAAATAGTTAAAAAACTGCTTCCGTATGTTAAATACATCAAAATAAATGTTTCTTTAAAAATTATAGTTCCCTTTTTTAAGTGTTAAGAAACTGAATTTTTCATGAAATTGTACTCTCTTTAAGTACACTTAAGTGGCATTTTATTTAATCTATGATATATTATCTGCAAGTAGGTTTTCTTTTTTAAATAGCCTATACCTGTAAAGATTTTAAGTACACTTTAGGTGCACTTTCAGAACAATTAAATGCTTTTCTCTTTCATTAGTCAGCATTAATAACTGTAAAAATAACTATTAATCTGACGTTATATTTAGTTTGTTTTCCTGTTCCCACCTTGAGATATTTTAGTATTATCAATAAAAGGCCGCATCTCACAGTTAATTTGATTTAGTAATTGTACGTACACACTTAAGAGTTACTGTGTAACAGACAGGAAATACCAGGCTCTTCTGGATGAGTATTGTATTAATTGTATTAAAATATTTTATTATAAACTTAAAGCCAACACGATCTCAGAGAAAGCAGCACATAATTTCTTTGAGTATAAACCAGTTAAACGTTTTGGATGTAGTCTGTAAACATACATTTTAAAAAATATAAAAAGACATAGAGCCAGAATAAAGATAATAAAATATATATATATATTTTTAATTCATAAGTCAAAAACCACATGCATCTCCAACCAACAGCTGTACTGGCAAATTCTCCTCAGATTTTAAACAATCAACCTATAACATGGCTTCAGCAATACAATATATGGACTGTATTACCCAAAAAAGAAAAAGAAAATCATCACTTCATTTTGATTACATAGAAATGAACACACAACCTTAGGTGACACAAGTTGAGGAGCCTAAAACAGCTCCTAACATGTAAACCCTGCATAGCTTTCCATAAACCTTCTATAGGTAAAGATGAAAATAAACACTTACGTGGTTTCATTAGCTGCAGATCACACCTATAAATATTAGCCTTCACAAATGCTCACAGCACACATTTAAATGCAGACAGGTTATAATATGTCACACATCACATATATGTAAGTTATAGAGCTCTTCTTTGTACTCAAATATAGTGTTACCTAAGCTTTCCCTCACTCACTCAATGGGAAACGCAATAGCAGAGTGTCTATTTGCAGGTCAGAGCGCAGACAGCCACACATTTCAGTAAAGTGCAAATATTGTCTCTAAATGTTGATATATGGTTGGCATGCTAACCTGGCATGCTGATATTGAGTGATATAGTACTGGAGAATGAACTAAAATAGTTCAAGGTGATTTAGTATGAATGCCTCAGTACATGCAGAGTGTCTGAAGTCATTGAATCAACTGTAGGTCAGGTCCATTGGTGCAATTTCTGGATGAAGCCATTAAGGTCATTTTAAAATTGCTGTAAATAAAACCCTCTTTTCTATGGCAATGTGATAGAAAAGAAGAAAAAAAAAAAACAGCAGTACAGCTCTCTTACTCTGCAACCCAATATAGCTCCAAGCCCTTGTATTCCTAAGCATGACAGCTGTTCCCGGATCAGTGGGTGAAGTGAGCCTGTCTGCAATGTCAGCATAAAATAGAGCACAACTTTTCTTGTATCACAGACGATCCTTTTTCAAACGGTCACAACATATTAACCAAACCATGCAAATATCCTATAGTGTGGATTAGTGTTGTCAAAAGTACCTAATTCGGTACTGAAATTTAAAAAATGTGACACTTTGAGTGTTGCGAAAACATAAAAACATCTGATTGGCCATTGTGTTCATGCGCTCATTGGATATGTCTGTGATTGGCTACAATGAGCAACGCACAGGAGCATTTGAAAGCACATGGAAGTGTGTTGAAAGCGGGAGCGTTTGAAAGCGCAAGCAGGCGTCTATCAGCGAACCTTTCAAACACTCCTGTGTGTATCTGTGCAAGCGCTTGGTGAAGAGCATCATTGTAGCGATATAGTATGATCATTGTAGCCAATCACAGACATATTTGATGAGCGCATGAGCACAATGGCCAATCAGGTGTTTTACGATTCCACTCAACAGCGCTCATAGGGTCACATTTTTTACATTTCAGTACCTACTTCTGTACTTTTGACAACACTAGTGTGGATATGTATTGACAGGAACCAGAAGTCATTATCTGATCATCTTTACAAAGATTACACAGATTACCTGCTGTGTCAAGACAAATAAATCAAGTGCTATTCGACAGGCTGAGGCTCATATAATCCCACCGAATTAAGCCTTGTTTCACCAATGGCCCTTAAACCAGTCCTCTCTCAGCATTGGTCTTGATACGCAAGCATGGGTGTGTGTCCGAGGAGTAGATGATTAGTAGATGAACCATTGCATCACACACCATCAGACCACAATAATCTTCGATATATTAATAAAAAAATAATCTTAACATCAAAACAAAAAAAATACTTTGTTTCCTTTTATTTACACAGTGATAGTATATTGTAGATTGAAGAGGTTAGATATTGTAGTGTTTTAGTTATGTGTTTGCAACCTAAGATTCTGTGTTGTTATGATACTGGCTTGAGAACAGATCGAAGTGATCTGCCGTCTCGCGTTAGCTCTCTGGTCGTGCACATGCAGGGCAGTGGAACCGCCTCCACTTGTCGGAGGACTTCATTGTATGGGCAACGTTTCAGGTGGTCAGCCATGCTAGTGATGTCCGCAAACTCCCAGCTGTTAACCGGGCTAAAGGCTGTGCTGAAACGCCAAACCTGCAGGGAAACAAACAGTTACTTACATAACCAACAACAATTTTATGGTAAAACTTGTTACCTGCTTAGACTGTTTCTTCCACTGAGTTTGGAAAAGGAGTACAGTCAGAAGTACAAGTACAAGCTGTTTCACATGACATAGTTAGCATGTGGCCACTGTTCAGATATACTGTACCTTGTCTTTTATCTGCCAGGTTCGTCTCCCATCCAAATATTGCTTCTTTTCCCACTGAACAACCACCATGCCACGGCTCTGTAGCAGACTGGCACAAACATCCCTCATTGTACGAGACACCATTGACAGCTGACACAGGCTAAAACCATCCAGAAATCGGGCTACGTGTTGAAGTACTTCAAACGGCAATCCACTAAGGTGATCACACTTAGGTTCTATTACAGGTTCTGAGATGGGTTTCACCCCAAATGACCTGAGGTGGCGGTCATGAACAACCTTCGACCGTTGAGTGGATGGGCAGAATCTGCGTTGAGAGTATGTGCAGCCATAATACGCTAACGGGCAACGGTGCTCCATCCAGCCATTGAGTCCAGAGTGGATATCTCCATGAACATTACGGAAATGCGAGAGGAACTCTTCTCGACGGAAGAGCTGGCCGCACTCAAAGGTAAACATGGATCCCTCTCGTGGAGCCCAGCTTGGGCGAGGCACAAGCTGCTCCAGCGTCAGATCAAGCCGCAGAGTGCAAAACGGACTTGGCTGTGAAAGGCGAGGTGCGGCTCGATCGCAAGCGGAAGCGGAAGCAACCTCTCCAACCATCGTACTTGTTGCCAAGATGGCAGCAGGGAAACTAAACGTCTGGGTGCCGAAGTCAACACGTGCACCTCCAAACGCATAGACCGTGTCGGATATCCTCCGAGCTCGTGGCGACTCCTCCAGGCAGAACAGGAGAGCTGCTGCCGTAAAGTCAATTTCACCAAGTCCCATGGGGTCGTCCAGTGGATCCTGATCTAAATCTGACGTGTCCACAGCTTTGTCCTCCATTTTGCAACGTGGATTTCTATGGGGAAACGCTTCAGTAAACGACCCCTTCCGTCCATTAAGTGCAAGTGGCATAAAATTGCGCAGCAATTGAATGTTTTGGAGTTTCCTCTCAAAAGCCCTATCTTCAAAGTCTAATGCCATCACAGGTAGCGCGCTGTCTCTCTGGACGGTCAAAGTCTGAGCATGTATAGGCTGCTGGAGCAATGGGGCTTGTGATCCAGAGGCCTCCTGGATCAAGAAAGCTTGTTGGTCATGTCTGATCTCTGGTCTATGGGGAATTAAAGGACCCATAAACTCCCAAGAACCTCGGGACTCTGGGTTTTGATGGTGTTCTGTGTTCGATTCTATTATGTCTTCTACAATACTATGAGAGCCATTACAGAAACCTTGCCTATCTATGTCCCCTAACATGGCTGGGCAACACTCACCTGCTGCCTCATGAGCTAGACTATCTAAAGTGGTTTCTCCACCATCCAATCCCCCAACAGCCCCAGGATCACCATCAACCTCCAATGTAACGTCCTTCATATCAACATCTGGAGACTCCAACGTTTCTGATTGCTTACCATTCTCATTAACTATTGAGCCACTAATTGGCTCAGTGCCTTTGACGACATCTCCTAATGCACCGAGGGCAGAGGCCAAGCTCCTGCCAAGTTCCATGAGTTTTTGGTGCTGTTGAGGCTCTAGATCCTCCTTTAGGCCATTGACTCCGCTGGCTATTTTATCACAGCTGAATCCGGCATCTTCTCTCATCCTCACCTTTTCATGCAGTTCCCCATTGCGTTCTGGAAGTGCAGCTGAAGCATTTGTGGTTGTACAGTCTGTTTCAGAAGAATTGAGGTGGATCAGGACGTTAAGAGCTGCGGCCAGGCTTTTGGTTGTCTCTACCGTGGTTTGGTAGAGCTCCCCGTAATGTTCTTCTTTTAGACCATTAATCCCATTGGAAATCTTGTCTTTTGAACAACCAGCTGTAGGCTCCATCTCAATGTTCTCCACCTGCATGCATGGAGCCTGAGCAACTGAGACTAGACCAGGCTTTTCACTTTGTCCTGCTGCTGGAGTCTTTTTCTCTGGGCCACTAGTGGGAGCCAGAGAGACGAGTTTAAGTGATGCTAACATGGTGCGCTGGTCCTGAAGGGCGAGCGCCATGTCAAGCTGCTCCACCTCTTCCGCTTCTTGACTCAGCCGCTCATATGAACGATAATCCTCGTCGTTCACTGGCCACCTATTCCACTCCATAGTGCAGCACACCACACCTGCAGGACACACCTCAAGGTGCTCTGCCATCTGGCCACGGGCCAGGGTAAAAGGGCATCCAATGCTGTGGTTAAGACATGGCACCCTTTCAAGCGGGCACAGCAGCTTGTGTTCAATAGCCTTGCAGCTGTGGAAGATGGCACCGCATACAAGAGGGCAGGTGATGAGGTCACAGGAAGTGCCGGGTTCAGGTTTGACCATGCATCGCCTGCTTATGCAGGACATGCAGTGAACATGGGGCTCCTCCATTATTTAGGATGACAGCAGCAAGATGAATAAAAGCAGTCTCAACCACTGTAAAACAATTAGAGAAAAACTGAGATTAGATTCATCAACATGCAGGATGTATAATAAAAAAACGGTAGCAGCAACTTAAAGTAATATTTTAAATCTTACCTAACTCTTTATTGTCATATTAGAAAATTCTTGTGGCAAACAGAGAGCACTTTACCAGAGATGTGCAAAACTACATATTATCAAAATTGACTAGTAGGTGTGTAGTTTGAACAGCTGGTAGAATAGTCTGCCATTAACATAATGTCCTGTAGACACCAAGAGGAAGAGATAGCACAGGAATCTTAAGACAAGTTCATGGCCAAAAATGTATATGTTGGTCAATGAGATAACGTGCAAATTTTTGTATTCCAAGTGCATTATTTCCTTTTAAAACAATTTGATAAATTCATGACATGAATCATTTTATTCTATAAAACCTATTTAGTTTGAATTTATTTGCAGTACATTCAAATGATAGATATTATTTTATGTTATCTTAAATCCCCACAATGTCAGGTGGTGCAACTGTCCGCACAAATGTACTAAGGCCGCGTGTCCACCAAAGCGTTTTTATCCAGCTGAAAACGCTAGGCGCTCTGCTGAAAACGCCTTGCTGTGAGCGCAGGGTTTTTTTAAGTTGAGACTCTTTGCATGTTATGATACGGAATATCCGCGGAAGTGTTACTAGTATCTCATTTCACAGATAGTTTGTTTCTGTATTCATTCTATATAAAAATGCCGATACAATGTAAGTATTTGTTCTGGCTCTTGTTTTATATGATTTTGTTTCTGTTATTATGCTGCTTGTTTTCATCTGTTGACGTTGTACAAGCAGAATATATGTGGCGGTTGGTCGGTGTTGTATTTGTCCCGCCCCTCCTCCACTCTGATTGGACGGCTGGGTGAAAAGTGACAGTGATGAGCGCTGCGTTTTACTCAAAGTTGAACATTCTTCAACTCTCGGCGACCAGTAAAAAACGGCAAATGCTCAGTGCTTGAGCGTGAAATATTCGCTCAGCGCCTCGTTACACTCATGGCATTCTAAAACCGCAGCGCTCCCATTAAAAACAATTGAATACGCCAGCCAGCCGCGTGAAAAAACGCTTTGGTGGACACAAGGCCTAGGGCCCCAATCAGACAGAACGCGTTTTTTTTGCAGTGAGAGGCACCTTTTTAAAATTGTTTTCTGTTGGCAGTGAGCGTTTTGTGAGCCTCGTGTTTTAACCGCCTGCTGCGCCTTATATTTTTGAAGGAGCACTCTGAGTACATGAAGTAAAAAAAAAAATCAACTCTGAGCAGTAAAAACGGCCAACGTCATCACATTTTTTTTCTATTGTCCAATCGAATGAATGGAGAGGCGGGCCTAACGTTGTGGTGACCATTACCTTGATTAGACTGACAGCACAGCTGATTCGGGGGTTGCCTAGCAACATAAAAAAAACCGCAGCGCACTGCTATTTTCTAAATTAAAAAACGTCAACAAAAAAGGAAAAAACCTGAAAAACGCGTTCTGTCTGATCGGGGCCTAAGAAAACTATTTAAAATGGTGTTTTAATAATAAGAAAATCATGTTTGAAACCTTTCATATAAAAAAAATGTGTAAACATCAGTAGTTTTAAAGCTGGTGAGATGCTGGTGAAAAAACGTTAGTCCGGGAATTTGTATGTTTTCAATGTCAGGGTGGCACAACTGCAAACATGGGTCTTTTATTATGAAGTGAAACAGTGAACAGTACGCATTATAATGCATTATCCAGAGGAGCCCAACTGATCCTTGTGGCAGAGAGAAAAGGGTTGTAGATCTCTCTCAAATACTGATAAAAATAGCTACTTTCAAATATAGGTTGGTACACTTTCCATATCAGGTGGTACAACCAATATAAAACTAGCAACATTTTTAATTTCCGAGGTTTCACAGACAAGGCTTAAATTAGTCCCAGACTAAAATGCATTTTCAGCTGTTTTAACTGAAAGCAACTTGCACTGATATATCTTAAAATATGTCAGTGCCATTGTTTTGTCTCAAGATGCACACCAGTAATGTGTTTTTTCCCCTAAGGCACATTAATAAAAGCTACTTAGGTATGATGTACTTGTTCATGTGCTTTTGCAAAACACTGCTATTGAAGTGGGATACGGGTAAGGTTGGGACAGGTTTGGTGGTGTGGGTCGGTAAGGGTAGGGTTAAGGGGTTGAGGTGTAAGGGAAGAGTCAACACTACAGTGTAATTATAGATGTCATTACAGAAATTAAATACAGCTGTAATATGTAGGCAGTACAGTAAGTAAAACATCTAAGTACAAAATAAGTGCATTGTATTAAATGATTAATTTAAATCTTGGTACATAGTAGTTAAAGACAATATAAAATGTGAAAGGAACTCGACACAGGGAGCACATTAAAAATGATCCGGCTGCAAGAGAAGAATCTTGAAAAAAGAAAAGGGGTGATGAATCTTGTTTATTAGGTATTATATAGTGTTCCATTAAAGTTGCTATGTATTTAATGTTTTAAACATTTTGATGAATGCATTTTTGACATTTTTATTTAAAATTCTCAACTGACTAAATCAACAAATTATTATTTTTGTATCAATATAAAACGTTGTTATTCAAACACAATCGATTAAATTATCGATTTCATTATTGACTTAACCAACAAATAATAGGTAAAAGTGAACAAATATGACATGTGAATAGTTATTGTATTAAATGCCATTTACTTGTACGATACTCATATTTTTCTGTCTTTAAAAGTACAATTGGATGCTAAAGATACTAAATACATGGCCACTAGGATGCAATAATTATAAATTTCTATGAATACAAAATAATAGTGTTAGGCACTGTAAGGGTTACTATGCTAAGATATATTTGGTTGTACCACCTGACAAATATAAAAATCAAAAATGAATTTAAACACTTATTTAACAATTGAAACGTGTTTAAATACAAATTAATTTGTACTGTTGTTCCTGAATCAAATATATGCATTTACATCAATTTTGAAAAGCTTTTTTAAAATTTTTTATTTGTCATTGACCATGTGCAAATAGACCAACAATTAAATAGGGGTTCAACATTACTTGTCTTTAAATTTGACATAGGTCATCCAATGCTGTGGGCATTTTATTTTTTTAAAAGGAGTGCTGTCACTTTAAAGGTAATCAGGGACATTTTTTAACTGTCATTTCAAAATCAATAGCCCAAATTTAGCTGAATTTATCCTATGACAACTTATGAAAGTTTGGGATATCCACAATATCGGATGTCTTTAAATCTTATAAAGAGATCCATAGCTGTGGTTGTCATTTCTCTCATTGCTTTTGCTGAACTGAAGTGCACCCTGAAACAAGCATTAATTCACTAATAAAAACCTCTCTTGAGTTCCTGGCAAACTTCCTCCATTTTTATTGCTGTCTTGATTTTATTCAACACAGTCTTCCTAGTTAGCATAAACAAAACTGGCCCTCTTAACCCATGTGTAGCTGCTGTCCTACAAGCCTTTTTAGCAATGTCACCACATAGATACAGACAATCTTTAGAACTTCATTAAACTTACTCTTAAAGTTTCTCTACACACATTGGTTTTAATGTTTACAAAAAATAAGTTGGAAAACAGACATTTGACAGAACTGTAAACCTTAGACAACCACAAAAGATTATTGGCACTACAAAATGAAGTTACGAAGTCTCCTCATGATCGTAGTAGTGATATTTTGATCTTTATTTACTTGATGTTTGACTTTGTTTGACTTTATTATTTTCTGCTGAGGTTAGCCTATTAGCTAGCTCAACTTTCTGCCTTCAGTCAACATAAACAAACTACTCACCTTCCCACAGACTATGTCAACTAACTTCCCGCGTTACTCACTCACGCCCCTCGCGTGTTTGCTCACTTGTCCGGTTTTACGGTGAAACGGGACACTTTAGCACACTGCTGTATGATATTGTACACAATCATCACCGTTTGTCCTGTCCAAAAATACTCAATCCGGCTGGGACGCGCGTCGATGACGCCACGACGCAAAAACCCGGGCGTCATGACGTCGGGGCTTATTTTGGCCTATGGGTGTAACTTGCAGGCTACTGAAAAAGTTTGCATTGGATATTTCTGTGATTTTTGTTCATTATTCTTTTCTTTTTTTTATCTTTGAGTATACGCCTACTATACAATTTTTGGGGGTTGATATGAAACATTTTAGATTGAACAATTATATTCTGTAGTTTGGCATTTGTGTAGGCATAAAAGCTGGAAAAAATGCTTATAGGGTAGATTATAATAGCTTTGAATTTGTATTGTGTCTCTTTAATTACCTTTATCTAATTTATCAAATTAAGTGTTTAAATTGCCACAATTTTGCCATATTTCCTCCCACCCTATAACAATAATTAGTTACATTTATATAGTGCTTTTCTGGGCACTCAAAGCGCTTTACATGGAAGGGGGAAATCTCCTCAACCACCACTAATGTGCAGCATCCACCTGGATGACGCGACAGCAGTCATAGTGTGCCAGAACGCCCACCAGCTTATGGTGGAGAGGAGACCGAGTGATGAAGCCAATCATATATATATGGGGATGATTAGGAGGCCATGATGGACAGGGGCCAACGGGCAAATTTGGCCAGGATGCCGGGGTTACACCCCTACTCTTTTTCTGAAGGACATCCTGGGATTTTTAATGACCGCAGAGAGTCAGGACCTCGGTTTAACATCTAATCCGAAGGACGGTGCTTATTGACGGTATAGTGTCCCCATCACTATCCTGGGCTACTAGGACCCACACAGACCACAGGGTGAGCACCCCCTGCTGGTATCACTAACACCTCTTCCAGCAGCTACCTAGTTTTCCCAGGATGTCTCCCATCCAGGAACTGACCAGGCTCAGCCCTGCTTAGCTTCAGTGGGAAACCAGTCTTGGGCTACAGGGTGATATGGCTGCTGGATAATGTAAAACCAGAGATACTTTACAAATTAATTCAGCATTTATACAAATGTTATTTATTTATTTGATCAGGTGATATAGGCTACCGTATGTTTAACAATTAGGACTACTTGTAAAGTGTTTCATTTTTTAAAATGTCTAGTAGTCAAAGTATAAGACTGAAGAATCAAATTGAAGCGTCATTCAAATATCTATTTTTTTAAATGATATATGATTCAAGTTATTAGGTGTGTTGGACTTGAAAAGGCCTTGAAATAAAAAAAAAATGGGGACAATATATTTTTTTAATGTTTTTTTATTAGTATTTTTATGGTTGTGGTTTCCCTATTATTAACATTAATATTTATTATATGATTTCTTCTGATTATTAGGATTTTTGGTCTGGTTTTAATACAATTTAACACACCTGCAAAAAAAAATATCACACAATAAAAACTTTAATAGTAACCATTGTAAATTATAAAATTTATTTAACTATTATTTAACTTTACCATTGTAAAGTTAAAAAGAAGTCAAAATTATGACTTTACAGAAACACATTACACAAATAAAGCTACATAATATGATATAATAAATAAAACTATTTAACAAATATTTTAACATTTAATAATTGTGTTTAATTTTTAGATTTAGTTGTTTATAATACAGAATTTTTTTTTTTTTTAAACTTCAAATGTTTTGTTACATTTGTGCTTGAAAATGACTACTAAATGATGGCTACTATCCTGCACTTTAGGCTTATTTTAAGCAGAAAATGTGTATTCTGCAAATGTATTAAAATGTGTGGACATTACTGCGTTGTGGATGCAGAACTTAATTTGAGGATGTTTAAAATTGTGTAAAACAATCCCACACCGTGTTGAGGCCCTGTTATAACGCAAATACAAACAGTATTATTTTAATTTAACACGAATAGTTAGTATGTTACTACCTTGAAAGCGATAACGATGTTACATTCTTCATGAAGTAGCAACCAAGTGGAGTGTAGCTCACAGAAATGCCCCTGGAAGTTAGGAGGTTACAATTAAAAAATGACATACTGGAGCACAATAAAGGGACACAAGGAGAATCACCCAGTGAAAAGGGTCCTAGAAAAATGTTGGGAACATGGGAAAGAAGGAATAAATAGTTTTGGATGGAATGTAGAAAAAGAAGCCCAGAATATAGAAATAAATAATATAAATATTAGTCCCACAGTGGTAATACCATCAATACCTCCTTGACTTTTCCCTAAACCAGATGTAGATCTAACGATACAAAACAAGATACAAACAAAGGATATAATCATATCAAAAGATATAGTAGTAAAGCAGCACCTAAGCCAGGAATATTATAATAGTATTTAAATATTCACAGATGGATCAAAGAATCCAGAATCTGGACATACAGCAGCAGCGGTTTACATTCCACATTTTAAATACAGCATTGGAAAGAGAATTACAGATCATGTTTCAGTATATACAACAGAAATGACTGGAATTTTAATGGCACTTAAGTTCATCCTATGGATGTAGTGATTTGCTCAGATTCATATTCAGTTTTAATGAGTTTAAGCAGTGGCGAATCAACATCCATTGTATGGAAATACTATTGTATGAAATACTACAATATCTATACAGAATATATAGAATAGGAGTAAACATTTCCTTTTTATGGGTTCCAGCGCATGTGGGGGTAGAGGGCAATGAGGAGGTAGATCTGTTAGCAAAGAGATCTCTGAAACACACTGAAATAGATATTAATGTCTCACTGAGTAAAACTGAATAATAAGTAATAATAAAATCAGGATGTGGCAAGAGAAATGGGACAAGGAGATAAAAGGTAGACATCTGTATAGAATTCAAAATAAAGTTGGGATTGAGAGAAATAAATACAGAAGCAGGAAGGAAGATTCAATAATATCTAGGCTTCGAATAGGGCACACATCCCTTAATTACTCACTGTTTCTCATAGGGAAAAGAGAATCTGAAAATTGTGCGCATGTGATGTGTCAGAAACAGTTGAGCATGTGTTGATTCATTGCACAGAATATAACAAAGAAAGAATACATTTTTCAGAATTTTTAAGCTGCATAGGAATTAAGAAATTGTCAGTAAATAACATATTTCGTAACGCACAGAAAGACGCAAGGGTTTATAGTGCTCTATTGAGGTATCTAAGGGAAACAGGATTGGTTACCAGAATATAGTTTTTTGTTTTTTTTTAATATAATTATGATTTATTTTAATCTTTGTCAACGCTTCATTCTCCTGTCCAGTTGGTGGCGGTATATGCACCTTTAGATGGTTTAACCAACCGCCATAAAACACCAAAAGAAGAAGAAGAAGAAGAAGAATAGTGTAGCTCAATGCGCCATCTGTTTGTGAAAATAATCACCACACACGATTGCTCCTATAACCAGCAGCTGCTTTATGTTGGTCGGGCTTTTTGTTGTTGCAAACTTTGAAACCAAAATATCAATGACATTTAAATGAGCCTACTGAACAAATATGAACAACTGAGACTGAACGACAGGGCCATATTTGCCACGAGTGAAGAAGATGTTCAACTATTCACAGGGAAGATAGGCTATCTAAAATGGTGCTCTCCATTCATGTAGCCAGTGTTGTCTAAGTCTGAAAAAAAGTCCTTCCCTCGGAATTGCTCCCTTTGCTCACTTGTGGTTGGTTATGATGGTTATGATTTCACTTTTTTAACTTTAGTTAGTGTGTAATGTTGCTGTTTGAGCTTAAACATCTGCAAAGTTACGACGCTCAAAGTTCAAAGCAAAGGGAGATATTTTCTTTTAAAGAAATTGCTTTTTTAAGGACTACAACAAATGGCTGTTAGGGACTACAACGAGCTTCTAATGGGTTAGTGACATCACTAACCCTAACATTTACATAAACGGAACAGTTAGAAGTGTTGTTGCCGCCATGCCGTCGAAACGCTGAACCTTCCTGAACATTATAATCCAAATATAGCTCTCTGTGCTGCACATTTTACGGAGGACAGCAGTTCCCACTTTAAAAGCAGACGCTGTTGTTCATGGGCCACAACCTGTAAGTATGTTTTATTCTTAGTTGATGTGTTTTCCTTGAACAGTTTCTATTGTTATTTTAATGCTGTAGCAAGGACAGCTGTAAACAAAGGCAAACGCTGTTTGGCTTCGCTAGCCAGTTACCTAATTGCTAATTCAAATTCATCTGACAAACACCTACAAACTTCTTTTTAATCCCACTAGCGAACTTCAAATGTTTGGGTTGCGTTTAAGTGATCAGTGTAAACATGGGTGGTTGATATGGCCGCTGTAATAAATCCATGATTAGTCTTCAGTTGGTCTCATCGTGGCGACAGATATTTGGCTACACTCGTTGTATAAAGACAACACTAACAGTGCTCTACAGTGATCACTATAGAGACAGTCTGTAATCAAATAATCCCTTCAAGAACTGTAGTATCATTTGTTAGAACGATTATATGAAATAAAGGCTACAAGGCTAAAAATTTGGGCGTACAATCCCGGAACATCAATTATGTTTGTAGCCTTATTTCTCTGTTTAATACACAAAATTAGTTAAACTCTACAAAATTATATTGCCCCAAAAGTGCAACAAAAGTATTGAATACTGAACAGCAATTTACTATTTCCATAGAAGATGAACACTGAAAAGTTAATTTACATATATTTTGTCAAAAAGTGCATTAAACTTGTAAAATGTAAAATGACAGTGGCTCGGCAGTTTGGTTTGCAATTTTAACAGTAATCTGAATTTTTCAAGCAAAAAATGTCTACTCTACTTAAAAAGAACTAGTTAAAAAATATAATGTAAAATAAATCATGCAATGCAGAAATTTAACCACCACTGTACAAATACACTCAGCCTGCCTTAGTGGGAAAGATGAGATTGTCCTTCTTTGCAGAGCTTATCAATTCTGGGTGTTATTGGGGACAGGCAAACTCTAAAGTCATCTTCCACATTAAGCCGTGCACTGTATTTTGTCTTTATTGCCATCATGGCTGAGAAAGAAGTCTCACAAAGATATGTTGTTGGGAAAGCCATCAATATTCTCATGGCCTGAAGAGCAACCTCCTTGTACTCCTTTTCAACTGTGGGCCAAAATTCTGCTGGGCTCTGATGAATAAATCTCATCCTGAGAGTGCAATCATTGGATAATTCCAAAAGTTCATCTTCAGCCTTTCCGCTGAGGCCACTAGCTATCAGATCACAAGAAAAGGGATCTCAAACCCAGTCATATTTCTCCATGTCAATGTCTGTGAAGTAGTGACTGAAATGTTCATTCAGTGAGGTGAGGTGACTGGTAATGGTGTTGAGCACAAGTCCACTCCCATGCAGTTGGTATCCAAAAACATGTTAGTGATGCCTCTTTGTAGTTTACTAACCCAAAAATAAATTTCTCCTGAATGCATTTATTTTGTCACTTGCATCCAATATTGTGGAATAAGACCCCTGAATAGACAGAATCAGTCCATTGAGATTACTGAAAATGTCTGCAAGGTTGGCCAGTTTTGCCATCCACTAATTACTATGTCCTTGTTGTATTTGTATTGTATATGAGCACTGGTAGCTTCAGCACCAAGAAAAATTCCTTGTGTGTGCAAGCACACTTGGCAATAAAGCTCTTTCTGATTCTGATTCTGGTCGGAAAAAACAGTTCTAGATCAGGTTTATGTTCTTTAAAAAATTCATGCAGCTCATATCTCAGTTCGAACACTCGTTCCAAAATCTTCCCATGCGAGAGCCACCGTACCTCTGAATGGAACAGTAGCCGATCATGAGCTGCCCCCATCTCCGTGCATAGTTCTGCAAAGAGACTTGACTTCAGGGGTCTTGACTTAACGAAGTAGATATCCGCTACTACTACTTCCAACACATTGTGCAGGTCGGGTGCCATTGACTTTGATGCAAGTGCTTGGCAATGAAGCATACAGTGAGTGGCTGCGATCTTTGGATTTATGGCTTGAATTCGGGTGACAACACCACTCTTGTGACCAGTCATTGCTGCCGCACCAACAGACACACATTTTTCCCAACTCAGATGTTCTTCTACCATGAAAGTGTCCAACATTTGAAAATGTCCTCACCCGTGGCCCAATTTATTTTGAAAATAATTTTTTTTCCATAATTTTACTGTCCCATAAATACAGGGTTGCCAACTCTCAGGCATTTGGCGTGAGACACACGCTTTCAGGCTCTCTCACTCTGCACTGTTAGACATTTAAAAGAGATTTTACACTGTTGCCAGTAAGTTACTGTATTTTAGATTTACAGTACAATAACTGCTTTTCAGTTTACAGTAACTACATGTTACTGTAATTATGTAATACAGTACCGTTACTGTAAACCTTGGTTAACAGAACATTAATCCTAATCATATTCAATTATTAATTCTTACCGAATTAAAACATTTTTATAATTTTTATCCCTCACAAGTTCTAACATTTAATTCAAACAGACACAATTATTATGAAATATGAAATTCTTTATTTAAAACATTGCAAGTGCTTAAACTTTGCTCAGGTGCAAGTGTGAAAAAACTTCACTTTAAAATATAAAACTGTATATTACACACATTATAGAACACACATAAAAACAAACATTAAACATACAATGCTGGGACAGTGCAACATGTTCTTTATCCTTCGTCTGTACACTAGATTTAACATTTACATCTATTAACAAAGCACTGAATTAAAGTATTGAATTAACAAAGTGTGTTATCAAAGTATTACATTCATTACATGTATAGGAAATTACATTAGACATAACACAATAAAGAATACTATAACTTTGGTGCAAAATACTCATATACATGAATAAAATATAAACATGAAAAGCAAATTAATTCTGAAAGTAAACACAAGTACTTAAGTTTCATGTCTGTACTGATTTTGAATGAGGAATTTGCTCCATTACGGCAAGAAGTCCCTCTAGATAAGAATGATACAAAGTCATACAATTTGAGTATACACAAACTTTTTACACTGTTGGAATTTAATAAAAAATAATAATAATTATTACAATTCATCATAATGTTAAAATAGTACCTAGCTTAGCTAACACCTAGCTAAACATATGCTGTCTAATCCAGTCCTGCAGCAATGCCTTCATGAAGATGTGAAATTAAATGTTCAGTTTTTGTTTAAACTGTTTTAGGTGATTCAACGCTATGAATATTTTTACTTTGCTGTACTTTGTAGTGATGCTGAACCTGATATTACTGATATAACTGCATATTACAGAGAGGTGTTTCTGTTATTTAGCTTAACAAAATTGATATAGAGGAAAAAAAACTGTCAGTACATTATAGTAGCAGCACAAACTACATCCTCCAAAATGATCATATTACTGAATCACCTCAGCACGATTTCACAAACTATTTTATCAAAAACAACATTGTAACCTTTTATTGCAGGATAAATTACATGTATACTGCATTAGCTTTAGTTAGGTATCCTTAAAGGAACACGGCGACTTTTTGGGACTTTAGCTTATTCACCGTATCCCTCAGAGTTAGATAAGTCCATACATACCATTCTCATGGTGCGTGCCATAACTCTGTCTGACGCACCCACCGCTAGCCTAGCTTAGCACAAAGACTGGAGGTAAATGGCTCCAGCTAGCCTACTGCTCAATAAGTGACAAAATAACACCAACATTTTCCTATTTACATGTAGGAACTATACTCTCATTCCTGCGTAATAATCAAGGGACTTTGCTGCCGTACCATGGGTGCAGTGGCGCAATGATATTACGCAGCGCCTGAAAATAGTCCTCAGCACGCTCTCTGTGCAAGCAGGTTGTCACGCTGGTTAGGTTTACGGAAGTTAGCCTAGTAATATCATTGCGCCACTGCACCCATGGTACGGCAGCAAAGTTCCTGGATTATTATGCAGGAATGAGAGTATAGTCCCTAGCCATATCGGTCTAGAAAATCACAACTTTTCATTTTCCGTCAGTCTTAGTACACAATGTAACTATACACATCACAACATGTAAATAGGAAAATGTTGGCGTTATTTTGTCACTTATTGAGCAGTAGGCTAGCTGGAGCCGTTTACCTCCAGTCTTTGTGCTAAGCTAGGCTAGCGGTGGGTGCGTCAGACAGAGTTATGGCACACACAGAGATAAAAATGGTATGTATGAACTTATCTAACTCTGGGGGATACGGTGAATAAGCTAAAGTCCCAAAAAGTCGCTGTGTTCCTTTAAACTTAAAAGTGTCTGTGTACGTTACATATCCTATCAAAAAGTGTCTCACCTAGTCCAAGTTTTTCCATTCAAACTCCATTAGGTGGCGAAGGAAGGATGACACTCTGTTGTTGATTACAGTTGTCTTCCTGTTCACAACTTCCCCTGTCTTCCGACTCACTCCAGTTTTGACAGGGCATTTTGTTCCCTCCTCTGGGTTTATCCTCACAAAAAAACTAAACCTTTTGAAGAATGTTTGTAACCAAATCGTTTTGAGGCACCATTCATTTCCATATGAAGTTCCTAAACATAATTTGGGAGGAGCGAGCCCATCTAATCTTCCAATCAACAGCTATATATAAACAGCTGCTTACCTCTCCTCAGTATCAGCTGTTCCAGCATCCCACCACCTTAACCTTAAGCTTAACCTAATATATTAAGATTATATGAGCAAACAAACTTGTTAAAGTAGGTTCAAAAAAATTACTATAAAAGTGAGTGGTGCCTCAATCTGTTAGGTTACAAACATTCTTCAAAATATCTTCTGTTGTGTTCAGAAGAACAAAGAAATGTATTCAGGTTTAGAACAGCGTGAGCAACATTATTCTAAAGTGTTACCATGTTTTTTCATGAATTATATTTAATCTGCCAAAATCATCCAAAAAAATTTCCAGTCCTGGACAAACACAGTTTTGGATTATTTTTACACATGAAATATAATTTATGAAAAAACATGATGCATGGCTAGTTACAGCTACAAAGAAGTGAAAAACTAAATAATTTTGTGATTCAGTTAAACAGACATGACTAAACATACAAGATAAACATTGAATTAACAGTAATATGTGGAGAAACAAAGAGGGGTACTTACCGTTGTATGAGTTCCAGTGTCGCACAGGCAGGCTCCTGGTTTTCAATGTTGAAAACATAGAAGCAGCTGAAGAATACAGATAAGGCATCTACAAATCCCAGGTGCTCATCCAAAACGTAGGCCACCTTTCCCTCAATGCTTACCATCCACTTTGTGGAAGAGAGAAATTAAAGTTCCCTAAAAAAAAATACAAATCACAAAATTTAAAAGAAGGCATTCACCAAATTAAGTCAACCCGATCGCATGAAATGCGCCTTTATAACACGCATTGTGTTTATCGTGTAATTTAATTGCCAAAATGACTTTTATGTGCATATAACATGCACTGTGTAACCTCCTTGGGTAGGATTAGTGGTGTGGGGTGAGTGCATATTACATGCCATAAAAATGTGAATCATATGCATGCGAAAACTGCATATCATATGCACGTAAAAACTCATTTTGGCGTATAAATTGCTTGATAAACACAGTGCGTGCAATAGAGACGCATTTCATGGGACCAGGCTAATTAAAGGGTTAGTTCACCCAAAAATGAAAATTAGACCATGATTTACTCACCCTCAAGTCATCCTAGGTGTATATGACATTCTTCTTTCAGACAAATACAATCAGAGTTATATTAAAAAAGTCCTGGCTAATCCAAGCTTTATAATGGCAGTGATTGTTGTTCTGTTTTTAAAGTCCATAAAAATGCCTCTGTCCATCATAAAACTGCTCCACATGGCTCTGGGGGGTTAATAAAGGCCTTCTGAAATGAATTGATGTGTTTGTGTAAAAAAAAGTATCCATATTTAAAACTTTATAAAGTAAAGTTTCGGCCGATCGCCTTCCGTATTCAATTTATGAAATTTTTTTTGAAAGTGCCTCTGCAGTTCAAAATGGTTACGCTACATCTGACGAGTGTAACTGGTAGTGTAAGCATTTTGAACTGCATTTTGGGGCCTTTTTTAACCCCCCGGAGCCGCATGGAGCACGTTATTTGACAGACAGAGGCTGGTCCGGCTATGCTGCATGGTCGTTGTGTCATTCTCCATGTCCCGCAGAAGACACTGAGTGTCTCTGTTCTGAGTCTGTTTTTAGAAGAAATCTATGATCCTCTTCCCTTTGGTTTGAAGAGCATGTCTGTCACAGAGACGAACTCCGCCATCCCCTCCACCGACCACCAGAGGGCCCCATCGCCCGAGTATTGACTTCCCATCTCCCTCACTACATTTACCATCAGCCCCGTACCCGGCACTGATCAGTCGCTCCAGCTGAAGCCTATTCTCTGGCCTATTTAACCTCACGCTCTCCCTTTCCCCACTGCAAAGTTTTGTTTTGCCACGGTGAACACTACTGAGCGTTATTACCCTGTCTTTGCCTGCTTGTTGTGACCTATTTGTAGGAATTTGTCTACGAACCTTTGCTGCCTGCCCTTTGACTCTCTGCTCTGTTTTCGGACCTGTGATTGTTATCTGCCTGCCCTGACCTACTGCCTGTCCTGTGACCACGACTGTGTATCCTCCGTTTGCTGTGTTTGCAATTCCTCGACCATTGCCTGTTTGACCACGTCTTCAATAAAGTTCGCACATGGATCCCACTTCGAGTGACGAATCATTACAGAAAACTTCGCCGACCCACGATCCAGCGACTGTCACCCATCTCACGTCAGCACTGTCCACTCAGGCTAATCAACTCGCTGTACACCAGCATCAGCTTAACAGCCTGACATCTCTCACAGAGGAATTAGTAAAAGCGCTCCAGAACCTCCACAACCCTGGCTCTCCATCAGAGGCTGCCGCAACACCACCTAGCGCCGCCATTGCACCTGCGCCTGTAACGCCATCCCAAGTGAGTCCCCGTCTCGCGTTCCCAGATAAGTTCGACGGAGACCCCACAAAATGTAAGGGATTCATCCTCCAATGCTCGCTGTTTGTGGAACAACAACCTACGCTATATTCCACCGAGGCTGGTAAGATCGCCTTTGTGTGCTCTTTACTCACGGGCAAGGCGTTAGAATGGATTACGGCTGTGTGGAGAGAGGGAGGCACGGCTTTTCCGACCTTTAATGTCTTTCTACAACGTTTTCGCGAGGTCTTTGATCACCCCAGGGAGGGCAAAAGCGCGGGTGATCGTCTTCTAGAACTCTCTCAGGGCAGGAGGACTGCGGCAGAATATGCACTTGCTTTCCGCACTCTCGCCGCACAGACTTCCTGGGTCGGCGATACTCTGAAAACACTGTTTAGAAAGGGTTTACGTCATGAACTGCAATCGGAGCTGGCCTGTTGTGACGAGGGAAGGGATTTAGATCAGGTCATTGAGCTCGCCATTCGGATTGATAACCTCATCCAATCACGAAGGTCCAACACCCGTGGCCGCCTCCGAGTACCCCCATCTCCCATCACCGATGAACCGGAGCCCATGCAGATTAACACATACCGCCTATCCGCTGCAGAGAGAGAGCGACGACTGGCTCACCGCCTGTGTCTGTACTGTATGCAGCCCAGCCATCTACGTATCGCCTGTCCTTCAAGATCAGAACCTGAGTCCGGGAAATTGGTGAGTGTTGCCATTGATGCTCTGAACCCCGACCTATGTGTAACGGTACCTATCACTATAACTGCCGATCGTCGTAAAATCTCCACTATTGCTCTGCTGGACTCAGGTGCAGCTGGAAATTTTATGTCCAAAGAGTTCGCTCAACTCAACCATATTGCTCTCACCCGCTGCTCTTCTTCCCTAACAGTGGAAGCGATAGATGGACGTCCTCTGGGCTCTGGTCGAGTGTATTCATCACACAAGAACTGCTGATGCACACAGGTGTACTCCATTCAGAGACAATCAAATTCTACATCCTGACAACGCCACACACACCTGTCATCCTTGGACTACCCTGGCTCCGTCGACATAACCCTCTCATCTCCTGGAGAGATGGTCAGATCGCTCAGTGGAACAGATCTTGCTACCCCAAATGTCTCGCTCATGTCTCACCCCTGCCGGTCCGGTCCGTCACAGTCACGGAGGAAAAAACTCAGACTCCAACCTCCCTGTTGAATATATTGACTTAGCCGAAGCCTTCAGTAAGACTAAAGCATCAAAACTGCCTCCGCACAGAACCTGCGATTGCGCCATCGATCTACTCCCGGGTTCCACCCCTCCCAAGGGTCGCATATTCCCATTTTCTCAGCCCGAATCAGAGGCCATGAAGAAGTACATAGAAGAGGAGCTAGCTAAGGGCTTCATCCGACCATCAATATCCCCTGCGTCTGCTGGATTCTTTTTCGTTCAGAAGAAGGATGGAGGTCTTCGACCATGCATCGACTATCGAGGTCTGAACGAGATAACGGTTAAGTTCCGATACCCCCTACCACTGGTCCCTGCAGCTCTGGAGCAGCTCCGAACCGCCAAGTATTATACCAAACTGGATCTTCGCAGCACGTACAATCTCATTCGCATACGAGAGGGGAATGAATGGAAGACAGCCTTCTCCACCATCACAGGGCACTATGAATATCTGGTCATGCCCTTGGGCCTGGTCAACAGTCCCTCCGTCTTCCAATCCTTCATCAATTACGTATTTAGAGACATGCTTAACCGGACAGTTATTGTGTACATTGACGATATTCTGGTCTTTTCAGACACCTACGAGGAACACGTCCAACACGTCAGAGCTGTACTTCAACGACTCATTCAGCACCAGCTATATGCAAAGGCAGAGAAATGCGAGTTTCATCAGACGTCTACGACTTTTCTAGGGTACGTCATTAGTCCTGAAGGGGTTGCTATGGATGATCGCAAGGTCAGAGCCGTTCTTGACTGGCCACAACCCACCACCTTGAAAGAGCTTCAACGCTTCCTGGGGTTCGCTAACTTTTATCGCCGTTTCATTAGGAACTTTAGTTCTGTGGCCAATCCCCTAACGTCCATGGTTAAGAAAGGAGCCAACCGTCTCAACTGGTCCGACGCAGCTGTCCGGGCTTTCGAACAGCTTAAACAGCGGTTTGCCTCAGCCCCCATCCTGGTAGACGCTTCCAATGCAGGTCTTGGCGCCATCCTCTCTCAGAGACAAGGTACACCTCCGAAATTACACCCGTGTGCTTTCTACTCCAGGAAGTTGAGTGCAGCAGAGAGGAACTATGATACTGGCGACAAGGAACTCTTAGCCATGAAAGCGGCCTTTGAGGAGTGGCGGCATTGGTTAGAAGGATCCACTCACCCTTTCACCGTTCTGACCGACCACAAGAACCTGGAGTACCTAAGGACAGCCAAGAGACTCAACCCCAGGCAGGCACGCTGGTCCCTGTTCTTCACCCGTTTCAATTTTACAGTCACTTACCGCCCCGGATCCAAGAATACCAAAACTGATGCCCTGTCCAGACAGCACGAGCCAGACCAATCCCCACAACTTCCTGAAACCGTCTTGAGTCCCAACCTTATAGTTGCCCCCGTCCAATGGGACATTATGACTGAGATCGAACAGGTCAACGCTCAAGCGGAGATTCCCAACGACTGCCCACCTGGCAAGATCTTCGTTCCTGAACCCCTCCGTAACCGGGTCGAGGAACAGGTCCACTCCCTACCCAGTTCGGGTCACCCTGGCATAGCGACCACCATCTCACTCCTTCAAAACCGGTTCTGGTGGCCATCACTGTCTAGAGACACTGTCACATTCATCCACCGATGCCAGACCTGCAACACACAGAAAACACCACGGCAGCTGCCAGCCGGCCTGCTCCAACCTCTCCCCATCCCACAACGTCCCTGGTCGCACATTGCCATTGACTTCATTACCGACCTACCCGTTTCCAACGGCCACACCACCATTCTCACCGTCGTAGACCGTTTCTCCAAGGCCTGCCGCCTCATACCACTACCCCAACTCCCCACTGCCCTGCAGACAGCTGAACACCTTTGCAACCTGGTCTTCCGTTTCTATGGGTTACCTGAGGATATAGTTTCCGACCGAGGACCCCAGTTCACTTCTCGAGTCTGGACTGCATTCTTCAAGACACTTGAGGTCAACGTAAGCCTAACGTCCGGATACCACCCCCAGTCCAATGGCCAGACCGAGAGGTTAAACCAAGAAATCATCCGGTTCCTACGATCCTACTCTAATCAGCACTGGAGCAACTGGAGAACAACTGGAGTCGCTATCTGATGTGGGCAGAGTATGCCCAGAATTCCATTCAAAAGCCCTCTACTGGTTTGACGCCCTTCCAGTGCATCCTTGGATTCCAACCGCCCTTATTCCCTTGGTCCGGAGAGCCCACTGATGTCCCGGCTGTCAATGACTGGTTACGCAGGAGTGAGGAGACCTGGAACCAAGCTCACACTCACCTCCAACGAGCTATTCATCGACAGAAAAGGCAGGCTGACCGTCGCCGCCACCCCGGCCCCGAGTACGGCCCTGGACAGTGGGTATGGTTATCCACGAGGGACTTACGGCTTCGACTTCCCTGTAAGAAGGTCAGCCCCAGGTACGTGGGCCCATTTCAAATTGTCCGACAAGTCACACCTGTTTCTTACAGCCTGGCCTTGCCTAACTAGTATCGCATTTCCCCTACGTTCCATGTCTCTCTGCTCAAGCCCGCTATTGGTCCGAGTGAGGGAGGGGAGGAGGCGTCCGGTGACCAGCGCCCCCTACCCATCTTGGTGGAGGGCGAGGAGGCGTATCAGGGGCTCTGTCACAGAGACGAACTCCGCCATCCCCTCCACCGACCACCAGAGGGCCCCATTGCCCGAGTATTGACTTCCCATCTCCCTCACTGCATTTCCCATCAGCCCCGTACCCGGCACTGATCAGCCGCTCCAGCTGAAGCCTATTCTCTGGCCTATTTAACCTCACGCTCTCCCTTTCGCCACTGTGAAGTTTTGTTTTGTCACGGTGAACACTACTGAGCGTTATTACCCTGTCTTTGCCTGCCTGTTGTGAACCAGTTGTAGGAATTAGTCTACGAACCTTTGCTGCCTGCCCTTTGACTCTCTGCTCTGTTTTCGGACCTGTGATTGTTATCTGCCTGCCCTGACCTACTGCCTGTCCTGTGACCACGATTGTGTATCCTCCGTTTCCTGTGTTTGCAATTCCTCGACCATTGCCTGTTTGACCACGTCTTCAATAAAGTTCGCACATGGATCCCACTTCGAGTGACGAATCATTACAATGTCCTACTCGATCACAGATATCAATACCCGTGAGAGTTTTGAAATGGGCACAGAGCCCCCTTTTTGTAAAGAGGAAACGCCACTGTTTTTCAGCCATATTTATACTGGGGGGAGGGCAGCTGTTTATCATGTGACGTTGATAGATGTATGTCAAACTCATTGAGTTGTCAATATCTGGCACTCTGGGGCCAGCAGACTGAAATATGGCGACCATATTTTTTTCTTCTATCTTCTAAGGATTCAACTGTCTCTCCTTCTGGGAGACATTTCGGCTGCCAATTTGTGCAGCCATAGCTGTCTACTTTGCTCTGCATTGTTTTGGTGTTAGTGCCATCACTAAGTTTTGTAGTTGTCCTTGGTCTCCGTATTTTCTCACTTACATTGTTGCGGTTAACATGCTCAGTTCTTGTTTTAAGTTGATTAACAAGTGAATAGTAACCTATTCCCAACTGTTCACCTTCCTCATTTGTGTCTGCAAAGGTCAAAGGATATTTTGACACAATCATTTTCGCTATCTCTACACAGGCAGCCCTGTTTGGGATTTGGACAGTGTTTCTGCATGGCAGCCACTACAATTCTCACTATTGCTCGCCTGTCTGCAGGCTTAGCCCTCTGCCCTCTTAATATTGTTTGTGAGAGTGAAGCAGCCATCTTCTCCCAAGGAATCTCAAACTGACTGACCCATGAGTTCTGCATGTTTGTAAAAGATAATCCAGTAGAGTGGGGTCGTGTACGAGGAGGTGCAAGGTGGGCATGTCCATCTGTCGGCTTAGGGTCCAAGGACAAAAAGGGCACTGTCTGTTCATTTGGCACACAGTTGACATCGGTGTCTAGTTCTTTGAAGAGAATAAATACATTAACAGATATTTACAAGTGCATTTTATTTACAGTTTACACATAAGAGAACTTTAAATTATTGTATTAGTAATTCTCAAATCTCCTTTACTTTTAAAAAAAATATAACATTAGTGGTTATTTTTCAGACTGTTGTGCCAAAATGACTAACAATTAGTTCACTCTTTCTCTTCTGTCATTTAGAGATTATGTAAATCCAGTAGTTTAACCCATTTTTTCAACTCCAGTCCTGGAGACCCACCTATCAGAATGTTTTAGATATCCAACTAATTAAAACACCTGATTCAGCTTATCTGCTTCTTAGTGTGTTGAATTGGAGGACATCTAAAACATGCTTGCAGGTGGATCCCCAGGAGTGGAGTTTAGTGTCTCAAGCTTTATTTAGAGAGATGTCTCATACAATATATTTAACATTTCAAATTGCTTTAGATGTGCTTTTACTCACCTCTTTGTTTGAAGGTTTGGATGATTTTACGACACTGTATTGGTGTTAAATGATGCTGTAAGTCATCCCTTTCAATAAAGGCAAAGTCTTCTTTCTTTGTGACTCCAACAACTGATGACAGGTGTTTAATGACACCCATCAACCTCTCATAGTCCAATTCAGGTAGCACTCTCTGAATTTCCTGAATGCATTCAGCATCCAAACCTAGAATGAAGAACACACTGAGTGATGCAAGCAAACAGTAGGGAGGTCCAAGATGTTGTACACTGGCAGTGGATAATAATCTTGCAACCTATCTGCATTAATATATGCATATTCATTATCTGGCTTGTATAGGTGGTATATTCCAAGATTCCAACTAACAGAACTGACTGATGTACCAAAACAACAAAGTGCACCTGTTTCTCATCAGTAAGTATGAGGGATATTTTCCCAAAGACCAATTTGTCATCAGTGTGCTTTAAAACAACAACAAGGCCTTTGGTGTACTTGGTTCCTTTATAATTCATTGATGAAACCTCTAAGGTTTTGTTTTTATCAATTTCAACAGTCTTCAACAGCATCTGTATATCCCCATTGTATGTTTGTTCATCAATTTCATTTGCTTCACCAGCAACCTGAATAGAAGGTGGAAATAACTGACCACCACAACCTAGATATGACTGAAGAAGCTGATGTCTTTCTGCCAGTGTCTTACTTAAGTGTAAAAAATTGATTTATTTGAATAATGATGCTTTGGCTTGAAAGGGTGGTCAGGGAACATGCTGTTCCGTAAATATACATATTCCTCAAGCAAAACTTTCAGATAGGCAACCTCATTCTGGTTAATTTTTGGAGCACAGATGAATTCAGCTATTTCCTTTAGCTTAAGGCACAACTGCCAAACCTCACTGTCCATAGGATGTTTGATCCATCTACAACATAAACTGGTAATAACCGTAAAAGACACCAGTTCTGCGTGGCTGAACCACTGAGCTTTTTAGCATTTTCCTTAATCTCACATGGTTTGTTGTGTGAGTCACTACCCAGAAGTTTTGTCTGTGCGATGGCCTGATTTATCTGGTCATAGGTGAAATGTTTTTCAGAACTGACCAACTGTGCAATATAGAGGGCCAAATAATTTGCCACTACTCCTTCAAAAAAGGTCCAAGACGTGGAGGAAGGCCCCTACAGACATGAAAAGTCTTAAGTGAGTTAAAACAGGGATCAAATTTGATTCCATCTATTAAACCATGGTCGGAGGTCAGTTGTTGAACACTGTTTTTATAATTTTCAGGTGTTCGTGGAAGGCCAAATACCAGTGGCGATTTGGCAAATGTCTCTCTGTGAATCAAACAGTACCTACAAAAGTTCTTGCCAAGAGTGGGAACCAAGATTATCGCCACATATGGCAATAAGTGATGCCTTTAAGGTACCTTCCATCCTCCAGCTGAAAGCCTGAATCTTTTAGGTCAGCAATAAGACTGGAAAATATCTTGTCCTGACCAAAAAATGTAAAATCCTGCTCTCTGCATAGCAAAACAAGTTGTGCTGGGTCAACAGTGGATCGATTATGTGGTAATATTTCCCCAAGTGTCATGTACATGGCCATAATTTTGTGTTTCTTTTTTCCAGAGCCTAGGGGGTTTATCACCTCAAAGGCATCCAGGTACAATATAACTGACACAGATGATGATTCCTGTAAAATGGCATTTTTGCCATCAATTATCAGTTAAAACCATATCACTGTGCACATGGAGTTTAGACTGTGCATACTGGTCTTTCACAGAGGACTGCCTAAACAAGGCAGCAAGTGTATCCTTTACAGGAACATACTGACAAAAGCGTTCTTTACCACTGATATCTGTTCCTAAGTAAATCTGAGCAGGTGAAACATAATCAAAATTTTCTTTGAAATATTTTCCTGGTTCTGTCTGATCTCAAGACACCTTCATTGCAAATAGTTAAAAGATCCTCTTGTTCTAGTTCCTTAATTATTTTCTGTATTTCTTCCATAGTTATGTTTAGCCCTGTCAGTTTCTCCTCTACTTTTTTAAGCACTTGCTTCATTCCACTGCTATGGACCTCCTGAAATTCCTTAACAATGCACTGTACTGTTGTGGCTGGCAAAAGTAGTTTGGAGTGTAGTTTTAAATAAAACAAGGCCAGATTCTTTAGAAATGTCACAGAGTTCAAATCTGGGTTTGTTCCATGACAATCAAGAGATGGATAAACATTCTCATCATGGACTTGGATGTCTTGGACTTGGACATCAGTATCCTGTGCTTGTGGCTCTGCTACAAATGACTGTCTGTGTTTCCTAGATATGTGTGTGGCAAAGGATGACCTTACTCTAAAATATTTTGAGCATCCCTCAAAAGCACAAGTGACCTTTTTGCCATTCCGTATGTGTAATCTTAAATGAATACACAACAAGGAAACATTATCGGCCACATAATCACGTGCTTGAACATTGCATTTGTGGTTACCACTATGCTGATACATGTCTTGTCTCTGTGACACAGTGACAGAAGGTGGATGATTTCTGTGCATGTGGGACTTTAATGCAGAAAACGTCCTGAAATTACCAGGACAGTGTTCTATGCCACATGAAAACCTGTAGTTAGCCACATTTCTACGACTTTTTGCATGGGCATAGAAGGTTTTTATATTTTCAGTGTGGTGGCTACAAACTTTACAGTGAAACATAATTATTTAATTCACTGAAAATTCTGATGCTTAAGTACATGGATTTTGGACAATAATGGTAATGGATCTCTATCCTGTTTTTGAATGTACATATGTACCAGCACCTTTTTTTTTACCTTGCTTAATTGCTGATCTATATCATTTTTTCTTATAAATTAGTAGGGTGTCTCCACTCTCCACACAGTTCCTATGTTCAGCCCCGGAACTGTGAGGTCCTCCCTCAGGCAAAACTTGCAGTGCTCTGGTTCCTTGTCTAGAATGTAAAATAAATAATGTCAATCCAAATGTAATAACAACAAAATAACAAAAAGACGTTTTTTCGCCAGTGACCAACGTTAACTACAAGCTGACTGATAATATCTAGTTACTTAACATAATGTTAATGTAAACTTGGCTTGTTAACGACGTTATTTTCGCAACTAGTGGCACGTTAATTTACTAACTAACTTCGTCCTAATGTAAGCTTAATATGCTCGATAAAAAAAATTCTTGATTTGAAGTCTTTTTAAAAAATAAAACGTTAGGTTTACCTCAGTTTTTAGTGCCAATGCTTAAGCAAATGATAACGTAATGTTGTACGGGCCGTGAGCTCTCTCCTCGGGTAAAATTTACGATGCTGCACGGGTTCCTAATCTAAAACGTAAAATAAATCCTGTTGATACGAATGTCAAAAATCTGAAAAAGAAAAAAGCTAAACTGTGTATAAATGAAATGTAAAAAAAAAACTACGTTAACTTCGTTTTAATGTAAAGCTTAATATGCTCGATAAAAAAAATATTGATTTTAATCGGTAACGTTAATTCAATAAACTCACTAAGTCTTTTTAAAAATAAAACATTAGGTTTACCTCAATTTTTAGCACCAATGCTGAAGCAAATGATACGTATATACGTATAACTTAACGTTAACTTATATCTTGTCCGGGCTGTGAGCTCTCTCCTCTGGCAAAACTTGGGACGCTGCACTGGTTCCTAATCTAATTCAATAAACACTTTTTTTTTTTTTTTTAAATAAAACGTTAAGTTTACCTCAGTTTTTAGCACCAATGCTTACAAGGTAAAATTGGGGTGCAGACAACTGCGTCTAGTACAATCACACTTACCTTGATTGTTTGCTGTTCTCACGGGGGATGAAAAAATCTTCGCGGGGTGTCTGGACACAGCTCATATGTTCTCTGGAAACGTGAGCTCTCTCCTCAGGTGAAACTTTTAACACTGCATTGATGGTTCCTAATCGAAATCTAAAGCAAATCCTGTCGATCCAAATTGTGCCAAAGAGGCCGTTGTGGTAAATACAGTATTATACTTTATTTTTTAAAAATACAGTGAATCACTGTATTTGGTGTTTGACGTCACAGAAAATTCCCATGATGCAACTGGAATTACAGTTATTTACTGTAAAGAGAATTTACAGTATTATACTGGGTGATATATTGTAAATAACTGTACAAATTACAGAAAAGTCTAACAGTGTGCCCAAGTAAATCTCACGCCAAATTGCCAAACCTGCTTTTGATATGAAACATAGTCTAAGCTTTAAAAATGTTTTAAGTTTTAATATGAAATTCAAACAATAAATACTTTTTGGCGCACTTAATGAGGCATAACAGTTAAAGCCAGAGCCGCTGAAAAACAGAGTTGCGACATGCTTTCCTCTCCCGGCGGCGCACGGTCACATGGTTCATGGAGCTCTCAGTTCCAAACCAGCGCTGTCAATACAATTGAATGGTTTAAGCGGATAGACAACAGCTTCACTATACAGGTATTTGCAGCAGTTTTTGGTAAACAGTACAGCATAGTGTGCATTGATTATTACGTCAACCACATTTACAGTGTCATTTTATCATGGAGAGTGATGGAGATGCAACATAGTTAACATTAATGTTAATGTTTTTCTTGTATTTAGGTTTTCCACTCCACTTTTAGACATGCACTTGCAAACTTCCCTAAGCAATTCCCCTCGGGGGGGAATCCCCGCCGCCATTTTGAAGTGCGTTCCACTTCGTGAAGTGGAGAAGGTAAGTTTATATGGACAGACCCTTCATGTACACTTCAGGCAGCTTCATATACCCAGGGTACCCGCGGGATCTTAAATGTCTTAAATTTCAAAATCAAAATTTTAGGCCTTAAAAAGTCTTACATTTGCTGCAGTATTGAGTTCTAGGTCTTAAATCATATTAAACAGGTCTTAATTTTCCTACGTCCATGTAACGCTTCCTCTATTGCTCATTGAAATGCTCCCGCAGCGCTTTAGTGTGTGTGTGTTTATTCTGGGGTGTTGTAGTTCTTTCTTTCGCTAGTCCAACTATAGTTCGCTGTATTACAACTACAAATGAGACCAACATGCATCTTATATTGCAGCCAATCAGCTTTCGTGTTATTGGCGTGAGTCTCTTTTGGATTGTACCACAGACACATAAAATGGATTTTATTCTTCAGCTAACAGTTCTCCAGTTCTTCCAGTTCCGCGATCGTGAAAGCGAAGGCAAATCTTTCTCACCTGCCATCTCGCATAATGACCACATAAAAGTATGATAGACCTGATAGCACTAAAAAAAGAGTTAATAAAAGCGATATAAACCCCGAACTCAATTCGCTACTGACACACTGACCAATGTCAGACTGGCTGCGGATTCTGTGCACGCGTCTGCCGCCTGTCAGCGCTCGTGTGAGTATATGAATGTGTCTATTTCTAGGCTTATTGCCCTTGAACGATCAAATACACACATTATTATGCCTATGTCCACATTGGCGGTTATGTCGTGTGTAAAAAAGTTTGCGTGCGTCAGTATTGGATCTGTGCATTACTGTAGGTCTTAAAGTGAAAGCAGCCTAATATAGCTTATACCCGCTCCTGTCTGTGTGTCAATGTTAAACAAACAACAACAACAGGGGAAAAAACAAACAGTAGCCTACCTAAACTTAAAGCACTGTTTGTATCTGTATATTTATGTTGTATTTATTTGTCCTATTGTCCTATTGTCATTTGTTTATAAGTTATTATTTTATTACTGGCCATTTACTTGATTACTTAATTACTTGAGAACTTTTTACTTATATTAAGCAATTGCTTATTGCTGTGGTTTACTTTTTGTTCATATTTCCCACCCTAAGCGATCATGTTATTAAAGCTAAATAGCATAGCACACCACTGGACCAGCCTTTTTTTGTAATACCAAACAAGATTCATGCATTTTGTTTGTTTTATTGCCATGTGTGACTATTGTGCATCTAACGTAATGATATGGTAAATGTGGCATCCTAACTATGAAAAAAAAAAACATGCAAATTTCTGGAAATGACCACCACAGAATCAGTCATTTTGATCTCACACAAATCACAAAAAAATGTGTGTGTGTGTATATATATATATATATATATATATATATAGTGAAATCCTGGTGGGATTGAGCTATGAGGAAGTGCAAGTTTACTAATTCTTTGTTCAATTTGAATAAATTAATTTGCTTTGCAAGTAATTTTGTGATTCTGCATTTCCTTTGTACGTTTTTTTATTGCGTGATATAGGTCTTAAATTGAATTCATAATAGTCTTAAAAAGACTTAAATTTGACTTTGTGAAACCTGCAGATACCCTGATACCACAATGCAACACGATTGTGACGTCACCGAATATCGTGTTTTATTTACCCCACCACAAACAACTCTATGATATTTGAATTATTTTTAAAAACATTTAAAACAACCCAAACACACTTATATACACACACCTAAAGGATTATTAGGAACACCTGTTCAATTTCTCATTAATGCAATTATCTAATCAACCAATCACATGGCAGTTGCTTCAATGCATTTAGGGGTGTGGTCCTGGTCAAGACAATCTCCTGAACTCCAAACTGAATGTCAGAATGGGAAAGAAAGGTGATTTAAGCAATTTTGAGCGTGGCATGGTTGTTGGTACCAGACGGGCCAGTCTGAGTATTTCACAATCTGCTCAGTTACTGGGATTTTCACGCACAACCATTTCTAGAGTTTACAAATGGTGTGAAAAGGGAAAAACATCCAGTATGCGGCAGTCCTGTGGGCGAAAATGCCTTGTTGATGCTAGAGGTCAGAGGAGAATGGGCCGACTGATTCAAGCTGATAGAAGAGCAACTTTGACTGAAATAGCCACTCGTTACAACCGAGGTATGCAGCAAAGCATTTGTGAAGCCACAACACGCACAACCTTGAGGCGGATGGGCTACAACAGCAGAAGACCCCACCGGGTACCACTCATCTCCACTACAAATAGGAAAAAGAGGCTACAATTTGCACGAGCTCACCAAAATTGGACAGTTGAAGACTGGAAAAATGTTGCCTGGTCTGATGAGTCTCGATTTCTGTTGAGACATTCAGATGGTAGAGTCAGAATTTGGCGTAAACAGAATGAGAACATGGATCCATCATGCCTTGTTACCACTGTGCAGGCTGGTGGTGGTGGTGTAATGGTGTGGGGGATGTTTTCTTGGCACACTTTAGGCCCCTTAGTGCCAATTGGGCATCGTTTAAATGCCACGGCCTACCTGAGCATTGTTTCTGACCATGTCCATCCCTTTATGACCACCATGTACCCATCCTCTGATGGCTACTTCCAGCAGGATAATGCACCATGTCACAAAGCTCGAATCATTTCAAATTGGTTTCTTGAACATGACAATGAGTTCACTGTACTAAAATGGCCCCCACAGTCACCAGATCTCAACCCAATAGAGCATCTTTGGGATGTGGTGGAACGGGAGCTTCGTCCCCTAGATGTGCATCCCACAAATCTCCATCAACTGCAAGATGCTATCCTATCAATATGGGCCAACATTTCTAAAGAATGCTTTCAGCACCTTGTTAAATCAATGCCACGTAGAATTAAGGCAGTTCTGAAGGCGAAAGGGGGTCAAACACAGTATTAGTATGGTGTTCCTAATAATCCTTTAGGTGAGTGTACATATAGAATGCTGCAGTAAACAATTTCGTAAAGGAAAAATAATAATAATAAATCAACTCCATAGTAGATTCCAAGTGATCAAGGGCTTAGGACGTTCCAGTTCAGTCCAGCAAAGGTTCCGCCAGTAGTGGGCACTCATGCAACGTAAGCAATGACGCACATCCGAGTGAACGAGACGGAGGGAAGTTAACGAGTGAAGGGCATAATAAAAACAAACTGGAACGCAGCACTAGACTAGTTCTCTTTCATGTGTTATTGTAATTAAACTGTCAAATGCACTTCAATGGACAAAATCTTCAAACACACCGTGCACTGTGGTCTGCCGTCACTATATTCCATAAAGCCATATTTTATGTACGAGCCGTCCAATTTACGCAGTTTCGTTTTTTTCACGCAAGGCTCTTCTTTATTAACCTCACCAGCTAAGACACTGCTTCCTCTATCTAAAAACGTATCCATTATATACAGTTTTAGGATTTATCAGCGTTTGCCAGGATAACCATTCTTAGCAATGTTTTGGTGACGTTTCAGCGTAGTGTGCTGTGTATAATTGATATTACTTTATTATTTTTTTTCAATATTTCTAATTGTTATGTACATTATAGTTAAAGGCTTGACAATCCTGTTTTATATGCAGGTAAAATTATTTTTTTAAATAATTTTCGAATCGAGATAAAAAAAAATTCTATGCGGCCCCCCTAGCACCATCTGGTGGCCCCCAGTTTGAGAACAACTGATTTAAAGAAATTGACTGCCTGTCCACTAATCGTCAACATGTTTTACGCTAAAAAATACTTTTGTTGGGAACTATATCTAGATTTTACTATGAAAAAAAGGTTATTTTATAAGAGGTTATTTAGCAGAGAAGGGAATGTCGCCAAGATTGACGGCATTACCATTGTATTTAATAATAATATTGAGTGATATTGTTGAAAGAAAGTAAAAAATACAGATGTTTTCTTTTTTTGTCTTTCAGGTTTGACCAGTTTATGATAATTGTAATGACTATTATAACTGTATGCATTTGACACTGATATTATGCATTTAAATGAATAAAGAGAAAATTAATAATTTAATTATAAATAGTGTTATTCTCACGTTTGGTTTTGGTTCATGTTTATGTTTCATGTCTTTTATTTTGAAATTCTCCTAGTCATGTTCCTTGGTTTCTAGTCATGTGACTTCCTTGCCCTCATGTGATCATGTATTGTGCTTCCTTTGTCTTATGCGTCATGTTCTGATTGGTTGATTGTCTTGATTATTCACAGGTGTGTCTTGTTAAGTCATTAGTCTTTGTATACATATAGCCCTCATGTTACCATTGTGTCTTGTTTAGCTTTGTTCCCTGTACTGCTGTTTGGTGAGTTCATGTCCATGTTCCAGTTTGTTTTATGTTCATGCTCAAGCCTTGTCAAGCCAAGTCTTTGTTTTGTATCTGTTCACACTGGTATTTAAATAAACTGCACATGGGTTCACTTCAACTTGCCTGTGGTGGATACATTACAGAAAGCTAGACCGCCAATCATGAACCCAGCAGTTTCTTTGCTTCACCAGCGTCAAGGAAACAGGACTATTGAGGACTATGTTGTTTATTTTCTTGAACTTTCCAAACATGTGGAATTTAAAGCTGCTGTCTGTAACTTTTTTTTTTGTGTTAAAGATTTACAAAAATGATATAATGAGACTACAACATGAATCCATTTTCCAAACCATGTTTTTGTCTTACCTTGAATCATTATGGTACGCTTATAATAAGTGTTTTTTTATTGGGACTATTTCAGACCGGTCTGGTAGGAACCGCTGCGGAGGAGCACAGTCCCTGTGTGACTCGCCATAGACATAAACAGAGAGAAGTAGCTCCGGTTGCAATGTTCTTCCGCAAGACGCATGCAGTTCTGTTTATGAACTGCTAGAGCACAAAAAGTTACGGACTGCAGCTTTAATGATGTGGCTTTAAACAACATTTAATTTTTTTTTGTTACGGTTTAATATGAGCTGATTTTCTCTAAATTACCTGGGGGGGGGAAATACACTGGTCCCTGGCAGAATACATAGATCATGCCCTGCTTTTGAGTGGTTCTTCGTTTACTGTGGGAATTATGGATGAGGGGCCCTGTTATCCCACAGTACCCACCATGCCGGAATGTTTCCACACCATGACTGTTATGTCAGGATTTTCACTCCATGACCACCACACTAGAGTTTGTTCACATCATGCCTACCAAGCCAGAGATTGTTCATGTCACAGCGGCCAAGATGGCCGCTACGCCTGAGCCCTCAGCCAAGATGGTCGCCGAGCCAGAGCCTTCAGCCAAGATTGCCGCCCAGCCAGAGCCTTCAGCCAAGATGGCCGCCGAGCCAGAGTCAGTCCTACCATGCCTGCAAAGCCAGAGCCTCCAGCTGTCATGACTGCCACGCCTGCAACGGCAGAGCCGCCATGCCAGAGCCCACAGCCGCCACTCCAGAGCCTCTCTGCATCATATTCGCCATGGCTAAGTCACCCAAAGAATTTTTTTTTTGGGGGGGGGTATGACATCCCCCAGCCACGGAGGCAGATCCCATGCCAACCGTAGCCCACACGGCAGTGCTTCACGGCCCAGGTCCACCACTGCACCACAGCCCTCTGCTCCATGACCTAGGTCTTCCAGTGCTTCACGGCCTAGGTCAACCACTACTTCACTGCCCAGGTCTGCCATTGCTTCATGACCCAGGTCCGCCAGTGCACCATGACCCTCAGCTCCACGGTTCATGCCCGCCTCTGCTCCATGGCCCAGGCCCGCCTCTGCTCCCGCATTTGTGAGGTCAGGCACTGAGGTTGGATGAGAAGGCCTGGCTTGCAGTCTCCGCTCTAATTCATCCCAACGGTGTTCTGTCGGGTTGAAGTCAGGATTCTGTGCAGGCCAGTCAAGTTCCTCCACACCAAACTTGCTCATCCATGTCTTTATGGACCTTGCTTTGTGCACTGGAGCGCAGTCATGTTGGAACAGGAAGGGGCCATGAAATTGTCCAAAATGTCTTTGTATGCTGAAGCATTAAAAGTTCCTTTCACTGGAACTACAGCCCAGGATACACTGCACGATTTTAGCAGTCCTATGAGATCATTACAGTCCTATGCGACATGGATCTTTTAAACTTGGGTACGACATGCATGTAGACTGTACGATGATGACACCTATTGACTTGTAGGCTACGATGCAAGTTTCTATAGATGAATGAAACGTTATCAGCATGCGCTAGTGGTGAATAAAAAAGACCATGATGAATCACACTTTGGCAGTTGCAGTTTTTATGTGTGCTGAAAAAAGAGGAAGCTGCAAAAGAGGAAAAAGAGCTTCAGGTAAGCAGTTTTAAGTTAATGAGATTATGTTAAGGGCTCAATTTTGAGTGTCATGGCAAAGGCTGTGAATACTTTATGAACATTTTATTAATTTTTTTGTTTAATAAATTTGCAAAGATTTCAAACAAACTTCTTTCACATTGTCATTATGGGGTATTGTTTGTAGAACTTTGAGAATAATGAACTTCCATGAATCCAATTTGGAATAAGGCTAACCTAACAAAATGTGGAAAAAGTAAAGCGCTGTGAATACTTTCCGGATGCACTGTATAGTCCTCATGTTACCATTGTATCTTGTCTAGCTTTGTTCACTGTTTGGTGAGTTCATGTCCATGGTCCAGTTTTTTTTCTTTATATTCATGCTCAAGCCTTTTCAACCCAAATCTTTTTGTATCGGTTCACACTGGGATTTAAATAAACTGCACATGGGTTCACTTTAACCTGCTGTGGATACGTTACAGTTATATTGTATGTTGTTTTAATGAAAATAAAAAATGAAGTGTTCTTTCTATTGCTACCAGGTTAGACATGTATTGTAATGATTTGTTAGTGCCTGATGATATAACGCGCTTTAATAAAAGAAGGTAAAAAAAAATACATATGATTTTAATGAATTAAATATGTATTAAATTACAAGTAAGTTTAGTGTACTCTTAAATGTAGTTTTATGTGCCCTGCAGTGACTAGTAGTTTGCAGCTAATAGAGATATTCACGCTTTTTTTTTTTTTTCTTCATTAAAGCACGTTCCACAAACATTGCAGTCCTACTGTACCTTTACTAGCAATGAAACACCAAATATAGAACATTCACAAGATCAATGCACTAATCCACAAGAAACTGATTAACATAAACTAGCCGTTACACACTTTCAAGTGGTGAGAGACACAGACTCTCTCACCTCCCTATAATAAGGGAGACATCCAAAATGTGTATTGTTGGTGTGCCTTCAGGAACAGGGTTGGGAAACACTGTGTAGTGTATTCTAGCCTTAAACCAACAACTCACTGAATGTTGTTTAGATTGGGGGAAAAAGTATATAGGCTAGCAAACACTGTCCCAATTTAGTTGTGGCAACACTGTGCCATTCCTCTGGCTGCTCAGATTATTTTTGCTGGGGAAAATCTGATACATTTTTGGTCATGACCAACTACATAATGATGGTAAAATCATGCGTTTGTGTGTTTTTCCCCACTTATAATTTAAAACAACTTAATTCTTTATTATTATAAGATCAAAATAAATGTTCTGATTTATTTAAAAATAAAAAATACATGCATTTTAAAATGTTAATTTTAAATGCATCACAATCCTGTGCACTCCTGTGGCTTTGTAAGGCCAAAGAAAAATATCTTGATTTTTAAATCGTTAAAGAAATATCACGCAACATGATTTTAGAAGAGAAAAAAAGCATGATGCTTTATAATGCGGGGATTATAAGAAAAGATGAAGATGCAAGTACATCGCTTGGCTCTTCATTTGAACAAATGTTTGAAGTTTTCATTCACAGACTTTAATTTTTTTCATATGGCTTTTTGTATAAAAGTACTATTGCAGATTGTTAACAAAGATATGTAAGTTCTATACATCAGATAGAAAATACAGTGTACAGTTTAAAAATAATGCTTGATAAATTAACCATTTATTTGATCTAACTACATAAAGATTGAATCATTTTATGATCTGGTTACAGAAAATTACTTATGATAAATGCAAAACTTTCTTTAAAAACTAAGAGTTACAATATGTTTCTATGGTCAATCAATGTATTCTTCACATCTACTCTTCATTTCAAGTGACCTTGTCTTTGCTTTTCAATCAACAGATATGATTATATATTAGATATTACATCACAGAAATTCAGTAATTTGTTTTATTATGATTGGGTTCATTAGAAAGGATTAGTTAAGGAGACATAATCAGTCAAGGATTTTAAATTATATTTGTTTCTGATTTAGTTGTCTTTCATAGTGATCATGGAACATAAGAAAGAGAAGATTCTAGTAGACGCTGCTTCTGTTGGTTTTGTATCTACATCCCTGTACAGTCCACCCGGCAGGAAGCCAGTTTACTCAGTGGTGACACACACAGGCTGGGAATAGGCGCTCTGGATGCTGTCGTGTTTGGCAGACACGATGACACAGTAACGCGTTGCAGGTTTTAGGTCAGTAACTGTAGCGATCTCAGTCGTGTACACGGACAGGGCCCCCTTTGCAGGCAGAGACAGGGTGTCCTCTGTTAGGATCAGAGTGTAGGAATCTGCCCCTGTCACCCGAGACCACTCGACCTGCAGTGCCTGTCCTGTCACGTGAGCAATCTTCACCTCGGGGACGGACAGCTGGTCTGTAGAGGCAACAGCACTGATTAAATATTTGACTTAGTTTGCTATATAATGCTTTAAAAACATGTCTGGGGAATATTTCTATGCAACAATATATAAATATATATTTCATGGTTGTATTTGTTGTACTGCCTTTATGGTGATATTTTTTTTTTTACATTGTATTACAGTATTTTATAAAGGGAATCTAAAGAGAAAACACAAACATCCAGACTCATTACAGTTATGAGAATTTTGAGAATAAATGTGCTTAATTGTCATAAAAAAAACAAAATTCCATGCTTATGAATTATAGCTCCGTTTATACTTATAAGTATTATAGATAGATTTATAGTTATAGTTACATTTATATTACTTTTATAATTACTTAAGTCATGCATTTGCTTTTTCAGTGTGTATGCTCATAATCCATTATACACTGATTTATAATCATGATTTAATTAGTCAGTCATATGGTTCCATGAATGTATTTATAAAGATGCAGCCTGTATTGCTATAATGTTATTATATTATAGTTACAATGACTTTTTAGTAATTCAGATTTATTTCTGTCAAATAAGTGAATATATTGTTATTAATAGCCGTGTTGTTCTTATAAATACTTAGTGATATATATTGTAATAATACAGTTACTAACCTCTATAAATGCATCATTGATGGCTTTAAAGGGATAGTTCACCCAAAAATTAAAATGACTCCATAATTTCCTCACCCTCAAGCCATCCTAGGTGTATATGACATTATACACTGATTTAAATTATCAAAATAACTATAAAATAGTTCCAGAGACACTTGTTTGCTGTACCAATTAGTTATCAATTATGTATTTAATGGCTATTTAATGTTAATGTTTGCATTAGAAATCATGAATGGTAATTTTGATGTGTTAAAATCTATATCTTCTCAGCCATATGCATGTTATTGCTTATAGCAGTTTGAAATTATACTTTAAAAAAGAAATTACCTCTCGCAGTTCATAACGCTTGTGCTGCGCGTCAGACGTCATACGTCACGCCAGTTACCGTCGGAAGAGAAGGCGGAAGCTAGATATTTTACTTTATAACATGTTAAATATGGATATTTTTCTTACACAAACCCATCGATTCGCTTCAGAAGGTGTGGAGCACTTTTATAATGGATGGATGCACTTTTTTTGGGCTGCCATTATAAAGCTTGGATTTGCCAGGACATTTTTTAATATAACTCTGATTGTGTTCATCTGAAAGATGGATTATAAGAAAATGCATGACTTATAAGTAATAATTAAAAAATATTACAAATGTAACTAACTGTTCTTATAATGCAGTATAGGTCTTAATGAGTCTTTATAAACATATTTTTTAGAATAGAAATACTTATAAATAATTATAAATGGGGCTATAATTCATTATAAGCATGGACTTCATAGAAAGTGTTACCGACATTATCTTTATACAAAATATAATTTTTTTGCCATGAATGTTTTTGTGGGAGTCACCCACCTTAAACTTTATGAAAATCAATTATTCTCAAAGAATGTTTAAAGTATTTTATATCTAAATATATTTGGTTACACTTTATTTTAAGGTGTCCTTGTTACAGTGTAATTATACATTTAAGTACTGAGTAATACTAATTAACAACATGTACAACATGTAGGAATAGGGTTTCGTTTAGGGTTAATTTCATGGAATAATGCATAATTTACTGTTATTACTATAGTATATGTAAAATGTACTACAAAGTAGCCTACATGTAACATGGACACTGTAAAATAAAGGGTTACCATATATAATAATTTTTATATATAGCTTTGTGTATCCAAACGGCTCTTAATTATTGTGCTGTAAGCTGTGAACGTGTCTGTAGTTCATCTCACCAGGAGTCAGTTCTGCATTCAACCTCGCATATTTCAGATTTCTCTTCCGACGGTTCACGGTTTGGCCTGTAAAAGATTTGTGTTAATATTTCATTTCATTTTGCACATGCAAGATTAAAGGGAACATATTATGCCTAATAATAATAATATATATATATATAATGCTCAATAATGCCTGCAGAGCCAGAGAACATAAACAGGAATAGTTTAGTTTGATTCTAGTTTTAACTCATGTTGCCATCTTGCTTTTATCCACTAACGTTATTAGTACAAGCATGTTGTAGTGGACCCTGTTCGAATGATGGCCAAAACTTTACTAATGAGTTTTATAAAGTTTATTGTTCATCAAACAAAAGATGAAGCATCTGTTTTCACTCCAGAAAATCACTGTAAGAGCTGAATACACAATACAAAAAGTGCGCATTATCCATAAACTCTCTCACTCCCTTGCATTATCATAAGCATATACAGCGAAGAACCATAATAACACTCGTTACTCGTAACTAACAGTAAAAAAATATATACAGTCTACGTGCATGTCGTACCCAAGTTTAATAGATCCATGTCGCACAGTATGATTTTGCCTTTTCAGGGGGTGCTTAATAAACTGGTAAAATTTATATCGGTAAAACAACTCCAATAAAGCATTATAAAGTGCGCGGTCTCCCTTTCATGACTGCCGTGACCAGTATCGCTCCGCACTGGAGACTATAAGCTGGATCGCGAATAGTTGGTACCGATCCATCCTTGAGCTTTAACTTTTTAGCGAAACCTGCCTTGAATTGTCCCTTGTTCAGGCAATGCACCTGCATTGCTTATAAGACATTGTTGTCGCTGTAGCTGCTCGATCAGAAAACGGCGGACAGTGTACAACTGGCTGAGATTAAGGGGCTGTTATATTATAATAGATTACAGATTAAGGGGCTGTAATATTATAATAGATCCCCTTCCTACATCAGAAGGGGAGAGAAATCTGAACGGCTTGTTTTTCCACAGGCTTGCAGAAAAAGGCTTACCAAAACAAAGTTACTGGGTTGGTAGATGTACTGGGGACCCGATTATAGCACTTATGCCGCGTTCCAGGCAACCCGTGTTTTTCCAACCTTCTACACGTGAAGGTGCACTGGAACGGCAGTCAAACCAGTGACTTCCCCCTGTGAACTTGTACTAGATCGATGTACTCCCAGTTACGCGCTCTGACGTCACATAGCCCACGAAACCACAATGGCAGCCCCTACGGATGCGGTGTTTATGAAAGTCGTACATAAAATAAAAGGTATAACAGCTTCTCTTGCCTTATGCGCCGTTTTTTCTCCTCCGTTTCGCTCAAATAAGCAAGGAGTAAGCACCTTTGGCGATAGAAATGATTGTAAATGAGCATGAGCCCCGTATGGTCCGCCATGCTTTGTTTACATCTAGCTACCACAATTACTTGCACTCAGGCAGTTTGGCGTGACTTTGCCTGGAACGCTACAAAGTCGTGAGTCGTGGTTTGAAGTCGTAGCTTACGGGCTCAAAAAGTCCCCTTTAAAGTCCCAGTGAACCGGAAGTTGCAACTGATTTTATTTCAGTGCTGTGACGTATTTCCAAGTGAAACGGAATATTGAATAGAGGGCAGGGTTTTCTTCAGCGCTCCTCCTCTCCATCTCTCGCTCATAGCAGACTAACGGTTGGAGGGGAGTGGTTAAGGATATTCAAACCCAAGCTGTCAAACTGACATCATCTGAGAAGGAACGCCATTCCAGACCGGGAGTTACTTTTCAGATTTTGATTAAAGATTACCACGGCAAACAATTTTTTTCTGTGTATTAACTTGCACGGAATAATTGTTCACCCTGAGGACTTTAAATAAAGATGTACCTGCCAAATATGCACTTACTTAAATTAATATGTATGGTTTAAATAACAGTTAAGGTCAACTTCCTCAGAAAATAGTTAACATTTTTCTCTGTTCATTAAAAATAATTATACCATGGTCTGTCTGAATACCCAGTTTGCACATGGATATAATCTGTGTGTTATCTGACGGTTATGTGTGGTAACTGTGTTACATCTGTGCTGCTTTAGTCTCACAATATTGCTTAAATGTGATTATTAAACTTTAAAAGGCTATGATTTGATTAATTAAACACAAGCACTGCATGTTTCAAAGTAAAAATGCAGTGCTGTTGCACATTCTACATGCTCGCTCTTTTAGATGAATTAGAGGGTGAATTAAACACCAAATAGCCCACATTTATGCCAAGTGATTGTCTTGATCTACTGCTGATGAATAATGAATATTTTAATTTATGGAGTTTAATATCATGGAGCGGTAGCCTTTCTGTAAAGTCGCACTTTGGCCAGGAACGTTTTGATGTCATTTTCTTTTCATATTACCTCTGTATAATGCCTATAATAATGTAATGTTTATAAGCGCAGCGCTACTTTGTTAATGTAACCTCTATAATTCTTCTGTTCCACAAGCGCCACCTACTGGCAAAGAGTGAATTTGCATATTGACTTATATTTGACCCATATTTTTAGGCAGCATACACACAGTGTTGTATTAACTGGTGTACTGACAAGATACATTTTGAATATAGCAGGAAGCTAAAACTTTCTGAATTATTAGAAAATAATGCTCAACCAAGGTGGTTGCTCTGTGGCCGTTACACCTCGGAATGGAGTTAATTATTACAAAACGTCATTTTAGAGCTAGTAATGGAGGCTTGAGCAGCTGATAGCAGACTAATGCAGTTATTAGAGAGAGAGAGAGATAATGGGCCAGATTTACTATTTACTGATCGGGTATGTCTTTAGTGAACGTAAAAGTTGAGTAAGAAATCGGATGTGTTCCAATGAATTGGATCCGTGCAGGTCTTAAACCGGACCTAATATGACTAATGTTAATCAAACAACAAAAGAAAAGTAGAAAATTACCCCATGCTTGACTAAATATCTTTAATATATTTATTAAAAATAAGTGTATAGTTAATTTATAGAGTGAAGACGAAGCAGTCTTTTTTATATTTGATTATTTCATTTCTTTCTTGACTTGCTACTGTTAAATAGACCAACTGTAGCTGAAAAATAAAGCACTGTTTTTGTCATATTGTTTGTAATTTGCATTTTTGCTTATTTTTAAAAGCAAAGATAAGATTAAATTTAAATATCTATATTGTAATTATAAAATTACATTTAAAAAATATGAAATTACTCATATCATGAAATAAGATTTTGGTCATCCCAACCTGCTCAGCATAGTGAATGTTAACATGATTGATAATGTAATTGTTGCAAACATCTCTGTAAGGATGTTCACACTGGCAGTGGCATGTCATTATTATTGCAATTAGAGGAGGGAATGGTCAAAAAGCAGGGCAGAAACATGCTGGCCAAGTGAGTTTTTAGTCAAAAAATGTATAAAACAATGAATTGCTGTGGTATCGATTCACTATCGGTACCGAGGTATTTTAGTCTGGTATCGTATCAAAGTCATAATTTTGGTATCGTGACACTATGCGGTTCTTTGCCTCCACGACGTGCATTAAAATAGTTCAAAGCACAGCTAGCCGTGGATTATCCCTTACATGCATAAATGCATTGTCAGTGCATCTTCAAGCTACACTATGTAACACTGTTAGGGGTTTCTTGTATGAAATGTACCAAATTTTAAAACTGAGTATATAAAAAAATCTGAATCATCCAAAATCAGTATGCACAAAAAAAGTATGATTATGTCTAGACTTAGTTATGAACCACATGTCCTTCTTTCTTCTTACCAGTAACTCTAGAGGCAAGACTCTCGCCGGCAATGTTCCAGGCGGTCACAGCAACATTAGAGGCCAGCAGGCCAGAGACCTGACAGCTGAGGCTTGAGGTGGCACAGACAAGCTCCCGGCCGTCAGAGCGCAGCTGGTAAACCCTGTATTCTGTGGTAAGAACAGATGACTCCCAGGCCACTGTGGCGGAGGAATTATCACCCGTGAAGTTGACGTTCATCGGCGGACAGGGCACTGAAGGAAAAAAGAGTAATAGATCAGGTAAGAGAATATTCTCTACAAGTAGTTATCTTGAAATGCTGCATGTTCTTTGACAGTGAAGGTCTTATATTTAGTATATCTAGATGTTTCAGAAACACTGTCTTTAGTATCTTGGCTTGACACTGTATCATTCTTCTGAAATCCGTCTGCCTTAGATTTTTAGATGTGTTTAAACTTTTGTGAACAAATATAGAAAAAAATTTGACTTGTCGTCTGGTACCTGTGACATTAGTAACCATCTGAGATAGTTTGCTGATCCCAGCTGGGTTTTGTGCAAGGACTGTCACATTGTAAGGGGTGCTACAGGGCACAGGTAATTCAAAGTAGCTGCCGTTTGTCCAGTAGGATGACATGTTCATACTGGACTGTGGGTTGTCTTGGATATGGCCGGTCACTTGCACCAGGTGTGTGATTTTAGAACAGTCCACAAAACTCCAGTAGACCCTGACTAGAGTGTCACTGCCCATCAGATGGGTTCTCACCCTCACGGAGCCAGGAGGACATGGGACTGCAGGAGAGTTCAACAGAGGGTCAGTTAATATCAGTGCTGTTATTGTTAACTAAAAGTAAAACTACTCAATTAAAATAAATCTGACATAAATATTAGATGAAAAACTAAAACTAGAAATGTTGTCAATTTAACTTGAAGTACTAAAATGACTAAAACTGGGGGGTGGAATGACAAAAGCATGCAACACAATTAATGTTAGAAAATTATGTTATATAAATTCTATACACAATTATCGCTACGTTAAAATATGTGAATTATAAAAAAGAATTCAAATTAAAAATCCAGTTGTAGTAATTTGAATATCATACTAAAACACATAACAGTTTTTTGTTTTATATTGTATATTCTTTAGATAAATAGATCCTGTAACATTCTCAGTAGGGGTGGGTGATCTTCCCAAAAATTTCATATCGCGATCTTATAACAAACAATCACGATCCATGATCTGAATCGCAATCTTCCCAATTTTAGATGTACTATTGAGAATATCCAGACTGGAACAAGCCTATTGGCCTATTGCTGAAACACAGTATTGCATTAAACAATCAGTTGTCAAAGCTATTAAACTTTAAAAAACTGCATAGTCTTCATTGTATTAATTAAATATACATTGATTCTTATTAAAACTACTAAAGTTATTCAGTCAAGAGCAGTGAGTGATTTTGTCTTTTGTGTAACATTAATTAACATTAACATTAACTTTCCCAACTGTTTATTCACTTAAAGGGTTAGTTCACCCCAAAAAATCCTGTCATTAATTACTTACCCTCATGTCGTTCGACACCCATAAGACCTTTGTTCATCTTCGGAACACAAATGAAGATATTTTTGTTGAAATCCGATGGCTCAGAAAGGCCTCCATTGGCAGCAAAGACATTTCCTCTCTCAAGACCCATAAAAGGTACTAAAGACGTCATTACAAAGTCCATCTCACTACAGTGGTTCTACAATCATTTTATGAAGCAACGAGAATAGTTTTTGTGCGCAAAAAAAAAACGAAATAACGACTTATATAATGATGGCCGATTTTAAAACACTGCTTCCTGTAGCTTCGGAGCGTTATGAATCAGCGTATCGATTCATGATTCGGATCACGTGTCAAACCGCCAAACTGCTGAAATCACGTGACTTTGGCGATCCGAACCGCTGATTCGATATGCTCTGAAGCTTCAGGAAGCCGTGTTTTGAAATCGGCCATCATTATATAAGTCGTTATTTAGTTTTTTTGCGCACAAAAACTATTCTCGTCGCTTCATAAAATTATTGTAGAAGCACTGTAGTGAGATGGATTTTTAACGACGTCTTTAGTACCTTTTATGGGTCTTGAGAGAGGAAATGTCTTTGCTGCCAATGGAGGCCTTTCTGAGCCATCGGATTTCAACAAAAATATCTTCATTTGTGTTCCGAAGATGAACAAAGGTCTTACGGGTGTCGAACGACAAGTAATGACAGAATTTTCATTTTTGATTTAAGTATTTGTTGATATTTGGACTGGAAACGACAAAAATACTAAGTAAGAAAAGCATTTTTTGCAGTATACTTTGCCCGTCCGTGTTCCTCCGTCTCTCAGCGCTCACACAGAAAGCGTGTGTCTCTTTCACAGTTTAATGCGCTTTTAATAACTCTTTTAAAATAAAGCATGTCCCGCAGTAGACTGCATTTTACGACAGTCACATTACATGATTTGACTGATTTGGACGTGAACTTTAGGTTTTTAAGGAGGGGTGAAAGCACACCGCTTTACAGGAAAGGAACGGCATGCGGCACAATGGAAAATTTTATTTTGATTATCACGTTTTCATAATCGCTAGAAGCCAAAATTTGAAACCGAAACTCAACATGCACGAAAGACACATGATAGAGACACAAGATATAATTTGGCCAGTCAGCACAGCCATCTAATAGCTAGTCATTGCTGTGTTTTAACATTATTACGAGGACATAAAAGATCTTTTCGCTTGAAAAGTAGATAGTGGACGTCTTCAAGATTGATCGCGATATAAAATTGTCAGATCGCCCACTCCTAATTCTCAGACATATCTGGTTGTATACCTGCTCCCCTCTCGATTGGCACAGTGATGGAGCTGTTACAAGTTCCATCTGAAGCCTGTGCAGTGAAGTTGTACAATGACCCACAAGTCAGTCCACTGATGCTGCATGAAGTGCCTGTGGTGTCGCAGTGAAGTGTGCTCCCATCCATGGTTTGAGCCCATGTGGAGTACTTTAGCGAACCTTGGCTCTCCACCCAGGAGAGTGTGGCAGTCCTGGTGTCACACTGCACTTCTACACTCATGTTCTGTGGCTCACAGGGCACTATGTAGACCAGAAGGAATACAGCATGTCACAGATTTCACGCCAAAATGTTATGCTTTTCATTTAAAGCAAATGTGTGGACTCACCAGTATGGAAGGTGACCTGCTGACTAGCCAAGCTGGTGCAGTTTCCAGCCGAAGCAGTTATGCTAACGTCGTAAATCTGTCCACAGTGCAAGTGATGCAGGGTGCAGTTGTTGGTGGTGCTTCTGCAGGTTCGCACATCTCCGTCTCTACCGCTGGCCGTGAGCGAGTATGACTCGGCAACCAAAGAGGGCGACCACAAGGCCATCATACCGTTTGAGTCACACACTGGATTCACTGTTACATTCTGAGGAACACACGGTGCTGTAAGAGAATTAAATAGAGAGGAAGTGTGTGTGAATTATGCAGATTTTATGTAGCTCTCAAACCTCACACATGTGCAATGCATCTTCATGCGACAAGTTGTGTACCTGTGTTCATCTTAATAGGAGGACTCCGCAAGCTGCTGCATTTGTCGGAGGATGCAGAGATTATAATGGTGTACTGCATTCCACACTTCGCTCCGACCAGGTCACAGGACGTGCTTGTACTGTTGCACATCAAATTGCTTTGGTCTTGACCTTCAGCTGTGGCCACATAGAAGGAGGATCCTTCATTCACCTGCCAGCTAATTGTTATATGGCTGCTGTAACAGTCCGTATGTGCAGTGATGGAGGCGAGGGCACATGGAGCTGCAGACAGAAATGACAGATATCATCGACTGACAGACAGACAACACAAACCTGAACAGTTGGTGGATGCAGCTTGAAAGCTCTGGGAGTTTACAGACTAGGATGTTTGAATGTGTTTGCACCTGTCTGAATCTGGAAGGCGTTGCCATGTGCGCTGCTGCAGAATGAATTCATAGCAGTGATGTGAAAGGTGTATGTGGCTCCACACAGCAGGTCGGGAACATTGCAGTGCAGATCTGTAGCTGAGCAGCTGGAGTTAGCGCCACCCCTTTCCACTGCCAGTACAGAGTAAGACTCTGCGCCCATTGCTTGTAACCACGTCACCCAGGCTGAGTTGGTAACGCAGTCCAGGATTCCTACCTCTCCTTGCGGAACACAAGGAGCTAAAAACACCCAAATACAATACGTTAGCTTATTGCTTGTATCGGCATTTCCACAAAGACATCCTTGGCAGTAAAAATGTCTGTCTGTACATATGGCACAATACATATGGTGCCCCTGTAGGGACATGGTGGTGGAAAAAGATATGCTATTGCGTTCTCACAAAGGTTTTGCGTTCCCCTAAGAAACTTTTGCAAGACAACGCAAATGCATTGACATACTGTATATTTTTCCACCACCATATGGCTCCGTAAATACATGTACATGTAAGGAGGTATTAATCAGTTGGTATTTGGCCTCGCAACATCAGCTGATAATTGTGTGTACTGTGTGCTTTCATTAAATTGTTTAATATATATAATTATAGATCTGCTAGAGATGTGCAGATCAGCTCTAACGTCACCCGAATCCGCTGTTAAAAATAAATCATCCACCTGAACTTATGATTTTCTCTGATTTAGAAATCTGATCGTCACCTTGTGATTGTTCTAATTCTGAGTGTTAAGAGTGATTATATGGCAACATAAGCGTAATACACTGAAGTAGGCTGCTTTTGAATAAACATTTATTTAAAGTACAAGATCTTCTTTGGCAAATTTATGTTTTCTTAATAGCCTAAACACAGGATTTACCCCCTTCAAACTTAAATTGGAATGTCACTGTTTCCGTCACTGTAACTTTCTGAACACACACACACACAATAAATTAAATATGTCTAGCCCAAGCAAAAGCTGGATATAGGCTAATTTATTTGTTTATTGTTGTACATACAACCGTACATAAGTTAACTTTACTTAATGTCTTAATTGTACTTAATTGTAAAAATCTAGTAATCTGTACTATTCACATACTATACCTTGTTTACTCAGAAAACCCAAGTTAAGATTAATTGATTGGTATGAGTGCCATTTTGTCAAGTAAAACAACTCACCATTATGGTGATAAGTGTTCCTTTTGGTTGGGTACTTGGAACATTCATATTATTGTAATTCTCTTCCTACTGATGCAGCGGTGCAACAAGCAATCACGGTTATTTGGTTTCAATGGAAGATAAGTAATAAATAGGTTGCTTTTAAAAGTTGACCTAGCTTCTGACTGAATAACTATAGTTAATGATTTAGTCAGAAATTAGTTCAGCTTTTAAAAAGGCACCTACGTAATACTTCCTTCATGTGGTATAATGATCGTTTACAATTTTATTGCTAACATTTACGTCATAAACATTAATTGTGTTGATATAATCCCTCTCTATTTGTGACAATATCTTGCAATTGATCATGCTTGAGTCACACACAGACATCAACATTCCTTCCTTTTGTTTTTAATTTTCCTTTTTGAAATATCTCTAGGATCTATTTAGCCTCCATTGATACTTAAACAAGTGACCCCGCAACTGCGTAGCTTAATGAGATTCTGCAAATTAGTGCCTTATGAAAAAAAATTCTTTAAAGACGTTAATATCTCCATCATTAATGATTTATCTCATTCACCTGCAATTAATTCATAAAGTTATTTTTTTATCATTTGGCCTGCCTGACCTGCGGATTATCCGCAGTGTCCGTGGATATAACCGCGCATCAATAATATCTGCATCCTGTCCTCTGTGGTTTTGTGGTAATTTTGTGTTGTTGTGAAAGTTACCTGAAGTAACATTGACAGCAGTGCTGGGCTGGCTCTCACAGCCACCCCTGACAGATGTCACAGTGATAGAATATGACTGTCCGCATGACAAGCCAGTGATTGAACAGCTGGTGCTAGTGGAATCACATGACAGGAAAGCTCCTCCACTGGTCGCTGCTCTCACATGGAAAGATTCTGCATCTGGATTAGCTGCCCATGTGACAGTCATGAAGCCAGCAGAGCAGTTTACCTGCACATCAACGGCGTGAGGAGGACAGGGCGCTAAAAAAGAAAGGCACTTTTCATACAACTGTTCTTAATGGTGGCTGCCATGATACATTGCTAAGTGGATGTTACTATGGGGTTGATAAAGTGGTCTGAAGTGGCTGCTTTGAAAGTTCCACAATGTTTACACTAGGAGTTTCAAACCCTGCTCCTGGAAAAGGGACCTTCCTGCAGAATTCAGCTTCAACCCTGCTCCTACATCCTGCCTGTAATGTCCAAGTAACCCCAAACACAACTATTAGCTGGTTCAGGTGTGTTTGATTGAGGTTGGTGCTAAACTCTGCAGGATTGTAGCTCACCAGCAACAGGGCACTCTTCAAAAAGTCAACCTTCAAATGGCTTACTTATAAAACACACACACACACACACATCACCTTCAACATAAAGTGGGCATTTTAGCAGTCTGAGTGTGCGACTCACCAGTATGCACTTGTGTGAACAAACTCTCTTCGCTACTGCATGCATGGTTCATGGACAGCACAGACACATTATATGTCTGTCCGCAGAGCAGATACTCCAGGTTACAATGAGTCACGCTGCTGTTGCAGTAATCCATATGGGTGCCATCTACAGTGATGCCCTCAGCCTGGTAGGACAGTGCCCCACTGGCACTTTGCCACGTCACAGCCGCAGAGTTAGACAGGCAAACGAGAGATGCTTGCACGTTGGAAGGTGTACATGGAACTAAGGAAGAGGAGGAAGATGAGGCATTAATGGATAGTGAGGTTGATTTGGGTTTGTCAATGAAGACAGACATCTGACATCAGCCGATTACATCAGAAAAGCTAGGCTGTGTTCGAAATCGCCTCCTATATCCTTCAATAGGCACTATTTGAGGGGACTGCAATTTGCAGTGGTGTCCAAAACCATAGTGGACATTATCAAGTACACTCATTCAATCCCACAGTGCACCGCAATAACAAGTGTACAACCAATGTACAACTGCTAGAGAAGACCTATAATGCACTGTGAGGGTCGTGCTGGATGAATTCCCACCTCTGACCAGAAGTTCAATCATCCATCAATCCATTTTCCAAACCGTTGGTCCAATGTGGGTACAGCGTAGTATCATACAGGTATAAATTCATTTTTAAGTTGTTTAATTAAGGTTTATACATGCTAGATTCCATGAAAGAGCTCAAGATGGGTCAGTTTGCTAAATTTCAAAGCATTATTTAACAGCAAGCACAAACTATGCAAAAGCATCAGCCCTTCCGGTGAACTCAGTGTCTGAATTCACTCACTCGTTTTCATTCACTCCTTTAAGTGAACTATATTAGTGGAGTAATGTAGGGAATAGTGAATGAGGGTATGGGGGGCGATTTCGAACACATCCCTACTGTCTGTAGATCTGATAGTGGCCGTTGAATAGCCATTAAACAGCAGTGCAGGAAACATGGTCATATTCTTCATTCCCATTTGTGTGATTGCATGTTGTTGAAAGTGTAGTGTATTATTTGAAAATTCCTAACCTGAGTGTAATGTTGAATAGGCATTTTGGCTGTCACAATGGCTGTCCTGGGCAGTGATTGTTAGGTTGTAGGCTTGGCCACAATGCAGGCTGTCTAATTTGCAGCTGGAGGTGGGACTGCTACAATGTGTTTGGTGCCCATCTGGACTAGATGCATAGACCAGGTAGGAAGCAACGTGCTCTCCTTGTTCCCATGACACTACACCCGTGTGACTGTCACACTCCATTTGAGTGACGATTCCCTGTGGCTTACATGGAACTGTTCAATTGCAAAGAATAAGATTATAAATATAATGATAGAAAAACGGACAAGAAACATTTAGTTCTAAATAACTGTGAATTATGTGTGTCCAGTCGTCTTACCTGTGTCCAGGTCTACGTTATGACTCTGTGCGCTGGTACACGTGTGGTCGGAGGCAGTCACGCTGATGCTGTATGTGAGTCCACACAGTAGATTAGTGAACTCACATGTGGTGCTGGTGCTGTTGCATGATGACGCAAAGCCCCCACTGCCCTGAGCGACAGCGGTGTATGAGAAAGCTCCTTGGCTAGGCTTCCAGGACACATCAACCACACCAGATTGACAGCTCAGGTTTGCCTGAATCTGGTTGGGAATGCATGGCACTGGGAACAAAATTGGAAATTGAAGTTGGGGTCATTCTCATAAGGAAAAAGTTCAACTGCATTGTGTGCTTTATTAGAGATCACTTACCTGAATGCAGTGTTGTGATTGCACTCTTGGACACATTACAGTGGTGGCCAATGGCAAGCACACTGATGTTGTAAATGGAACCGCAAACAAGGTTAGGCATAACACAGGAAGTATTTGTGGTGTCGCATCCTGTCATCTGGCCACCTGTGCTAATGGCATGAACCTCATATGATTCTGCCCCCGTACCGGGATTCCACTGCACATGGGCTGAGTTTGAAGAGCAGAGCAAATTTGACTCCACTTGCTGAGGTGGACAGGGTACTGTTCATATGAGAGAGAGAGAGAGAGAGAGAGAGAGAGAGAGAGAGAGAGAGAGAGAGAGAGAGTCAGAAAGAGATAAGTGAAAAGCAATGTCCCAAAACTACAGAAAACTGTAAAAAAAAATTGCATTTCATTAGGTCACAGCTAAACTTTCAAGTTAAAAAAGAACAGTTGAAGAATTTAACCCTTCAATGCATGAATGTTTCGCCAATCATTATTACATATTCTGGTCTTTATCGACCTGAATCTATATCTAACACGGACGGATCTCTGTCCCGACAATATAAAAATCTCCTGATATTAGAGTAACAATTGCAGAAGAATGACAAAGCATATTTTGTGACCTTTTGGAGCTTGGAAGGGTTCAGTTTGAACAGATGTTTTATACCATCATCATTCCCAGTACATTCAGCATCTGGCTCATATTCGCCATCTCAAACATATTCTCAAAACTATAATTTTTAACATCTTCAAGATCAATATTGTGATTGCTGACAGCTTCTTCACCAGATCCACCATCAAGTGACAGTGACACTCATATTTGATTGCGTTCAGTTCTCTGCAGTAAATCACTGAGAGTTTTGCTGATGATTCTTCCTATTCTTTTGTTTTCTGAACAATCGCTTCATCAATGTATATCAGATATTGCCACCTTGTGGAATAAAGGTGAATTGCACCTATTCAAAGATTCAATTATTGTTGTGCAGAAAAAATATACTTGCACTGTTACACACCTCGGGTCGTTAGCGACCCTATACAATTTTTACAAAAAATGAATGGGGAAAAGAAGGCATTCTTTCATAAAATATTTTTTTTTCTTGGTATATTGTTTATAATTAATTGATTGAGGGATACTAAGAAGGTTGATGTCTAACTTTAAAAAATTTATGAGGAGGGTAGTGAATGACTTCCCGGGTCACTAAAGACCCGAGGTAAGCGTTTAAGGGTTAAAATATTTATTTAAAAAATAATGAAATAAAGTTTGGTGTCCTGTTAATTATATTAGTAGTCAATCATATGGACATCCCTGAGAAAGACTCTTGAAAAATGATTACTACTTTGCTACATGTATGTGGTGCATTTTATTTCATTTCCTCTTTCATACCAGATGCAACTGCCATGGATGTGCCAGGTTGGCTGTGGCAATGTCCATCATATGATACCATGGTAACATTGTATGTTTGTCCACAAGCTAGTCCCCTCAGTTCACAGTTAGTGGAGTTGCTGGAGCAGGTGGAGATCAGCCCTCCAGGTGTCTTGGCATTAGCAGTGTAGGAAATAGACCCATTGATAGGAGTCCACTGCACCTTTACAGAGTTAGTGTAGCAGTCCAGGTGTGTAGCAGTAACTTCTGGAGCACAGGGAACTACAGGAAACCAAATATAACATTACACATAAGAGAGAAATTATGTAATATTTAAAAAAATCTAAAGACAGAATGGATTTCTTTTAGCTAGAACAACAAAACCAAAACTAGATAAACATAACTGTACCTGTGGGGAAGTGATCTGTCTGACTGGGCAAACTGGAGCATTCATCTCCAACAGCAATCACCTGAATAGTGTAATCCTCTCCACAGATGAGATCACTAAGACTGCAATGTGTAACAGGCCCAGCGCTATCACAAGATATGAAATTGAATGTACTGCTCCAAGCGTAAGCAGTGTAGTAGAGCGCCCCCATGCTCCCGTTCCAAGACACATGTGCCTCAGCAGTGGCACAGTCCAGCACCACAGACACACCTGTAGGAACACAGGGCACTGCAAAAGAAAGAGAGTCAGCCTTATTCACCAAAGCCAGGAGCATATGAAAAATCCTTATTTGTTGACAGCACAACTGAAAAGCATATTAAAGGCCCACTGAAGGGGATTTAATAAGTAGGCTAAAGTTCCTTAATAACGTGTAGCATTATTCAATATGTTGATATATCGAACAGCTCCTTCCCCTTTTTAGAATGGTCATTAGTGTTTAGTTTATACCAAAGCTCGGCCAGAGCCGTTGAGCTCGGTAAAGGTGCAGTTTCCTCCTAATCTCTAAAAGTTTGTCCTCCTAATCTCCTCCATATCGCTTTAAAATACAGCATTCTGTGCAGAATTCAAATGGGTCCAATACATTGTCTGGTATGTGCCGAATTGTGTTATTGGTTCCACATGGTGACCACTGCTGGATTCTGCAGACACCAGGTACATCTGAGCATTTTCACTTGCTTCCCAGGTGAAACAGTCAAAAGAGGACCAGTTTCTAAGGGATGCATGGAGCTATACACAAAACAGGCAATCCCGATTAGCCATTGATCCCAGATTCAACCATAGTAACATTACAAGGTCCAACACTGGGATCAAGACACAGGAAAGCTGAAAGTGTACATGAACAAAATCACGCAATGCCAAAACAGTTTCCAGAACATTTCTTTTTAGAATTTCTCTGTGAAAGAGGCTTTAGAGTACAATACCTTTGCTGAGGTTTGTGTATTTGTGTCTATTATTTATGTTGAGGTTGGTTTGCGTGCATTACCTGTGTTAATAGCGCTCAGCGCACTGGGTGTTGAGTTACATTGGCGACTGGAGGCAATCACGCTAACATTGTAAGTTTCACCGCAGGACAGTTTGGGCATGCCGCAGCTTGCTGACCAGGACATGCATGTTCCTAAAGGCCCATCTGGGCCTTGCACTGTTGCTGTGTAGTATTCTGCACCATCAGCTGGCTCCCAGGATACCGTAGCAATATTGGAGATGCAGTCATTAAAGCCAACGATGGATGTGGGAGTGCAGGGCTCTGGAAAAATACAGAATAACATAAGCCAAGTCATTCAACAAGTGTAACATCGTTATGCCAATAGCCTAGACTGTTGTCCTTTAGAAAGCAAAAGAGTTGCATACTTCTTTGGGCACCGTGTATTTGGGTGCATGTAAGATGGTCCTAACCTGTCTGCAGTACTGAAGCATTGCTGGGGGGGCTCCTACAAACTTGTCCCACAACTTGCACAGTCATATAGTACGGCTGACCACAGTTGAACTCCGAGAACTGTGCACTGGTGTTACTGGTGGAGAGTTCCACACGGTGACCACTGATAGATTCTGCAGACACCAGGTACATCTGAGCATTTTCATTTGCTTCCCAGGTGAGGGAACCCACTTTCATGTCACAGTCGAAAGAGGACACCAGTTTCTGAGGGATGCATGGAGCTACAAACAATACAAGCAATCTTGATTAGCCAAACAGTCATTTCATTTAATGTTGTCCTTTCATTTTTATCAGCAACTTACCCATGTTGATGATCGTGCTTTTACTGGGATTACTGCTGCAGATTTGTGCGTTGGCAACGACTTGGACAACGTAAATTTCCCCACAATGCAGATCCTCCCAGATACAGAAAGTTGTGTTTGTTATGCAAACGTGTGTGTGGCCATCCTGTCCTTTGGCAATGGCGGTGTAAATATCTGCGCCATCACTGCCAGCCCAGCTTACAGCGCCCAGATTAACCTCACACTCTGCAAAGGTCTCAATGTGGTATGGCACACATGGGGCTATAATAAAAAAAAGCAGTGATTGATACACAACCCCATGACACAGCTCAAATGTGGTATAAATGTCAGAAGCCTTTTCTATGGAAATTTTGTATCACTTGTGAGTTTGTCTTTCATGACAGTTTATGAGTGTTGGGTCATACCAGTCGTAAAATGGGCAGGAGTGCTTGGTATGCTGCCACAGACATCATTTTCCCCCACTGTTGTGAAGGTGTAGGTCTGTCCGCAGAGAAGCTCCACTGTTAGCATCGTTTCAGATGTCTGGAACGAGTCGGCATGTCCTAGGTTGCTTGTGATAAGCACTGTGTAACTCAATGCACCTCTGCTGTGATTCCAGTTTAAGAGAACTGTGTTGTTATCACATGATCCTGAAACTGTCAGTTGTGTTGGCTGACAAGGTTCTGAAGGAACAGACAATTCAAAGGTTTTATTGTGACGTTAAAAATGTTGTCATTAAATGAAAACACCAACCAATTTTTTTCTCCCACTTTCCACTGCTTTGCCCTCTTCTTCTCTTGCTGCTCTCTTTCTTTTTGAAGACACAATCAGTTGGCCAGATTTCAAACAAATCTGAAATGTATCATAGGCCCTGTTTACACCTGGTATTAAGATGCGTTTTGGTTGATCGGATCACAAGTAGACGAGGGTCTCTTTTGTCCACTTTCAACCACTTCTGTCTTGATTTCTTCAAAGGCAGGGTCTATGGGCGGGTAAATGTATGGGCTTTTCTAATGAACTAATGGACAAAATAAGCTCACACAATTTACATATGAACATGTCCGGAGATGATGGAAAAATGTACGGAGAGCAGCAGCTTTCATTTCTGCTCTAAATAGCTCTAAACGTGGTGAGTGCGTGTTAGAAATCAGGAATGGTGAGAGGTCATTGTGCTTGGTATGTTTTTTTGTCTTTAAACCAAATTCATCAGCCGACAAAGTTTAAATTCCGTCTGGCTAGTGCGCTTCCCATAATGTTTACACATCAGGTCAGTCGGCGGAGAGTAGACGGTCTTTTGGGGCTGTTCAAACACATGCCCACCACGAGCATCTACACTACGAAAGAAATCCAATCAAATGTGTTTTCAAATACCTCTGGAAGTGGTCGAAAGTGGACAAGCTCAAAACGTTTTAGACCTCGTTTACAGCTGTATTTAGCATTGTCCACTTGTGATCCGATTGACCAAAACACATCTTAATACCAGGAGTAAACAGGGCCATAATGCTTGTCTAAGAAACATGACAAGTTTCTGCAGTATGCTAGGCTGTAGTGCAGGGATGGGCAACGCCTGTCCTGGAGTGCTGCTGTCCTGCAGAGTTTAGCTCCAATGCTAATCAGTCACACCTGAACAAGCTAATCAATGTCTTCAGGATTACTAATGCCTACGATTTTGGCATTCCTATAAAATCATTACAAATCACACTGTACGACATGGATCTAATAAACTTGGTTACAACATGTATGTAGACTGTACGATGATGACACCTATTGAATCATAGGCATCATCGTACAATGTGTACCGGGCATAACGCTACAGGCAGGTGTTTTTTTTTTTAGAAGAAAAAAAACTAAACACTATCCCTGCTGTAAGTGTGAGATCAATCACCAATCCAGACATGTTGGATTCCTCTTTATCAGGGGTAGCCAATCCTTTGTCTTGCATAGCCAGACCTTCAGACTGATGGAAGAAGGTCTGGACTCTATCACAGCTTTCATTGTTCAAGGACTGCCCAAGAGGACGTTTGACTGACATGTAAAGCAACCAATCGCAGTTAGTTTTGTTCCGCGTCAAGTTTAGGGGTGTGGAAATAAAAAAAGGACGATGTCCCTACAATAACAGACCAGCGTGCATATAAATTCTACTTTCAAGAATGTTGTCTGAGGCTGAGACTAGTCAACTAGTGTCAACTAGAGACTAGTGTTCCTGGAGGGCTACCTTCCCGCAGACTTCAGTTATTATCACACCTACCTGTTTTCTGAAGAAATCCTGAACACCTCAATTATCTTATTCAGGTGTGTTTGCTTAGGGTTGGATCTAAACTCTGCAGGATGGTAAGCCTCTAGTGGCCTGTTGGCCGTGACCAAAGAAATCCAACCCGGTTTAGATCAAGTTCAGTAGGCTCTCATCTCTCGCTATAAACATACTCTGTCAACTCAGGGTTGGGTCTCTCAGGGTTATTTCAAGGGACCAGCAATGCTAGATTTTTCAGCAGGGAAGCTGGGCAGTTTCATCTCTAAAATGCTTTCACTGTGAACCACTTTAATTTGGTGCAAGAAATACAGAGGGAAGGGTTCTATTGCATGAGATATGCGTAATTTTGATTGGTCCAGTTTTAATTGGCAATCTTTTACCCAGAAAAAAAGAAAGTTACACTGTAAAATTTATAAGTTGGCTTAACTTATAGTGAGGAAACCCGTTGCCTTAAAATTATTAAGTAAAAAAAATAAGGGTGAAGATGTCCTAGGCCACTATTGTATAAAAAAAACAGAATTTTGAAGGATAGAATGCTCTACCTGTTTGAATGTATACAGTGCTGCTGACGTCACTGTGGCAGTCTCTACTGTAGGCCGTGACAGTGAAGGCGTACTCCAATCCACACTCCAACCCACTAAATTCACAGCTGTCAGTTGTAGAGTTACAAACTGTAGCCACTTCTCCAGTGCTGAGGGTGGCACTAGCAAGGTAGTATAGCACATCGTCCCTTTGCTCCCAGGTCAGTACGGCTGTTTTAGACTGGCACTGAAAGTCTACGTTCACATGCAAAGGAGCACAGGGGCCTAGAGTTCAAAGGACAAAATAGGTCAATTTGATAGTCCAGTTATCAGCTAGGTTCATTTTCTACAGTTACATTGCAAGTGTTTCGTCCCTTTTGCAAATAAAAATATGGCGACTCACGTGTTTGGAAGGTCACTCCCGTCTCCTCTGTAACCTGACATCCATCATTAATTGCTGAGAGCCTGACATTGTAAGTCTGTCCGCAGGCTAGCTCAGTGATATTACAGTAATTCTCTTGAGAGCTGCATGTGGCGATGTAACCATTGTTACTGATAGCAGTGATCTCATAGGATGCAGCTCCGCCACTCCAGGCCCAGTTGAACAATGCCATTGCATTATCGCAGCTTGCGCTGACAGTGACTGAACTGGAAGCTGGTGGACAGGGGGCTAGACACAAAGACACAGCGGCGAATCACAGGCCTGCTCAGTTGCAATGGACATTATACCAGTAGACTTTTAAAAATGTATGGTATATATATCTGTAACACTTTACAATATGGGTGCACTAATATGCATTAATTCATTCTTAACTAATGCACAAATAATCATGAGTTAATGTATGACTCATGAAGAACTAAACCATTTATTAATGATTACTGCATCAGCAACTAATGAAGATTATATATGATTAATAGATTAAGTAATCATTAAATTGTTATTAGTTAAATGTGTCATATTGTATTAATTCCCTAATAACATATTATATTAACTAATAGTGTAAATTCATATGTTAATTACCACAATGGTTGAAGCCATGCATTTCAACTTCCAGTTGTCTGCTTTAATTAATCATTAGCTAACAATTTGCAAAGGTATCATTATGTTATGACTTTACTTGTTGAGGCACATGACTGTTAACTAATTGTTAAGTAATATGTCATTGTAGTTATGAGTTTTGTATTAATTTTGAATTAGTTAACAGGTAACATGCGCAGGGAGTTCTTGCCCAAAACAGAACCATACCGCCAATCCAAACTGTATGCTTATAGTCAATCAATCATCTTTGACGACAGTGGTCCTGACAGAAACGAGGATGCACAAATAAGGTCTGTCCCAAATGGCACAGATCATATGCACTTTTGGCCTTGTGGACTCACAATGGCTGCCGCGTGCACATGTCCGTTAAATCCATGAGACCGTAGGGTGTCCCATCTGTCATTATAGGATTCATAAGGGTGCTCGCGAGCGCCAACTTTGCGGCTGATATGTGCCCTCAGTGCACTCTTTTGCCAAACCCGCACTGAGGCGAGCTCCGCAACGGACTTCTTCCCATTATGTCATGAAAGTGCGGACTCGTATGAAGATCGCAAGTGTTTAGGGTGCCATTTGGGACAGGTCCTAAGGAATGAGAAGCACCCCATATGTTATGTTTTCATTGATTGTTCTAGTCATGTGGTCCTCTGTTCGGTTTTGTCATTGGTTCATTGTTCATTGATTTCAGATGTGTCTTGTTAGATCATTAGTCTTTGTGTGTATATATAGCCCTCATGTTCCTGTTGTCTAGCTTTGTTCGTGTAACCGCTGTTGGTGAGTTTGTTGTTCATGTTCATGTCATGGTTCTAGTCAAGTCTTTGTTTATTTTGCATTTGTTTTGATCAAGTTTAACTTAAGTTTAACTTGCCTCCAGTGGATTAATTACAGAATGTATATGGTTCCTGATTTGTTAGATGCCTTCTGTCCATTAAACATATTTTATTGGACTGTAGTACTTCTACCCCTTTGCAGAACTTATTTTATTCTGTTGATACTTTTGAAAAGGTTTTTAACCAAGTAAATCCAGATATACGGCCATATTTACTAACAGTAAACCCTTTTTTTACTAACCCTCTTTTGGCGGTAAAAAACTACTGTCAGGATTTAAAAAGACATGCAGTGATAATTTAGCGCTGAAAAGGCATGGACAGGGTTAATAACTGTCATCTCCCATCTGCGCTTTTATGGAATTGCGCTCTCACACTAATTTGCCCTGTTTAGTAAATCTGGCCCATAGTCTTCAGGTTTAAAAAAAAAAAAAAAAAAAACTAAACTTGGCTCTCACCATGAATATAACCATAGAAGCGTTTAAAAAGGAAAGAAAGATGCCTAACCTGATGTGAGAAGAACTGTCTCGCTGTCTGTGCTGTTGTAAGATCCTCCAATGGCTCGTACATAGGTGTTATAAACAGTGCCACAGATCAACCCCGTCACACTGCAGCTGGAGCTTGTCGTGTAGCAGGAGAGGCTTTGACCATTACGACCCTCCAAGAAAGCCATGTATGCCACTGCCCCAAAACTCTCTTCCCAAGACACAGTCCCTACATCACTCGAGCAATCCAGATGGGTTTGCACGTTCTGGGGTGGGCAGGGTTCTGGTGAAACACACATAGTCAGTTGTTGGATGCATGTGGAGAACGCACCTAAATCATTGGGATAATGGAAAATTGAATGCACCTGTGTTTAGAGTAGTTGATGCAGATACAGCAGCTCCTTGGCAGACGTTGTTGTTTGCGGTCACAGTGATGTCATATGTCTGACTGCAGGACACATTGTAGAGGACACAGGAGGTGTCACTGCTTGAGCAGGACAGCACTGATCCCAGATCAGTAGCAGCCTGCGCGGTGTATCTGGAAGCACCTCTGCTCCTGTCCCAGGACAGCTGGCCAATAGACAGGCCGTACTGCACTTCAACATGCTGAGGTACACAGGGACCTGAGTTCATAACGAAGAGAAAGAAATTCATTATCCTAGTGCAAAATACCGTATAGTGGTGGCAATTGTGGGTGTTGCCAGGATGTTATATGTAGTTTACATGTCATTCCTAACGGCTGATAAGGTTTCTGAGTGTTTTAAGCATGCTGTTGTGCGTTTGTTAGAATGTTGAGAGTGGTGGCTAGGATGTGGATAGGTGGCTAGCCTGCAATTTGTGGGTGTTTTGAGTGGCTTTTAGAGCACTTTTATGCAGTTGCAATGTTCTGGGTGATTGATTGATAAGGCCCTGTTTACACCTGGTATTAAGATGTGTTCTGGTCGATCGGATCACGAGTAGACGAGGGAGACACGCCTGTTTACACCTGGTGCCTCATTTATAAAAATTTCTTGTAGATTTTATCTTAAATGTGTGTGTGTACACACAAAAGCTAGATTTTCGCCAGAACCTGCGCAAAATTCAAGATTGTGCGTACACGCATCTCCACCCGGTCTCCTCCCCGAAATAACCATACAGTGCATCCGGAAAGTATTCACAGCGCTTCACTTTTTCCACATTTTGTTATATTACAGCCTCATTCCAAAATGGATTAAGTTCATTATTTTCCTCAAAATTCTACAAAAATACCCCATAATGACAACGAGAAAGAAGTTTGTTTGAAATATTTGCAAATTTATTAAAAATAAAAAACGGAAAAAAAAATCACATGTTCATAAGTATTCTCAGCCTTTGCTCAATACTTTGTTGAAGCACCTTTGGCACCAATTACAGACTCAAATCTTTTTGAGTATGATGCTACAAGCTCGGCACACCTATTTTTGTGCAGTTTCTCCCATTCTTCTTTACAGGACCTCTCAAGCTCCATCCGGTTGGATGGGGAGCGTCGCTGCACAGCCATTTTCACATCTCTCCAGAGATGTTCAAGTCTGGGCTCTGGCTGGGCCACTCAAGGACATTCACAGAGTTGTCCCATAGCCACTCCTTTGTTCTCTTGGCTGTGTGCTTAGGGTTGTTGTCCTGTTGGAAGATGAACCTTTGCCCCAGTCTGAGGTCTAGAGCGCACTGGAGCAGGTTTTCATCAAGGATGTCTCTGTACATTGCTGCATTCATCTTTCCCTCGATCCTGACTAGTCTCCCAGTTCCTGCCGCTGAAAAACATCCCCACAGCATGATGCTGCCACCACCATGCTTCACTGTAGGGATGATATTGGCCAGGTAATGAGCGGTGCCTGGTTTCCTCCAGACATGACGCTTGCCATTCAGGCCAAAGAGTTCAATCTTTGTTTCATCAGACCAGATAATTTTGTTTCTCGTGGTTTGAGAGTCCTTCAGGTGCCTTTTTGCAAACTCCAGACAGGCTGTCATGTGCCTTTAACTGAGGAGTGGCTTCTGTCTGGCCACTCTACCATACAGGCCTGATTGATGGAGTGCTGCAGAGATGGTTGTTCTTCTGGAAGTTTCTCCTCTCTCCACAGAGAAACGCTGGAGCTCTGTCAGTGACCATCGGGTTCTTGGTCACCTCCCTGACTAAGGCCCTTCTCCCCCGATCGCTCAGTTTGGCCGGGCGGCCAGCTCTAGGAAGAGTCCTGGTGGTTCCAAACTTCTTTCATTTACGGATGATGGAGGCCACTGTGCTCATTGGGACCTTCAATGCTGCAGAAATGTTTCTGTACCCTTCCCCAGATCTGTGCCTTGATACAATCCTGTCTCGGAGGTCTACAGACAATTCCTTGGACTTCATGGCTTGGCTTGTGCTCTGACATGCACTGTTAACTGTGGGACCTTATATAGAGAAATCATGTTCAATCAACTGAATTTACCACAGGAGGTCTCCAATCAAGTTGTAGAAACATCTCAAGGATGATCAGTGTAAACAGGATGCACCTGAGCTCAATTTTGAGTGTCATGGCAAAGGCTGTGAATACTTATGTACATGTGATATTTTTTCTTTTTAAGAAATTTGCAAAGATTTCAAACAAACTTCTTTCATGTTGTCATTATGGGGTATTGTTTGTAGAATTTTGAGAAAAATAATTAATTTAATTCATTTTGGAATAAGGCTGTAACATAACAAAATGTGGAAAAAGTGAAGCGCTGTGAATACTTTCCGGATGCACTGTATATGGAGCTTACAATGTCTCATTTCCTCATCTGCATCATTTGCATATGCATATTCATCCACATGATGCCATGTTTAACGGTATGAGAAAATATGAGATACGGACTATGTGCCGCCACATTACATTGCTAAAAATCTTGCCTTGTTTTTGAATTAATAATTCAAAATAGTATAAAATAAATTTCAGAGAAAGTTTTTCTCAGTCTTTTCCACTGACCAGATAGTATTTTTTATTGCATTATATATTTTTTATGGAAACAGATAGGCCATATTGCACATTATTGATCATTATTCATGCGAAAATATATTCTCAGACCATGAGTTCTGCTATTATCATTCGCCAAGCAGTCCTCGCTGTAGTTAAAACTTTAAAACACAGCATGCCACAGGAAAAGTGCTCAAAAGCATCACATCCACTACACACATTTCTATTTATCAGAATATAAAAAATGTTGCAACTTGTGGATAATGATTTCATGTAATTTAAGTGCTTAACTCCATTCTAAATGTGTATATCAGATGTAAAACAGGCCCCTTGTGTTTTATTCTGTCTCTTTTGTCCACTTTCAAACACTTCTGTCCTGATTTCTTCAAGTGGCGGATAAATGTTTGGGCTTTTTCAGATCTTTCAGTCTAATGGACAAAATAAGCTTGTGGAATTTACATATGAATGTGAAAGGAGATGACGGAAAACATTCAGAGAGCAGCAGCTTTCATTTCTGCTGATAGCTGCAAGACCGTAAGACCGAATGCTTTCAATCAACAATCCGTTTTCCATCTTCAAACCAAACTAGGGTTTTCAGCCGTCAAAGTTTAAATCCCGTCTGGCTAGCACGCTTCTCATAATGTTTACGCATTAGGTCAGTAGGTGGAGATTAGACAGTCTTTTGTGGCTATGTGTCTTCAACTACCTCTAGAAGTGGTCGAAAGTGGACAAGCTCAAAATGTTTTAGAGCCCATTTACACCTGTATTTAGCATCTTCCACTTGTGATCCGATCTACGAAAACACTTAATACCAGGTGTAAACAGGGCCTAATTGTCTGAAAGCCTGTTCTGGGTGGTTTCTAGGGCATTGCTAGGTGGATGCTGGTATTGTGGGCAATTGCAAGGAAATTGTTAAACAGCATTGCATTACAAGGTATTTGTTAGGGTGATGTTGTGGGTAGTTGCCAATGTAATTTGTTGTTGGGATGTTGTGGGTAGTTGGCAGGATGTAGATAATATGGTAGTTGAGGTTTTCTGCATGTTTTTAGCATGCTGCTGTGGGGTTGCTAGACTGTTCTGGGGGTTTGACAGAGTATTAGGAGGTGTTCTGAGTAGTTTTGCTCACCTGTCATCAGGTATCCACTCATGGTTGCAGCACTGCTGCAGGTCTGTCCTTCTGCTAACACAGTGATGTTGTAGCTCTCTCCACAGGCCAGTCCTGTCAGCTCACAGTTGGTAGCATTGCTTTCACAGCTGAGTGTATGACCAGAGTCACTCACTGCTGTGGTCATGTACTGCAGTGCCCCAGTGCCTGGCTGCCATGACAATTCAGCCGTACCAGATTGACAGTCTAGTAGCGCCCGAATGTTACGAGGCCTACAAGGAGCTGAAATCAAACACGGTACATCAAAAACACGGTACCAAAAAGCAGGGTCCAGATTGACCCATCATGGACCACTTTATATTAGGTGGCCTTAACTACTATGAACTAACATTTAAATTAATCATTTGATACAATGCACTTATTGTGTACATACATGTTTTTACATTGTACTTACATTTTAAAAATTACCTGCATGTTATTACATCTGTAATTTCTGTAGTTACATTTATAATTACACTGTTGACACTTTCCTTACACCTAACCCTACCCTTAAACTTACCCATACCACCACACCTGTCCCTAACTTTACCCCTAAACTTACCCATACCACCGCACCTGTCCCTAACTTTACCCTTAAACTTACCCATACCACCACACCTGTTCCTAACTTTACCCTTAAACTTACCCATACCACCACACCTGTCCCTAACTTTACCCTTAAACTTACCCATACCACTAAACCTGTCCCTAACTCTACCCTTAAACTTACCCATACCACCACACCTGTCCCTAACTTTACCCTTAAACTTACCCATACCACCACACCTGTCCCTAACTTTACCCTTAAACTTACCCATACCACCACACCTGTCCCTAACTCTACCCTTAAACCTTACAATACCACCGCACCTGTCCCTAACTTTACCCTTAAACTTACCCATACCACCACACCTGTTCCTAACTTTACCCTTAAACTTACCCATACCACCACACCTGTCCCTAACTTTACCCTTAAACTTACCCATACCACCAAACCTGTCCCTAACTCTACCCTTAAACTTACCCATACCACCACACCGGTCCCTAACTTTACCCTTAAACTTACCCATACCACCAAACCTGTCCCTAACTCTACCCTTAAACTTACCCATACCACCACACCTGTCCCTAACTTTACCCTTAAACTTACCCATACCACCACACCTGTTCCTAACTCTACCCTTAAACTTACCCATACCACCACACCTGTCCCTAACTTTACCCTTAAACTTACCCATACCACCACACCTGTCCCTAACTCTACCCTTAAACCTTACAATACCACCACACCTGTCCCTAACTCTACCCTTAAACCTTACAATACCACCACACCTGTCACTAACTTTACCCGTATCCCACCTCAATATCAGCGAAAGTGTGTTGCAATACAATATAAACACAATAAGTACATTGTACTTATTTTTTGATGTAAGTACATAGTAGTTAAGGCCAACTAACATAACGTGGGACCACTATCATTCATCTATCAATGGCTCATAGTATGCCACATTGCATTTTTGATTATGCAAGAAAAGAAAGTGTGAAGGAGAAGATTTGATGCATTTAATGGTACTTTTTTCCACAGAAGTAGATGTTGTTATAAGAACAGTTCTAAAACTAGTTCTACATTTTAAAACTAAATAGTTGGAATATAATCAGTCATGAATTATTTAGAAATTCAAAGAAATGTGCCTGGCCAATAAAAGTTTTTTAATCTGCCATGGCACCATAAGTATTACCATAACTTGTTGACATGTGTACCAGCTCAAGGCTTTCAAAACCGAATTACAAATTCATTTTAAATTCCAAAAGAATTACCAAATTTTAAACCAAATTTAAATGGCTGAAATTCACAGAAGTGTAGTGTCTTTAATGTAACATGATAAAGAAATGTTTTATTGCAAAACGTGTTGAACTGTTCCTTGACTGACTGTGTTGAATATCTTTAAATTGCAATTCTTTCCGTTGTTCTGATTCAAATTCCAATTCAACATACTGTGGGGAGTGTTCCACCCAGTGAGACCCAGTTAAATCACTTACAACAGAAACTTTTAGGGGAATTTGACTGTTGTGTGTCTGTGTAAATCTGTTTGCATTGCTTTCTACCTGAATCTATTTCAATGACGGAACTGGGTGGGCTGTCACAGTATCCATCTGATGCCATCACGCTGACATGGTAGGTCTCTCCACAGGCGAGCGTGTTAACTGTACAGGTGGTGTCATTCATACTCTGACAGTTGGTGAGATGGCCGTAACTGTCCTCAAGCATAGCCGTGTAAGAGTCTGCTCCTGCGCTCTCTTGCCAGAACACGGACAGGCTGTTCCCTTGGCAGATCACATTAGCGGTCACAAAATCCGGCACACAGGGCACTGAACATGAGAGAAGTGACTGTCAGTAAAATCGAGTGATTAGGAACAAGAAAAGTTGTTTCCGCACCATCTGGTTCATCAGCATTTACAATGTACATCGCAGTAAAAATCACACAAACCTGTCCTGATTGGAGCAGTTTGACTGGGTGGACTGGTGCAGATGCTGTCTTGTGCCATTACTGTGGCAGTGTATGGCACGCCACACTTCAACATTGAAAGATCACATGACTGACCAAACCCAGAGCAGCTGTCAGAGTAAAACCCATCATCGCTGATGGCCCTGACCGTGTAGAGCACACCAACTTCATTGCTCTCCCATGACATGGTGGCTACATTATCACTGCAGCCCGTGTTGGACACCAGACTCTCCGGAATACAGGGAACTGTGGGTTGAAATACACGTTGAGCATCCCCAGTGTAGCATTTTTCACAGAGAGGAAACAAAATGGGGTTTGAAACTCTTTAAAAAGGAGTACAATTTCTTGAGTAAGTGGAAGGAGGTGCCTAGCATTGAGAAAATGATCACATTTTATTCTCTATTACAGCAGTACATATATAAGCACAGCGCTATATAAACCTCATTCATTCACTCTTTCATTCATTCACTTTTTAGTTTTGCAACCCTGTTAGTAAAATTTGGGACATCAATTCAATTTACCAATAAAGATTTAATGAACATGCAAATTACAGTAACAGTTATAGTAAATAAAAATAAATCATACACGTATATATCAAATTTAGATTAATATTTTGGTAACACCTTCTATGAAGTCCATGCTTAAAATGAATTATAGCCCCATTTATCATTATCTATAAGGAAGTACTACTATTCAATACATATACTTATAAAGACATATATTGTATTATAAGAATAGTTATAGTTACATATATATATATATATATATATATATATATATATATATATTATAATTACAGTCATGGATTTGCTTTTTCAATGCACATGCTTATAACCCTTTATACACTGATTTTTAAATGATCAAATATAAAATAGTTCCAGAGACACTTGTTTGCTGTACCAATTACTTATCAATTATGTATTTAATGGCTAATGTTTGCATTAGAGGTCATGAATGGTCATTTTGATTTGTTAAAATCTATATCTCCTCAGCCATATGCAGTGTATTGCTTATAGCAGTTTGACATTATACTTTAAAAAATATTGTTGCAGTGTTTTGCTAGTATGCAACATTACTTTTTTATTGTTCATTAGTTACATTTAGAAATAAACAACTTAAAATGTATAATGAGCACATCTTCATGATTTCTTAACATTTGCTTTAGGAATTATAAAGGGTTAGTAACCGTATTATTACGCACAATAAGTATTTATAAGAACACAACACGGCTGTTAATTACAGTATATTCACTTATTTGACAGAAATAAATCTGAATTACTAAAATGCCATTGTAACTATAATATAATAACATTATAGCAATGCAGGTTGCATCTTTATAAATACATTCATGGATAGACTGTTTACACCTGCTCTGTAAAAAAAAACACTGTAAAAATAGGGCACAATGTACTGTAATAATTTAACGGAATTTTCCATATTTATTTTTTACTGATGTTTTACCTGTATTTAGAATTTTGAACTTCATTGCGTTCTATGTTAGGGTTAACGGAAATGTCTGTAAATTGGATAATGTCCAGGTAATAAGCTGCCGTTACTTTTTCCGTTATTTTATGGATTTATTTTTTTACAGTGTAGGACTGACTAATTAATACTTATTAATACTTAAGTCATGCATTTGCTTTTCAATGCACATGCTCATAATTCATTATACACTGATTTATAAGTAATTATACAAATCATTTAAATGTAACTATAACTGTTCTTATAATGCAGTATAGGTCTTAATGAGTCTTTATAAACATATTTATAAAATAGTAATACTTACTCATAAATAAGTATAAATGGAGCTATAATTCATTAAAAAGCATGGACTTCATAGAAAGTGTTACCAATATATATATATATATATATATTTTTTTTTTTTAAGCAGCATTGGTAACAGGGTTAAATGGTCAGTGTGTATTACCTGACCGTACGATGACCTCAATGCTCTGAGAGCTGTTGCATGTCCGTCCCTCAGCAGTGACCGTCAGGATGTACATCTGGCCGCAGGGAAGGGAAGTGACCTCACAGGAAGTGGAGTTTGCCGTGCAGCAGGTGGTCTCTCCATCTGTACGCTCCAAAGTAGCGGTGTAGCTCAATGCGCCAACACTCTCATCCCACGACACACTCACCGTACCCGTGTCACACCCCACGGACGTGACCACATTCTGAGGTGGACAGGGGGCTGAAAGGGAAAAAGAGACAGGAAGTGTGAAATCTTATGATGTTACATTTGTACACTGGAAAACTTCCTGTCTTGTCTCACTCTCTCACCTGTTTCAGATTCCATAGTGTTGCTCATGGGGCTGTCGCACTGACTGTTAGAAGCAGTGATGCTGAAGTTGTAGAATCGTCCACATTGTAGCTCTTCAACTGTGCACTGGTTTTCAGTTGAGTTACACTGGTACATGTCTCCATCACTGTCAGTTGCCATGGCGATGTAGAGCTCCGCCCCTGCTGACTCTTCCCATGTCAGCCAAGCCGAATCAGACAGGCAGTCCATCTCAATGTCCAACATGAGGGGAACACAAGGAGCTGCATACACAAACACACATCCCAAAAGTGAAATTTGAGATAGATAAAAAAAATTGGAATAATATGATGCATTAAAATTACATTAAACATGACTAACCTGCCATAACATACTGGACTGGTGCTTTTGCCCCAGTGCAGCCATCCCTTAATGGCACTACAGTCACATTATAGTTCATGCCACAGGTCAAAGTGATGTCACAGCTGGTCCCTGTGGTGTTACACATGTAGTAATTGTGGTCGTTATTGGAATAAAAGGCCTTTGCAATGTAGAGGACACCATTTACACTAGAGTCCCAGGACACAGACACAGTGTTTGATTCACAGTTCAAGGCTGCAACGATAGCATTTGGTGGGCACGGGGCTGAAAAAAACAGAAAAGAGATGTTAGAGATATTACATTAAATACTAAATATTATACACCATTTATTATATTGTTCACAGGTACCTGAGGTGACGTGTTGCACAGAGCTTTGGGAACTGTTGCAGGTTTGACTATAGGCGACCACTGTCACGCTGTAAGTCAGGCCGCAAAGAATGTGAGGTACTTGGCAGAAGGTTGCATTAGTGTCAAACCCCAGCACTTGTCCATCACTGCTTCTCACTGTGGTGTGGTAGTGATTGGCTTGACCTCTCTGTTGCCAGGTAATGTTGAGAACGGTAGATTGACATTCAATGATAGTCTGCACATTCTGAGGCACGCAAGGGGCTGAAGAGGACACAGAAGTCAAAGGTCACTACAAGTGGACCACCCACTGAAAGGCCCAGACACACCAAACCGACATCAAAGAACTCGCAACGTTCTTTGCCTCACGTCAGCTGTGTCTGGGCCAAAAACTTTAACACACCGCAAACACTACAGCCAACAAGGACTTACTTTCTGCGCCTGTGCGAGATGAAATGCTATTTCATGCATTCTGACTTATTTACACTGTTAAAGAGTTGGATTCTAATGATAAACATGGCCAAAATGTAAAAAAAAATGAGTTAAATGTATGACGGAGTATTTCTGTGCCAAATACACTCCTTCAGGATTCGAATACATTTCGGAAAGTTTTTTTTAGAGTATGGCCCTGTATGATGTCATAAAGGGCAGAATTCCTTGTATGGCACTTCTCCCGGATTAGCACGTGCGCATATCGACCAGAGCGAGAGCAAGAGCGCGCGCATCAACAAGCTTCATCCGGGTTACGGGAGCCGTCGGCAGCGCTGTCATTTAGTTTTTAGACCACGAAATCAACAATGTCACTAAAGAAGTGTGTTTCTGGTTGTGAGGGAAAGATAACCTTGTTCAGCTTCCCAAATAACCCAGCATTAAGGAAACTGTTTGGTTTGCAGTTTGTTTTTCCGGAACAGCAACGGAGTTCTACAAGTGTGTTTGTTGGTTCCCGGTCATGAGTTGAAACCGCAGGCGGTGAGTGAAACTTTTTTGTTGGCAATCGGTGCGTAAGTGCATATAATGTCAACAACACGAACGTATAGTGAATCGAAAGTTATCCAGGGATAATTCCATAATAATGCCTGCCCACTGCACGCCTGCACGATTTTGGCTGTTTTCGGAAAGAATCGCTACAGTGTATCTGTCTTTTATAAATATGATAAAACTAAAGACTCTTCAGAGATATGAAGGATGCAATACTACTCTATAGGTACTCAAGATTAACATGTGACTGGCAGAAACTGTGTGTGTTATGTACCCTTTAACCCTTTGATGGGTACAATCACACCGGGGTGATTACAACGCTCAGCGCATCATACAGAATATTTAAATTAACAACTTGTTTTATTCATATCAGATAAACATTGTTTAGGTATTACACAATTCTTCTTCCACTTCACTGGCCACTTACTTTCATGTATTTCGGGAGAAGTGGATGAATTGACGTGTTGTAAATCCGACAGATCCGATTCTCTGAATTGCGGTGCTAACTAACATGCCGGCATTATAGATCAGCTGACATGATCATTATAAAGATATATAATAATAACAATAGTGATACATTCTAAAATAACTCGCTCTGGGGGTCAGCTAGAATATTTTAAACTTACATGTTAAAAGGGTTAAAAAAGGGAAACCAGAAGAGAATTATTGTGCCCTTTTGACTTTGTTGTTTGCCTGCTTTAGTCAATTCAGATTTTCTTCTCCGTTCACTAAACTGAACAGCCAATCAGAGTGATCTGTCTTACCATCAGGCTCTGCTGCTTATAGAGTGATGCTGGTATGACATCACTTTGTAGGCAAAATGCGGAAGCAAGTTAGCATTTTAGCACTTCCGGTTCTCTCATCACAAAGTCAATGGGTTTTTTGGTTAAATGGCCGAAATAAGGTCTGTGGTGAACACAAGCTCAAGACACTTTCACGTTTTATTCTACGACATAAATGACATCAGTATTATCCCACTCATGATTTTTTTTAAGCTGTTAAGTGTCTTGAAAAAGGCGGTTGCTAACAAGTGGCTAAATGGGACTACAGAGGCAGTCGAGGAGATTAAACGTCATCACGCCGAACAGGTAAGATCAGTCCGCTTTTACAGCCTCATTATGCTCATAACTCAAATGTTCTGGGAAAATGTTTTGAGATAAAAACTGAAAGAGTTGTCAGAAGCTTAGTGATGGTGACGTTGAATTCCCAGGACTGTGGTGTAGTTCGTTTATAGCCTACCTTAAGCCTTTTACTTCTGATGACTGCATTTAGGCTTCAAAATTAATAAATTTGTAAATCTGTGATAATTATCTTGATGGCAAAACATGTAAGTATCATAAACTTTTTTGATCACAGAGCTTGTTTTTTGCGATAATCCAAAAGCCTATGGGAAAATCCTATTGGGTTTTTCTCGAGGGAACCAGTGCGATGCTAATGGCTGGTTGGCCTACAAAGTGACGTCATACCTGCACCGCTCTATTCAACATGGCCAAAAAGCCATCAAGTAGGTTCTGGGCCAACAGATGTTGAGCATCTGGTGTTGAGCAACAGATGTTGAGCATCTGGGCCAACAGATGCTCAACAATGGCCTGGCCTCACAGCCTTTAATATAGCCATTTCAGACCATTGACTGCAGAAGGTGATTTATAGGTTGGGTTTTGCTTGTGTTTTGGGTGGCTACCACACTGCAAAAATGCTTTTCTTAGTAAACAAGATTTCAAATTTTCTTACTGCATTGGCAGATCATTTTGCTTGTTTTAAGCAAAAACTCTTTTATTTTCCAGAAAACAAGAAAAAAATATCTTATGTAATTTTACTTATCTAGTAAATACATCTTGATTTAAGAATTTTTATATATTTAGACTGGAAACAAGACAAAAATAAGAGAAGCATTTTTGCAGTTGGTGTCTTTATGCAATAGCTAAGGTGTTCTGAGAGATTTTTAGCTGCATTAGATGCAAATGGATGTCAAAAAGAGGCTGTAAGTCTCACCTGTTTCAAGAACGCGAACTTTACTCTTGGATCCAATACAGCCATTATCCACACCAGAAACATAAATTTGATAAGTTTGTCCACACTGCAGGCCAATAATATTGCAAGTCTTCTGGGTGGTTTCGCACATCACCCCATGACCTCCGCTGCCCTCGGCAACAGCCATGTAGGACACCGAGCCCTGAGAGGCTTCCCAGGAAACGGACACAGTGCTTGAGTTACAGGATGACTGGATGGATACATTAGTGGGTGGACATGGTGCTGGAGAAGCAAAAGAACACATGCTAATCAGTAATGTCAACATGTATTACAATTAAATATCCTTTAGACATCATGCTAAACCAAAGTAAAAAAAAAAAAAAAACAGGTCAGATATTGTATTTCAAAACTTGCATTAAGACTATTGGGTGCTGGCAGAAAATTAGGTATATAAGAAAATTACCTGAAGCTAATACTATGTGACCCGTGCTGGAAAAATTAGTTCCAATGAGCACATTTTCAAAAATGAGTTATTGTTATTTAGGGGTGAGCGGGGCACAACCTAACGCGGGGTTAGTTGTAACACACATGGTTTAAAACTTTCCACACGTGCCAGGATGATGAAACTTGAGAAACCATGAGAAAAAGGTGAATAATGACCGAGTCAATGTTCAGAAATGATTCATTATTATTGTTTTGAACTATGCTTTTATTCCATTTTGCGGAGTGTTTGTTGTCATTTGTATATTTTTAATTATTAAAAAAAAAAGGGCATTATTTTATTTGAAAAAGTAATAATTGTATTTTATTGACAAAATATTTTAGTTTGTCTTGAATCTTTTTTTTTGGATTGTATCAGATAACATTTATGTTACCTCGTGCCCCTCACATGTTACAATGTACCCCACCTATGGGGCATGTTGTCACATTTCACTTCCACTCTTTCGAGGTAAATCAAGAAATAAAGTATACACTGTATTAATGAAACAAAACCACACAATTGTACTAGACATGTGTGAAATGAATGTGGGGGAAAAATAAATACTCTGAACCACAAGTAGATTTACACAAATTCAAAAAGCGGTAGGTTGTCCCCCGCTCTCCCCTACTATTAAAAACTAAATTAAAAAGTGAATGAGCTACACCTATTTGAAGTCGATATTGTTACGGTGTGTAGTGCAGCAGGGAAGAGAAGATCCAGGGCTTCCACAAAGACGGGTTTTTATTTATAAACGGAAACAGAACACACATAAGCATAACACATAAGAACGGACAAGGAGGGCAAGGAAGTGAGATCAATATAAAGGGAATGCTAATGACGATGACCAGGTGCAGGGAATCCAGGGAGAGTGGGAGAGATGAGGAGTGGGTGATTTCAGGTGTGAGACAGGGAGGATCATGGGAAATGGAGTCCAGGACAGGCGTGGATTGTAACATTACTTGAAACACCGGGGAGGGGGGGTGGGCGCCCTGGACGGGCGGGACTAGGACATCGGGCGGCCATGGCGGGTCAGGAGTCTCGGGCGGCCATGGCGGGTCAGGAGCCTCGGGATGCCATGGCGGATCAGGAGCCCCACCCACATGTGCTCCACCCACATGTTCCCCACCCCCGGGTATATAGCCCCCCCCCAAAACTTTCTTGGGGGAATTCAGGGGTAGTATGGAGGGCACGCGGAATGGGCTGGAGCGGGCTCGAGGAGGGCTGGAGCGGGCTCGAGGAGGGCTGGAGCGGGCTCGAGGAGGGCTGGAGCGGGCTCGAGGAGGGCTGGAGCGGGAACGGGGAGGGCTGGAGCGGGAACGGGGAGGGCTGGAGCGGGAACGGGGAGGGCTGGAGCGGGAACGGGGAGGGCTGGAGCGGGAACGGGGAGGGCTGGAGCGGGAACGGGGAGGGCTGGAGCGGGAACGGGGAGGGCTGGAGCGGGAACGGGGAGGGCTGGAGCGGGAACGGGGAGGGCTGGAGCGGGAACGGGGAGGGCTGGAGCGGGAACGGGGAGGGCTGGAGCGGGAACGGGGAGGGCTGGAGCGGGAACGGGGAAGCCTGGAGCGGGAACTTGGAAGCCTGGAGCGGGAACTTGGAAGCCTGGAGCGGAATCCAGGAGACTCGGAGCGGGAACTTGGAAGCCTGGAGCGGAATCCAGGAGACTCGGAGCGGGAACGGGGAAGCCTGGAGCGGAATCCAGGAGACTCGGAGTGGGAACTGAGGCGGCAGGATCGCTCCAAAAGTCTATGAACCAGAGGTCCTGTGGCTCTGGCGTGGCGGCGGCCATCTTAGCCGGAGACGAGGGCTCTGGCGTGGCTGCGGCCATCTTGGCCGGAGACGAGGGCTTGGCGTTGGCCCTCCTTCTCTGCCGTTTGGGCTTGTGGACAGGCAGGACAACACGGGAAGGCCCACTGGAGGGATATGTGGAGGGAACTGGCTGTGGGTGAACTGACCAGGCCGCGTGCTTCTCTGAGGGGACCGGACGAGGAAGACACTCATTCTCTTGAACCTCTTCAATTTCGAAATTGGAACAATTTAAACAGAGAATCAGATTCATCGACTCGACTAGGGAAAAGGAACAGGCAGGTTCAATATATCGAATAGTGTCCTTGTCTAGGCCCATCAGAAAACACGCGTTAAGTGGTGCATCTGGCCAGTTCACCAAAGAAGACAGTTCCGCAAATTCCTCCACGTACCTCTCCAGCGGGCGACGTCCTGCCTAAGGCCCCACAGACGGTCCACTGCTGTCGTGTCTTTAAGGGGGGACACGCGAGAGATCGGGGTCAGGAAGATACCCATCCTAGCTTAGAAGTCCTTCTGTTGGGTCCGTTCTTCTGTTACGGTGTGTAGTGCAGCAGGGAAGAGAAGATCCAGGTCTTCCACAAAGACGGGTTTTTATTTATAAACGGAAACAGAACACAACACACATAAGCATAACACATAAGAACGGACAAGGAGGGCAAGGAAGTGAGATCAATATAAAGGGAGTGCTAATGACGATGACCAGGTGCAGGGAATCCAGGGAGAGTGGGAGAGATGAGGAGTGAGTGATTTCAGGTGTGAGACAGGGAGGATCATGGGAAATGGAGTCCAGGACAGGCGTGGATTGTAACAGATATAATCAGTAAAGTCAATTTTGAGAAGTTTAAAGTTTTCTGAAGGTCCCAAAACAAAATTACCAGCAGCCATACCTTAAAATCCCTGATAATAACACCAAATTTAACACACACCAAGTCAAACCCAAATATCTATAGGAAAAATATATACTCCACTTTTTGTTTCCCATGATACCACAATTGTTTGATTAACATTAATGAGACAGACAGCCTTTATATTAAGATCTATTGTACCGCACAGATCTAATATAATGTCACACATCAGATGTTTTTCCTCAACTGTTAACCAAACGTTCACATAAGACGTAACAGATAATGTTTGCGTGAATAAGCAAGACAGATATTATTAATTACTGTAATTCTGTGTATATGAGTATATCGAGATCGCTGTCTGAGGCGTCTTTGTGCGCACACTTCAGATGCGTCAGTCAGTGCGAGTAAGATCGCTTTGTTTACATCATGAGTTTGAAAATCACATTTCATTGGTTCAGACCCATAGAGAATTCACTATGAATATTCACAAAGCTGGAATGCTGAGCTTTTGTTACCAAACGTGTGCTCGGAAAACGTACAAATAAAGATACTTTTAAATGTTCAATTGCCATTGCCATTTTTGTGAAAACCTCATTCGACCAATATTGACATTTTCAACTTGTTTTGCCTGTAGCTCGTAATTAGCCCCTTGCGCATTCCCGCTCATTTTGCCAGCATGGATCACATATAAAGTATAGAAATTCTGATGGGTAAAGTCAACATCAAAACTCATAATTCACAATCCAAATCACTTCTGTAATGTGACACACTTTTGAGTGAAACAGGTTCAACAGAAACTACATTAACCAACAGCCCACATGATGTCATCATAAGAAAAGTTATTTAAGAGGCAGAATACATTTTTACATTTTGACAAACTTTTTTCTTCAGAACAGCACACACTGATGACTTACTGAATCTTGACTTACCTGACTTGAGAGCAATCCAGTTATATGATTGGCTGGGGCAGATGAGCCCTTCTCCGCTCAAGCTAACTTGGTATCGGCTGCTGCAGTGCAGGTTGGTGATATTGCAAGCGGAGCCAGATGTTTGGCAGCTGACTTTGTGTTCTACATCAAAGCCCTCGGCAGAAACGTTGTACATCAGAGTGCCTCTACCGGGTGTCCATGAGATCAGAGCAGAGTCGGTGCTGCAGTCCAGAGTTGCTTGCAGATTGGAGTGTGGACATGGAACTAGTAAAAGGGGATACAAACAGGTTGTAGTTTTGTTAAAGCTGCTGGGTGTAATTTCTCCACCACTAGAATATCAACAATGTAGCATACTACAAGGTTTCCCACAATTTAAGGCCTTAAAAATGTCTTAAATTGGATCAGAAAGTCTTAAATTCAGTATCATGGCATTAAATTAGGGCCTTATGATTTCTGCGATGCAGAAAATGTGGACGGAATTGCAGTATCCATTCATAAAAATGGAATTTACTGTATAATGCGGAATGTCAAGGAATTTGTCAAATTTTGGATGAGTTGGTCAGTACACTATAAGGGATAGTTCACCCAAAAATTTCAATTCTTTCATCATTTACTCACACTAATGTCGTTCCAAACCCATAAGACTTTTGTTCATCATATAAAGCGATCGAGTCTCTTCAGAAAATTTGGAATACATTTTTAATTTTATGAACTTTTTTAAGGGTCAAAGTGGTAGTTGCGTAGCTGTCAATGGAGGGACAGAAATCTTTCTGATTGTATTAAAACTATGTTCATTTGTGTTCCGAAGATGAATGAAAGTCAGTAAAATTTAATCTAACCATTAAAGCAGAGTCCAGAAAAATTAAAACAGAATAAACTATAAAACAAATAAAATAAAACAGATTTCATAAGGCCCTAAATTTAATTGCAAAATTAAGTTGCATGCACTGCAAAAAATGATGTTCTTCCTGCACTGCAAAAAACATTTTAGATGAAGATACATTTAATGACATGCAAAATGAAGAAACTAACAAAACTAAGTGAGTTTATGCTTAAAACAAGAACAAATATCTGTCATTGGGTAAGAAAATTACTTACATCTGAATTAAGTTGATTTTAAAATCACTTTCACAAGATCACATTATTTCTCATCTCAAACTTTAAGCAATTTTTTTGGTCAAATTAATTAAAAAGTAATGGAGACCTATTGGAAATTGTACTTTCAAAGTTTGAAGTGTCACTAATACAAGTCATTGTGTGCTTAGACATTTACATTTAGAGAACATACTGACGTGTTATGTTCCCTTAAATTAATTCCTTACATTTTCTCTAATTGGTCTTAAAAAGGTCTTTAATTTACCTTCATAAAACCTGCAGAAATCCTGCTACTAGTAAACATAGCAAAAGGCATTATTCCACAATTTTTAAATGTGCACTCAGCTCTTGCTTGTTTAACTGGCTGTTTATCCCACTGTAAGTGTCTGTGACCAGTACCTGTTGTGACAGTGATGGGTGCACTGGCCAGGCTCACACAGTTGCCATCCTCAGCTGTTACTGTTATGGTGTAGTTTTGTCCACAGTCCAGGTCTGGGAAAGGGCAGTGGGTGTCTATGCTGGTACATGTGCTGTTGTGCCCCCTGGCACTCACGGCATGAACAGTGTAACTGCTGGCACCACGGGCAGAATCCCAGGTCACAGTGGTGATGGACGTCTCGCAGTTTGTTGTCGCCACAACGTAAGTGGGCATGCAGGGAGCTGTGAGAGACAGTCGTGTGTGTTAGAAAAGCCTCTGATCCACAAACATGGGCAGAAAAAAAGATATTTTTTCTTGAGGCAGTATAATGAAAGGTATGTGGCTGCTGTGTGTTCACTAAATAGAAAGATTTGGACTGGATTTTCAGTGTCTTCATGAATTTTGCCCTGTACCTTTCAGCTGTTTAAGTTTACTTTTTAAAGATTTGGTGTGCTGTCAATTATCACAGAAAGCAGTTTCAACAAAACAAAGGAAATATGTGTGCAGAGAACTGCACCTACAATGAAACTGAACAAGTCTATTGTCTATTGAACAAGTGTTTAAAAGGAAAATAATTTTTTAATTATATTTTATTTAGATATATATTCAGCTGCGGGCGCCATCTGGTCAGAGGCAGGAATTAATTTGGTGCGTGAACCTCATAGTGCATTATGGGTATTCTCAAGGCGTTTAGCATACATCAGTTGTACACTCATTACTGTGGTGCATAATGGGATTGAATGAGTGAGCTCGATAACGTCCACTATGGTTTTGGACACCACTACAAATGGCTGTCCCCTCAAATAGTGCCCTGTTTAAGGATATAGGATTTCAAACACAGCCAAAGACTTCTATCCACTCCTTCTGGTTTACGCAGATCATCTTCACGTGTTTTTGGATCCGGGGATGCTGTACTCTTTCAGAAGATGTGTAACAACGCCCCCTACCGTATAACAGTGAAAACATGGAAAGCCTGAAAACTGAATGGCAGGGAAGCGTTGCGTCACAAATTACGAAAAATCTTGTCAATGTCAGGGAAAGACTTAATAATTCAAATATAGTGATCATTTCTTTGCAATTCGCAATTCTGACTTTATAACTCGCAATTCTGACTTCTTTTTTCAGAATTGTGAGAAATAAACTCGCAATTGCGAGTTATAAAGTCAGAATTGCGAGATATAAACTTTATATCACACAATTCTGAGAAAAAAAGTGAGATAAAAAGTCGCAATTACCTTTTTAATTTTTTTATTCTGTAACACTTTAGAATATTGTTCCATCATTAATGAATAACTACACAGGAACAAATGAGTAATGCATTATTAACACTCTAGTAACTACTATTAACTAACAGTAAACTCTAATTAATGAATTAGTAAGTAATAGTGCTTAGTCGAATGTGGTAGTTCACTATTAGCTAATCAGAAACTACTATTTTTTCACACCTCCCAGAGACTACTAAGAACTACTATATACAGATTCATAATTAACATGAATAATGCATAATGTATAATTAATTCTAAAGTGAAGGTCATAGTAACCCACTAGTAATGACTCAAGTATTACCAAATCCTTTAGAAGGAATTACTAATTATTTGGATTAGTATTCTAGTATTCTGAAAAACATGATAACTCTCTAGTAAAGACTGAAGTCATTGTAAGCTTTTGAGGTTTTTGTAAGTTTTTGGATAGTTAACTTTTATTCTGTGGAGGAAACAAGATTCCATACTTCATCACGTTTTTCTCGAAACTGCTTTATGATCAGTTAATTATCAGCTATATCAGTCTCAGGCTAAAGTTTAAAAAAGTAGCCTAACCTGTGTGCAGCTTTGTCTCACCTGTATCAAGACCGAAGTTCTCGCTGGGATTACTGGTGCAGTTTCCATGGAATCCAGTCACACTGAGTGAGTACGACTCTCCACAGTGTAGCTGTGTGAATGTGCAAGATCTATTTGTGCTGTTGCACACCGCCGCATCACCAGTAAAGTTAAGTGCAGTCACCATGTCAAACTGACCCGCCCCATTATTGTCCCATGTTACCGTAGCAATGTTAGTACGGCAATCCATTAAAACAAATGGGCTCTGTGGTTGGCAGGGGGCTGATGAGATACAAATGATAGAGGGTTACAGTAATTCAGCTTTTTTGTGTTGGGGTTGGTTAAGGATTGTTAGGATTAATCTAGTCAGTTTACCTGTCTCGATATGATAGTCTGAACCCTCAATGATTCCACAGTTAATTTGGGATGTTGTCACAGCAATGCTATAGGTACGGCCACATCTCAGGTTCGTAATGGTACAGGAAGTAGAGCTTGTGTCACAGGAAAACCGAGTGCCATCCGTACCGATGGCCAGGGCTGTATAGGTGTCAGGGTTGTTTGCACTGGGGTCCCAATGTACAGCTAACGTGTTAGCATTACAATCCAACTGCGCCATCACATTACTTGGCAGGCACTGTGCTGTGACACACATGTGAAGGTAAAACAAAGAGGAAATTTTTTACCAATTTTGGCCAAAAGGTCTGCTTAAAAAAGCAATTACAGTTTGATTGTAGATTAATGATTTAAATTACCTGAGTCAAACTGGATGCTGTTGTTAGCGGTGCTGTTGCAGAGGCCAACTGTGGAAACCAAAGTGGCCGTATATCTAAGTCCACACTCGAGCTTCACAGAACAGGAAGTGGTGATGGATGTGCAGGAAACCGTGTGTCCATTGTTGCCCACTACATTGGCAGTATAGGACTGTGCCCCTGCTCCAGTCTGCCAGCTGATGGTGCCCTTGTTTGTGCCACAGCTAGCAGCAGCTGTCAGGCTACTGGGTGGACAGGGAGCTGTGGATCAATGGATGAGACTCAATACACTTTTTCAGAGGCCTTGATAATGTGACAGTATTTAATATTCCATTCATTCTTCACAGAGATTCAGAAGGTTCTTCGAGCTGTTGGTTTTCTGTAACCGCAGCCATCGGTGGCATAATGTGGGCATATCCATATATTTAACTTTTTGCAAAAAAAAGCAACTTAGCAGTGAAACAATGTAGAAACTCCTGTTGTTCCAGGGAAGCGATTTCCTACATAACTGTGCTAGTTTCTTAACTCTCATATCACTTCATATCACTTTCATCATGGGTTCCTAACCCTAACCAAAGTCCCTTTTAAGTGCTGCATCCCAATTCAGAGGCTGCATCCTTCAAACTTATTCAAATATCTAATGATACAAATGTAAAAATAAAAATAAAAACAAAAACTTTAAAGCGGTTCAATTGTTGACTTGTATCTTACTAAGATGTGATCATATGTAGTTTATACTCTTATTATATACAGAAATGGACCATGGTGAACATATTTAGACAGTTTGTGAACGCTGTTTTGTTTGCCAAAAAAGTCCAGTTCAAACGTTACTGTCACTCATTAACGGCTGTCACTGTTGCTAGGTGACAAGAACAGTCCTCCATAGGCTAGACCGTCCCATTTAACAAAGCTCGGCCTTTAAAGATTTCACATTTCACATTTTAATAACATATTTTTAAATCAGAAATAGATTCTGACAAGAACTGACCCATAAATGTTGCTTCTTACACCCAAATAGCATTAAAAACTGTATATTTTAGGTTTTTCTAGTCTATGTGCAGTCCTAAGCATGAGACTCTCACTAACTGTGATGATCAATGGAAACCGTAGCTTAAGACAACAGCTGCGGTGAAATGATGGCTTTTTCAATTTGGCGATTGCCTCTTTTATTTAGAAAGCAGTACTCGTTTCGCCACGGCCCAGTGAACCGTCTTGGTATATACTAGGGGTGTAACGGTACATGTATTCGCCTCGTACCGTCGCGGTTTGGTGCATACAGTCAGACAACGAATACAGTCAGTCACAGGCGATCTACACTCCAATCCAGAAGTGGTACGTGGTAATGCAACGCTGTTTGCTAACTGCCACCACAGGAAAAAGAGCAGAAGAAGAAGAGACGCTCTACGCACCAACTCAAAACAAGAGTTGAGATGGCATGCAAGAGCTTGCTAGTAGCCTATACACTGAGTTTCGATTCATTTTTGTGACGCGCTCCACAAACTTCACAAAAAAAGGAAACCGGTACGGTAGAAAGTGGCATCCTGTTTGTTTTTATTGTTTACAGTTTTGAATGATGTCTAATTCTTATCTGTATGACCATAAATGACGGAGTATATCAAGTTGTTTCTGCTGTTATGTTACTACAGTCCAGTGATGAAATTTGTGGAAAGGTGAAGTAGACTCAGATGTAGATGGCACCTTTTTATCCTTCTGGTTCATCTTTTCGTGATTACTATTAAACTTTGTGCATCCGCCATTATCACCGCATGTTAATGAACTCTCTGCAAAAGTTTCACTTTTCATTATTCTATTTATTTTGTTCTTTTATAACACACGAGATGCTTTTCAATTGTGTAGCTGATTGGAACAAACTGTAATTTGCACTGCTGCCTGTTCAAAATAAATGAAAAGCAACCTAGCATTGGGGATTTGTTGCTTTTTCCTGCTGTACCAAACTCGTAACGAACCGTGACCCCAAAACCGAGGTACGTACCGAACTGTGACTTCTGTACCATTACACCCCTAGTATATACACTTTTCTTTTTAAGTTATTTGGTTCGTAGCCATGTAAAAAGCAGGATAATATACAATCAGATAAAATAAACGTTATTCATAAGTTATTCATTATATATTAGTAGACCAATTGTGTGTGTACCTGTGGAGATCTGTGTTGGGCTTCCGTACGGACTGGTGCATGTGCTGTCCTGAGCAGCAACTTGTGCAATAAAGCTCATTCCACAGTGCAATCCTGTTAGAGCGTAGGATGTTTGCACTGTGCTGGTGGTGGAGTTCAGCCCATTCACCTGACGGATGAACAGGAAGTAAGTGACTCCAGACACTTCGCTGGGGTCCCATGTAATGCTGATGTCATTAGTAGCGCAGTTGGTAAGACCGGCCAGATTGGAAGGTGGGCAGATAGCTAGAAGAATGAGAAATTGGGTCAATATCAAACACAAGTGAGACTTTAAATTGATGAGACGGGTTTGTTTGTGTATAATACTATGTGTCCCGTTTCCTGACCTGATCTTAGATTGACAGGTGTGCTGGGTTGACTCTGGCAGCCACGTTCCACCGTAGCCACAGTAACGGTGTAGTCCTCACCGCAGTGCAGTTCACTGAAGGTGCAGCTGGTGCCATTGGAGGTGCAAGTGTGTGTGTGGCCATTCAAACCCTTTGCCGTGGCAATGTACGTTTCAGCATTCTTGGCGGCAGTCCATTGGACAAGTCCCACATTACCACTGCATTGTAGAGAAACGTCAACGCTACTGGGAGGACAAGAACCTGAAGGGGGTGTTGAGGGAAGAAAATGGTTTTCTTAGTCCCCAAAGTAACAAATTGATGGTTACTAAACTAAAGCCCCTTAGTGCGTACTTTGTAACAGGAACCTTTCACAGATAGGGTACTCAACTCCTAAAAAATTACTGTTTTTTCACAATGCTGTAAGTCTATCACAAATAAATATCACAAATAAATACAATGTTCCATCTGTGTGATAGGTTGTAAATCATATGGTAACTTGGTTTTGTGCATGGTAATTAAAAAAGATTAATAATTATAATTTTTTTCTTCAATCAGTTTACAGAATTATGATGTTTTATCGTTGGACACAGTCGAGACACGGACTGTAAATATTTGATGTGTTTAAAACTAGCTGCTTCTTAAGTTATGTTAATTTTATGTTACACAATAGTTTATCTAATAGAGTGCCTGTCCCCCTTTTTCCGGAAGTGTTTTTTTCATTCATTTTTCCCATAGGCATTTTAAAATAGTCCTCGTTAAAGAGTTAGAAGCCATGAACCAAGTCAATCAGCAATGAGGTGAATCACAACACTACAAACTGTGATTTGAAGCAAAAAATCGTTTTGATAATTGGACAAAAAGACAAAGGTATAAGACAGTGTACTTAGCAGCTTTACTGAGGGAAAGAACCCATGAACCATTTCGAACAGAATAAACGGAATTAAAAACGATGGCGAAATATAAAACTACTCTTTTACAAATGTTGATAATATATATAAAAACAATATATTTTAAGTTTATTGCAAAATATGCATTTATATACAAACAAATCTACTTGGTTACATCATTTGCAGTGCTTCATGGGAGTGGACGGAGTTAAGGAGATCTTTTGCTGCATGTTGTTTTTTTCGGCTGTCTGATTGGTGTAATTTTCTGTACAGCATAATGGGTAGTGTAGTTTTTGACCAGGAATTCTGCTGCTAAACAGGAATGTTTTAAAATATAAGCTGAAATAATGCAGGCTGACGACTTCAGCAGAAGCCAATACCATCGATTAACAACCTCGTAGCTCACAATAAGGCTGTCTTTAAAGGATTATAAGTTATCATTTCCTTATGGGGAAAATTAATGTTTTTTTTACTTCCGGAACACGACTGTTGGTATCATTTCAAAACAACTTCAAAACCTCTTTTCGGGGTTTGCGTATTCGGGCGGATGGGCATTGAGAGGTTGGTTGAAAATGGTGTTGTGTAAGTGGCCCCAAAGTTAATAACTAATGATTATTTACAACGGAAATGAATCAACTTTAGCTGGACAATAACTTTTTCTAGAGCTGATGTACAGCCAAAACAATCTCTCTTCCATTAATTTCATATTATCACTGTAAAGCTGCTTTGAAACAATCCATATTGTAAAAAGCGTTATATAAATGAAGGTGACTTGACTTGACTTTATAGTTTATAGTAAAAAAAAAAAACATAGTGTTTGTTCTTTTATTGCTTTAAAAGTAACGGGACAACAATTTGTACCACATATGTGGAAACTGCAAATACACACCTGCATTAAAAGTGTAGGGAGCGCTTGGGAACCCAGCACACGTTTGAGAGAAGGGTATGATTACAATGTCATAGGTCTGAGAACAGTGCATGTTGGGTAGTTGACAGCTAGTTCCAGTCACTATACTGTTTCTGACATCACCATCACTGCCAACAGCAGTGACGTTATAGCCCACGGCACCAAGACTTCCATCCCAGGACAGAGAGGCGGTGTTGTCCGAACACTGTAGTCTTACAGTCACATTCTGTGGGGCACAAGGGGCTAAGAGATAGAGAAGCAAGAGAAGTGTCATTATTGTCTTCTAAAACATTATTAATTGCATATGCAAAAAGGGAACATTCAAAGAAATCTTAAATGTACAGCAGCAAAAAAAGGGTCATAAAGAGGGTGGAAGATGGTTATGAAAAAAATACAGTTTTTGGTGCAAGTAACCTTGTTAAGCAAGTAAATTTGCAAATGTTTCCGCAGTGCAGGGGTGTGTTTATGCATGATCACCTGTCTGCAGTTGCGTGTGAGCTGTGTCGCTGCTGTTGCAGCGTCCAGAAACTGCTTCCACAGAGACATTATAAAGACTTCCGCACCTCAGCGTATTGATGGAGCATTGGGTTTGGGCTGTGCTGCAGGAGTCTGAGTGGCCGCTTGTCTCCATGTTCACATAGAAGCTGTCTCGGCCCAGACTCTCAGTCCAGCTCAGCAGAGCCGTGCTGGTGCCACAGCTGTAGTTGGCGCTCACTTCAGCAGGGGTGCAGGGGGCTGGCAAACAGCAACAGAATAGCAGTTTTATTCTGCTCTAAATGTTTATGTTGAGACTATAAAATAATAGTAAAGACTAATTGACCTGGCTGATTTATAAGTCTGTCAATAATGGCGACTATGGAAGCTTGTTTCCACCACGGAATAAAACAGCTTAAAAGATAATTGCAAATTTTTATGTCACAATTCTGACTTTTTTTCTCACAAGAATTGTGAGTTATAGTCATAATTGCGAAATATAAACTCGCAATTGCAAGAAAAAAGTAAAAAAAAACATGAGTTATAAACTCGCAATTGCGAGAAAAAGTCAGAAACGTGAGTTTTAAAGTCATAATTACGAGAAAAAGTCAGAAACGTGAGTTATAAAGTCATAATTGCGAGAAAAAAGTCAGAAACATGAGTTATAAAGTCATAATTGCGAGAAAAAAGTCAGAAACAAGTTATAAAGTCATAATTGTGAGAAAAAAGTCAGAAACGTGAGTTTTAAAGTCATAATTGTGAGAAAAAGTCAGAAACGTGAGTTATAAAGTCATAATTGCGAGGAAAAAGTCAGAAACGTCAGCTATAAAGTCATAATTGTGAGAAAGTCAGAAACGTGAGTTATAAAGTCATAATTGTGAGAAAAAAGTCAGAAACGTGAGTTATAAAGTCATAATTGCGAGAAAAAAGTCAGAAACGTGAGTTATAAAGTCATAATTGCGAGTAAAAGTCAGAAACGTGAGTTATAAAGTCATAATTGCGAGAAAAAAGTCAGAAACGTGAGTTATAAAGTCATAATTGTGAGAAAGTCAGAAACGTGAGTTATAAAGTCATAATTGCGAGAAAAAGTCAGAAACGTGAGTTATAAAGTCATAATTGCGAGAAAAAGTCAGAAACGTGAGTTATAAAGTCATAATTGCGAGAAAAAGTCAGAAACGTGAGTTATAGTCATAATTGCGAGAAAAAGTCAGAAACGTGAGTTATAAAGTCATAATTGCGAGAAAAAGTCAGAAACGTGAGTTATAAAGTCATAATTGCGAGTAAAAGTCAGAAACGTGAGTTATAAAGTCATAATTGCGAGAAAAAAGTCAGAAACGTGAGTTATAAAGTCATAATTGTGAGAAAGTCAGAAACGTGAGTTATAAAGTCATAATTGCGAGAAAAAGTCAGAAACGTGAGTTATAAAGTCATAATTGCGAGAAAAAAGTCAGAAACGTGAGTTATAAAGTCATAATTGTGAGAAAGTCAGAAACGTGAGTTATAAAGTCATAATTGCGAGAAAAAGTCAGAAACGTGAGTTATAGTCATAATTGTAAGAAAGTCAGAAACGTGAGTTATAAAGTCATAATTGCGAGAAAAAGTCAGAAACGTGAGTTATAAAGTCATAATTGCGAGAAAAAGTCAGAAACGTGAGTTATAAAGTCATAATTGCGAGAAAAAGTCAGAAACGTGAGTTATAAAGTCATAATTGCGAGAAAGTCCGAAACGTGAGTTATAAAGTCATAATTGCGAGAAAAAGTCAGAAACGTGAGTCATAAAGTCATAATTGCGAGAAAAAAGTCAGAAACGTGAGTTATAAAGTCATAATTGCGAGAAAAAGTCAGAAACGTGAGTTATAAAGTCATAATTGCGAGAAAAAGTCAGAAACGTGAGTTATAAAGTCATAATTGTGAGAAAGTCAGAAACGTGAGTCATAAAGTCATAATTGCGAGAAAAAAGTCAGAAACGTGAGTTATAAAGTCATAATTGCGAGAAAAAGTCAGAAACATGAGTTATAAAGTCATAATTGTGAGAAAGTCAGAAACGTGAGTTATAAAGTCATAATTGTGAGAAAAAAGTCAGAAACGTGAGTTATAAAGTCATAATTGCGAGAAAAAGTCAGAAACGTGAGTTATAAAGTCATAATTGCGAGAAAAAGTCAGAAACGTGAGTTATAAAGTCATAATTGCGAGAAAAAAGTCAGAAACGTGAGTTATAAAGTCATAATTGTGAGAAAGTCAGAAACGTGAGTTATAAAGTCATAATTGCGAGAAAAAGTCAGAAACGTGAGTTATAAAGTCATAATTGCGAGTAAAAGTCAGAAACGTGAGTTATAAAGTCATAATTGCGAGAAAAAAGTCAGAAACGTGAGTTATAAAGTCATAATTGCGAGTAAAAGTCAGAAATGTGAGTTATAAAGTCATAATTGCGAGAAAAAAGTCAGAAACGTGAGTTATAAAGTCATAATTGTGAGAAAGTCAGAAACGTGAGTTATAAAGTCATAATTGCGAGAAAAAGTCAGAAACGTGAGTTATAAAGTCATAATTGCGAGAAAAAGTCAGAAACGTGAGTTATAAAGTCATAATTGTGAGAAAGTCAGAAACGTGAGTTATAAAGTCATAATTGCGAGAAAAAGTCAGAAACGTGAGTTATAGTCATAATTGTGAGAAAGTCAGAAACGTGAGTTATAAAGTCATAATTGCGAGAAAAAGTCAGAAACGTGAGTTATAAAGTCATAATTGCGAGAAAAAGTCAGAAACGTGAGTTATAAAGTCATAATTGCGAGAAAAGTCATAATTGCGAGAAAAAGTCAGAAACGTGAGTTATAAAGTCATAATTGCGAGAAAAAGTCAGAAACGTGAGTTATAAAGTCATAATTGCGAGAAAAAAGTCAGAAACGTGAGTTATAAAGTCATAATTGCGAGTAAAAGTCAGAAACGTGAGTTATAAAGTCATAATTGCGAGGAAAAAGTCAGAAACGTCAGCTATAAAGTCATAATTGTGAGAAAGTCAGAAACGTGAGTTATAAAGTCATAATTGCGAGAAAAAGTCAGAAACGTGAGTTATAAAGTCATAATTGCGAGAAAAAGTCAGAAACGTGAGTTATAAAGTCATAATTGTGAGAAAAAGTCAGAAACGTGAGTTATAAAGTCATAATTGCGAGAAAAAAGTCAGAAACGTGAGTTATAAAGTCATAATTGTGAGAAAGTCAGAAACATGAGTTATAAAGTCATAATTGCGAGAAAAAAGTCAGAAACGTGAGTTATAAAGTCATAATTGCGAGAAAAAAGTCAGAAACGTGAGTTATAAAGTCATAATTGCGAGTAAAAGTCAGAAACGTGAGTTATAAAGTCATAATTGCGAGGAAAAAGTCAGAAACGTCAGCTATAAAGTCATAATTGTGAGAAAGTCAGAAACGTGAGTTATAAAGTCATAATTGCGAGAAAAAGTCAGAAACGTGAGTTATAAAGTCATAATTGCGAGAAAAAGTCAGAAACGTGAGTTATAAAGTCATAATTGCGAGTAAAAGTCAGAAACGTGAGTTATAAAGTCATAATTGCGAGAAAAAAGTCAGAAACGTGAGTTATAAAGTCATAATTGTGAGAAAGTCAGAAACGTGAGTTATAAAGTCATAATTGCGCGAAAAAGTCAGAAACGTGAGTTATAAAGTCATAATTGCGAGAAAAAGTCAGAAACGTGAGTTATAAAGTCATAATTGCGAGAAAAAAGTCAGAAACGTGAGTTATAAAGTCATAATTGTGAGAAAGTCAGAAACGTGAGTTATAAAGTCATAATTGCGAGAAAAAGTCAGAAACGTGAGTTATAGTCACAATTGTGAGAAAGTCAGAAACGTGAGTTATAAAGTCATAATTGCGAGAAAAAGTCAGAAACGTGAGTTATAAAGTCATAATTGCGAGAAAAAGTCAGAAACGTGAGTTATAAAGTCATAATTGTGAGAAAGTCAGAAACGTGAGTTATAAAGTCATAATTGCGAGAAAAAAGTCAGAAACGTGAGTTATAAAGTCATAATTGTGAGAAAGTCAGAAACGTGAGTTATAAAGTCATAATTGCGAGAAAAAGTCAGAAACGTGAGTTATAAAGTCATAATTGCGAGAAAAAGTCAGAAACGTGAGTTATAAAGTCATAATTGCGAGAAAAAGTCAGAAACGTGAGTTATAAAGTCATAATTGTGAGAAAGTCAGAAACGTGAGTTATAAAGTCATAATTGCGAGAAAAAAGTCAGAAACGTGAGTTATAAAGTCATAATTGTGAGAAAGTCAGAAACGTGAGTTATAAAGTCATAATTGCGAGAAAGTCAGAAACGTGAGTTATAAAGTCATAATTGCGAGAAAAAGTCAGAAACGTGAGTTATAAAGTCATAATTGCGAGAAAAAGTCAGAAACGTGAGTTATAAAGTCATAATTGTGAGAAAGTCAGAAACGTGAGTTATAAAGTCATAATTGCGAGAAAGTCAGAAACGTGAGTTATAAAGTCATAATTGCGAGAAAAAGTCAGAAACGTGAGTTATAAAGTCATAATTGCAAGATATAAACTCTTACTCTATAAAACTGGCAGTTTAAATATAAATGTATGTTTTATATACATTTTGAGATCCTTACATAGAGACACGCAGAAACATGCAGGATTCACATTTAAACAGTCTTTTTGCAGCTAATTTCACAGACACTAGTATATATCACGATTTGATTTAAGTGTACTGATCTACGTTTTATTTATTCATCAAAACTTTCCGCGTTATGCAGTAAATTCCGTTTTTACGACTGGATTCCGACTGCGTTTTCCGCATCGCGGAAAGGAATCCTTATGACAGTTATTTAGTCAATAGTGAGCATTTTCTTTTTGGTGTTTTGTTGTTTGATTAACATTAAAATGCAGACAGCAGCGCAACAGGAATATTACATTATAATCTTGGATTATGCAGCGGACATTATACAGCTCAGTGCCTTCACGCAGTTCATTAATAAACCATTGGTTTGTTATATCAGCCTTTTTCATGCTATAGCCGATATGCCGATGGTTGTAAACTGATCAAAAATCGGCCGATAAATATCGGCGGCCGATACATAGGTGCATCACTAGAATTTAGTTTTTGTCCAAATACATTGAACGTATACCCTTGCTTTAATGGGAGCACTTTATGAATGCGGAAACATTATAATTTTGTCATGTGACACCACATGTATTAGCATTAAATCTCTTTTTCTAGCAAAAAATGTTTCCAAATTAGTTTTTGCAACATTTGAAGTATTAAAATGGAATTTATGCACTAAAGTTAAACAAAAAAACAACTGTATCGACATCGATTCCATCATCAATATCAGTAAACATTTTGATGCACTTAACCTTTTTTTCTTTCCGGCAAAAAATGATGCAGAATTTAAAGGTGCTATATTTATTTCAGCTGTTTTGGTAACTTCTGCCAGAATTAACCACCAATTGTACATGCATAAAAAAAAAATCAGACTCATTTCAGACTCGTTTGTTGTACCTACCTGTGATAATACTGAATGGAGCACTAGGTGTGCTCTCACACTGAGGGCCCTGGGCCGTACCATACACACTGTATGTCTGACCACACAGTAAGGCACTCAGGGAACAGTTGTCTGCAGACGAGCTGCAGGTGTCAGTGTGTCCCAGGGCAGAGGTGGCATTGACACGGACCATCACAGCATCTGGGTCCACTACCCAAGACACCAGGGCCAAATTAGTTCTGCAGTTCAGTGAAGGAGACCTCATTGTCGGAGCACATGGCTCTGAGACAATACACGGGAAGAGAAAGGAAGGGAAATTAAGTCAGATTAGGCTAAATTAAAGTTAGTTAAAAGCTCTAAAACTGCAGCTCTCCATACCCGTCTCCAGTGTAGTGCTGGCCCGTGCTGAGCTGTTGCAGGTTCCATCATCAGCAAACACTGTGACATTAAAAACCTCCCCGCAGTGGAGTTGCGTGAGCTCACAGGAAGTGGCAGAGGTACGGCAGGAAGAGGAAGGAATGCTCTGATTCTGTGTTTGTGCCAGAACAGTGTAGATGCTGGCACCAGCGGCAGCAACCCATGACACATTTACCATACGCGAGTCACAATTGAGCACTGCAGTCACGCTCTCAGGGTCGCAGGGAGCTGGGAAAGGTCAAAGGTTAGTCCAAAGCTCTATTCCAAGGCCCAGTTTCTGCCTACCTAGACATTTTATGCTGTATATGCATAATTATGTTGCCTTCTAAGCATCTTTTGATCAAATTCTAAGGCAGCGTTGCCTGTCTCCTTGACAGAGAAGACAACCCCAGAATGAAAAAGATATACACCGCTAAAAAGTATCTAAAAATTGATCAATATAATTAATTACTACTATTGCATTGTTAGCTTAGCACCATGCTGATGCCAAACTATCAACTTTAAGTTTCAAATCTGCATTTAAATTTTTTAATGTATTTTAATGCTTAATTATTAAAGGCCTGTTCACACCGAGATGAATATTCGGTGCAAAAATTTGATGCAATAAACAATGATATTTGAATGAACAGCTGTTGATGCATTTGATTTTTTTTACATGGCTCTGCAAAGAAACCTGGACCCTGGACCACAAAACCAAAATTGAAAAATATGGGTATATTTGTGGCAATAGCCAACAATACATTGTATGGGTCAAAATAATACATTTTTCTTTTATGCCAAAAATCATAGGATATTAAGTAAAGATCATGTTCCATGAAGATATTTAGTACATTTCCTACCATAAATATATCAAAAATTTATTATTATTAGTAATATGCATTGCTAAGGACTTAATTTGGACAACTTTAAAGGTGATTTTCTCAATATTTAGATATTTTGCACCCTCAGACGGCAGCTGCCTATGTAGGAAATAGAGAGCAAGGCAGCTCACAAAGCTCAAGGTCAAACGGATTGTAATTCGTACCTGTTGTCACAGAGACGTTGGGACTGACTGAGCTGTTGCATTGGCTGTCTTGAGAGATGACATTTAGGGTGTAGGTCTGCGCACAGGTCAGGCCCCTGAAGGAGCAGGAGAGGTCAGAGGTCATGCAGGATTCTCTGTAATAGCCTGGGCCGGTCAGAACACTGATGTAGGACAAAGCCCCAGCTGCTGCACCCCATGATGCCTTCACCGTGTTACTCGCACACTCCACGTTGGCGTGGACCGATGTGGGCATACACGGCACTGGCAGAAGACAAAGAGAGGGAGTATTTCTTATCTGTAATTTCTTTCTTTGATTTTATTTGGGTGAAACATGACTTGGAAATCTCTAATTTTAAATGCAGTCTTTCTGCTCTTCTGGCATGTCGTGATCTGATCTCACCTGTTTGGACAGGATGGGTTACGCTCTCTGGCCCTTGACACTCTCCATTGGTTGCCGTGACAACGGCGGTGTAGTTCTGACCACACGGCAGGCCAGTGACGATACAACTGGAGGTCATTGTGGTACAGCTGAGCACAGCGCCACCTGTAGTCCTGGCGAGGACGGTGTAGTTTACAGCTTGGAGAGCAAGAGCCCAGCTTACGTTCAGGCTGTTAGAGGCGCAGTCCAGGAATCTGGCCACATTCTGGGGGGCACATGGTGCTGGAAAACAACGCATGAGGAGAGAGAGAGAGAGAGACTGACTCTATGTAATGTTCTGGTTGCAAAACAATGCTGGTGATTTCCACAGAAAATTTTATTTACTTACAGCAATAGTAATCTGTGGGACAACTTGACTTTTCTTTAACCAGGACTGGTTATCTCATTGAGTCACTACTTTTCAACTACTTACAATTTACCCTTGTGATAAAGAAGTACACTTTAACATTAAAAATAACTTATTACACAAATAATATACTTATGCGTGAACTGAATGTAATGTTTTTGGACACTTAATTGTATGTTTAATTTACAATTAAATGATATGTATTAATGTTTACATTTATATTAACCAATTAGTTGAACTCTCTTAATAACATCTTTATATGTAATGTCATAATTAATTTGAAATATGGTACTGTTGCATGTACTGACAAGAATTAATGGTAAACTAAAATTTGCTTTAATGTAATTTCTATTGAAACTTGTATGGCATGTATTTAAATATATTTTTGTAATTACACATTTGTAATGATGTTGCAATTTAGTACATTTGAAGTTTACATGTACTATTGAATAACACACTACTGTTACAATTAATATGCTTTGAACATATGCTTTATAGTATGTTAGTTAACAAATCAAATAAATGTACTTTTTTAAAGCCCGACACAAGATAATTAAAACACGATTTAAAATATACTTAAGTAGACCTTTTAATTTGTCATTATGACACGTTTTCAAGGTGCAGTGTGTAGTATTTATAAGGATCTACTGACAGAAATGCAATATAGTATACATAACTATGTTTTCAGTGGTGTATAAAGACCTTACAGCCCTAAACGGACAAACTGCTCTATAGAGCGCTATCTCCACTCTGCTCTCTCTGACAATGGAATTTTTGTCCTGTGTCGGCCACCGTAGCTTCTCTATGTGTTTCGAAAGGGAGGGGTGAGCGGTGAACAGTTGCAATTCGCAACCTTGCCACTAGATGCCACTAAATTTACACAGTGCACCTATTAAAGGTCACTTATGTGTTAAGAAACAGCCATGAAAATATACTCTAAGTACAGGCAAAGGTACACTATGTAACTTTTGGCCCTCTAGCGGTTAAAAAAACAAAACTGCATTTTGCGGTAGTTGTTTTGGATTGTGCTTCGGCTTTGCGGATGAATATGGTTATCCTAGAGCTCATAAAACATTCACTTCTAGGCTTAAAAGATATAACCAGTTTAGATCTCAAGCTGACTAGCTGAAGACATTACTGTAGCTTTACCCATTAATAGACACCATACTTCCTTGAAAATAAATTCCAGCACAGTGCTACAACAACCATAATGTGAAATGACCCTTCACAATAGATAATGCTTTACAATAAACTCTGTTAGAGAGCTATATATGGCAATTTATCTGTTCAATAAGGTACCTTACTCACCTGTTGAGTAATTAAAACGACACCTCCATGTCGCTTTTACAACATTTCAAATCCCTCAGTTCTCGTCATCTCCGAAAAGCCAAGCCAATGTTGATTATTGTTTTATTACGAGCTCTGTCACTCTCCTCTGTTCTGCATTTGTTTTAAACTTTAAAGGGGGATTCCTCAGAGGTTTGAGATTTAGCTGCTCCATCTCAACCTTTCTCACTCACTGTGAAAACTAACCTATGCCACTCCCACACCAGACACGCATCAAAGGAGCAGGAGCAACTTTTCTCTATTTACGGATATGAAAAGATATGCACGGGTGAGTGACGCATGTATGCAATTTCGCGTGAAAACCATCCCGCTCGGTCTAAACTACAAACACTTATAATAGGCTTATAATAGACAAAAACACACTTTGAAAGAAGGATTGGTTAATTTTTTAGCAAAAAAAAGTTAGATATTGCACCTTTACATGGCCTTTTATTTCATTAATATTATGTTATCTGCAAGTACAGTTATTAAAAAAATAAGATTTGAAGTACACTTTACGAGGGCACATTTAATACAATGAGGTGCACTTCTTTTTCACAAGAGTAACTCAGATAAGAGAAAGAAACAAGTGAAAGAAAAAGACAATCAGAGTTTGTTTGTTTTTTTAAATGTGATACCTGTCTCATGTCTGTACTCCACGCTGTTTGGACTTTCACAGCTACCGTCAGAAGCAGTTACGACAAACACATACTCCTGTCCACAGTGCAGGCCGTTCAGCTGGCACCCTGGAGTTGTGCTATCACATGCCACATTGTGGCCATCTCTGCCTAATGCCCTGCCTCTGTAAGACACAGCGTTGAGACTGGCAGTCCAGGACAGGGTGGCGGAGTTGGTGCTACAGTTCACAGTGCTCTGGACATCAGTTGGTGTGCAGGGAACTATTGAACAGGAGAAAGAGAGAATCATTTCGAGTGAGTCAGTGTCAGTGTTTTAAATGCCGTTTTCATCAATATTTTTGTACCTTATATGACAAAGCCCCTGATTTGTGTTCTTTTTTTACATATACAAAGACATTTTGACATTTGCATTAAACCACATTTAAAACTAAAGGTTATTTAAAAAATTCACATGTGAAAGACTACACTTTGGAGCACAAAGATATTCAATTACATATAAAAATGTATGAGTGAATTCTGAGTAAACATTACGGGCCCTATTAACGATCTGATTGCATGGTCTGAAGCGCATGACACAGGTGCACTTAGGTCCGAATCCACTTTTGCTAGTTTAATGATGGAAAAAATAGTCCAAAAGTGTTGTCCCTAGTTTCTTAATGAGTCATGGGTGTGTTTTGGGCATAACATCAGAGTCTCATCTCCAATTCCCTTTAAAAGCCAGTTGCACTCGCATCATGGCGGATTCGCTATTTACATGGTGGAATTTGTGAACGGAAAGACTGAACACTTCTCCAGAGAGGAATCCTTGAATCCCCTTTGTGTGTAATAAGCAGAGTGTACGCGCGTTGTGAACCCACATATAGGCGCATATTACTAACACAAAAAAATACTTTAGACTTTAGATCAGGTTTTTGTTGGTCAATGGTGCAGTCTTTTTTAGTTCCTTAAAATACCAATGCGCCAACAATGCAACTGAACACACCTGGTTTTCAGACCAGCACGCCCATGGGTGAACAGATGGGCACGAGTGCATTTGCTATTTAAACAACGTGGTGCTGGACTAGCTTAAACTAGCAAAAACCACTTGCGTCGAGCCTGGTGTTACATCACACCGGGTGTATGATATAGGCCCTAAGTAGGGGAAACATTTTTTTCAGATATTTTATGAGCAGTTGACATAAGAAGTTGGCATGACTTCTGGTGTGACATGCTTAAATTACTATAATTACAAATATGAATTTGTCAAACTGCAGAACCAAATAAAAATGGCCTACACTCTTAAAAATAAAGTTTCTTAATTTGCATTAATGGTTCAATGAAGAACCATTCATGGAATCTTTCCATTGCACAAAAGGTTCTTTATAGTGGAAAAAAGGTTCTTGAGATTATTAAAATGTTTTTCACATTCAGAAAAAAAAATGGTTCTTCTATGGCATCGCTGTGAAACCTTTATTTGTAGAGTGTAATGAATGCAAAAGGATTCTTAAAATAATTAAATGATTAAAAACACACTGAAGAAATTGTGACTACTTACAGCACCTAATACATTTTAATCTAAAGTTCTGATGTTGCATACTCAAAAGTTTTATTTTAGTATTATTTATATACTATTATAGTATTTATTAATATTTTGAATTATCTTTTCTTTTTAGCTTTTCTGTTTAATTTTAGACTAAGTTTTAGTTCTATCATGACAACTCTGAGAGATTGGTATGGTAATGGATATGGCAATGTTAATGTATTTGGTTTTGGCGGAATAGATCTGCTACGCTACTGCAGAGCAAGTACTGGGACTTGCTACTACCAATATATTCACAGACATTTCTGTGAGCATATAAGACATGCTGCAGCTGCTGCACATTTAGTATACATGAAATATGTATGGCCGCTGATGCAACAGCAACCAATCAGCTGCGCTGTGCAGATAATGATGTGATCGCTACCAAATGAGTTAAGGACCTATCAGCCTGCTCCATCTAGAGTTTCATGCCAGAACTAGGTATTCTTTTTTGTTTTAGGAATTTTAGTACTTCAACTTAAAGTTGTTTTATTTCAGTTAATTTCAGTTAGTTGTTTTATTTAAGTTCTAACACGTTTTTCATATATATATATATATATATATATATATATATATATATATATATATATATATATATATATATATATGGGTCAATGACATGACGTGCATATTTTTCATTATTTCCTTTTAAAATAATTTGATAAATTCATGACATATATCACTTTATTCTATAAAACCCATTTAATTGAATTCAGTTTAATGCATTTAAATAATTATTTTATGTTTTGTTGTCTTAAACCCCAAAAATGGCAGGTGGTGCAACTGTCCGAACAAATGAAGAGACTAAGAAAACTATTTAAAATAGTCTTAATAATAAAAATGCCAAATACTGATAAAAATGTTCAAGTTGGTGCACTTTTAACTATATCTACATACAACTATTTGGTTGTTTTGTTCATAAAAATTGTTCGCCTCAACATGTGTGAATAGACGACTCCAACTCCTGCGAGGACTTCAGAAGACGCAACTCTGAATCAACATACACCAATGCAATTTTTTTTCTATATACCCTAGTCATTTGTTAACAACAAGTATTCTTTACTTCAATGAGATCATTGTTTCCACCTTAAATTAATACATTGTTTATTAATACATTGTTAGCTAACTGTGTGATTTGTATATGTACTTTTCTGAAATCCATAACTTGGAAAAATATGCATTACATCAGTTTTGAAAAGAAAAAAAAAAACACCTTTTTTGAAGCTTTATATATAGGATATATATGTTCAAAAGAACGATTTGTTTGTAAATCAGACACCACCACCCAGACAGCCTCACCTGTGGGCAGGGTCACGCTCTGACTCGCCAGGCTGGAGCAGTTGCCATCTACAGCCGTCAAGCTGATGGAGTACACACTGCTACAGTGCAGGTCAAGGATGCTGCATGTCGTTGTGTTGGAGGAACACATTGTACGGTGCCCGCTTTCACCCACAGCCACAGCAACATAGGACTGAGCACCACGGCTTGCATTCCATGATACCTCCACTGAGCTTTTGCCACAGGTCCGTTGAGCTGTCACATTAGTAGGCACACATGGCACTAGCGGGGCAGGGTGGAAAGCATTAGAATAACACTCAAACGGCAGCACTAAAGTTAAATGATGATATGAAACTAATGTTTTGAGAGTGAATCAGCGCCTCACCTTCTCTAATCACTATAGGTTGACTCAGCATGCTCAGACAAGAGCCGTTGTACGACCTGACCTGCACAGAGTACGAATCGCCACACTGCAGATTGCTCACGCTACAGGCAGGCAAGGTTGAGTTGCAGTAAACCAGCTCTCCAGTGCTCATGGAAACCACAGTGGTGACATAACCTTCAGCATCTTCTGTACTGTCCCAGCTCATTGAGAGAACGTCTGAGGGGCACTGTACCTCACCCCGAACATGTGTTGGACCACACGGCACTGTGGATAGATAATTTTATCTAGTTAATTATCTAGTTGTATAGAAGGAGTTTGAGAGAAAACACAACAGCAAATCAAGATTTTGAGGGTGCTTGTGTAATGGACGTAGCCAGTAAGAGCTGCGGGTGTAAACCTCACTCCCCTGGCCTCAATAGGTGCGCTAGCGACTGATGCTAGAGGCTGCGGTCTTTACCGTCCTTGTTAGCACACCCGTCTCCCACGCCGGAAACTCCGGTTTGAATCCTGCTCGAAACAGGTCGAATAGGACCACTTACATTTGGTGCTGTGACCCGGATGGGAGTGAGCTTTTAGGGGGTGAGTGTAACGGATGAAGGCCAGTAAGAGCTGTTTGTGTAAACATCACTCCCCTGATCTCAAGAGGCACGCTAATGGCTGCGGTCTTTAGCGTCCTTGATGGCACCTGCCTCCCATGCCGGAGACGCCGGTTCAAGTCCTGCTTGGAGCAGGTTGAGTAGGACCTGGTACATTTGGTGACGTTGACCTGGATGGGAATGCGGTTTAAGGGGGTGAGTGTAACGGGCGTAGGCCAGTAAGAGCTGTGTGTGTAAACCTCACTCCTGTGTCCCGAAGAGGTGTGCTAGCGACTGATGCTAGAGGCTGCGGTCTTTATCGTCTTTGTTAGCGTGCCCGCCTTCCACGGCCAAAACACCGGTTCGAGTCCTGCTTGGAGCGGGTCAAGTAGGACCGGTTACATTTGGTGACGTTGACTCGGATGGGAGGTGAGTGTGATGGGCGAAGGCCAGTAAGAGCTGTGTGTGTAAACCTCACTCCCCTGGCCTCAAGAAGCATCTGACGCTAGAGGCTGCGGTCTTTAGCGTACTTTCTCGAGTAGGACCGGTTACACTTGTTCATGCAAAGCTTCCAACCACAATCCTGGGGGTCAGGGGTGGGCTCCAAAACCGATCAAACTTGTCTGCCTGTAACTTTCTAGATATTATGAATACCTTGATTAGTTGATTACGGTGTGTTTGATTAGGGTTGGAGCTGAACTCACTGCCGACCAGTGTTACTAACTTAATTGCCAGATAAAGGACTTTTCAGACTCCTTTAGTGACTAGTGACTAATCTAGCAACTGCTGGTTAACATAGTCAGTCACTATTTCATATTAATTCTGTTGTAAATATGTAAATGAGAATAGCTTTATTGGACATTCGGCTGTATTTTATATTAAAATACATTATGTGAGCACAGATTAGGGAAGAAAACAGATGTAAAGTGTTTAAAAGATTTCAAGTAGGAATTAGCTACTTTTCCATTGAGCAACAGTGCTGCTTAAATGCAAACACAACTTGAAATAAAGTTTTGTTTTTCAACATGTTTTTCATTTTCCAGCTTTATTCATTAAATTATTCCAAACTATTTTCTGACTTTGTGGAATAAATATATTTCAAAAGCAGATCTTGCATGAGTGACATGAGTGTGCTAACATTGGAATATTCAAATGTAAAAACATTAGCGAGTAACTACACAACCGCTGACTAGGCAAAATGGTGAATGGAAAAATAACGTGTAATTGTAGATGTAATTACTGAAATTAATTACAGCTGTAATTGCATGCCAAATATAAGTACAATGTAAAAACATCTATGTACACAATAAGTGCATTTTATCAAATTATTAATTTAAATGTTAGGACATAGTTAAAGACAATTAATATGGGGTGTGTTTCTTTGAACTAGTTGAGTATGAACACCTACTAGAAACCAACAGCTCAGAGACTGGTGACTTCCAGTGATTTATTTGTTATTAGTGTGAACGCACCTTCAAAGATCTATAACTGAAGCAAAGAGCTCTAAACCTTCCTTACCAGACTTCATTTGTATGGCATGGGAAGGCATACTGGGACAGATTCCATTATGGTGAATGACACTAATGGCATAATCTTGGCCACACTTCAGGCTGGGGATCCGGCAGCTGCTGGCAGTGGTACTGCAGCTCAGAAGACCGCCGACCTGGTCCTCCATGGTGGCAGTGAAGGATATTATGCCCCGAGATCCGAGCCAGCTCACCAACGCCTGGTTCTCTTGACAGTCCAAAAGAGCTTGTACATCCCCAGGGGGACAGGGAGCTGAAAGAGGGGGGCAGGAAGTTAGTTATGAGGTGTCAAGATAACTACACTCTTGTATATCTGTGTGTGTTGTACCTGTTTCTACAGCGATGGTGTCACTGATGGAGCTGTTGCATATTAAGTTGGATGCAATCACAAAGGCGTTATACATGGTTCCACAGCTAAGCCCAGTTATCTGGCAATTTGGATCTATTGATCTACAAGTTTGAACAGTCCCGAACTGATCCGTCACCGCGGCAATGTATAATAAAGCACCTAATGAGGCTTCCCATCTCAGACTGATGGAATTTGAGCTGCAGTCCATCACTGCAGTCACATTTTGAGGTGGGCAAGGGGCTAGATAAAAAAAAAACATAAGAATATTTAAAGCATGTGGAAATTGAACTGTAAATGGCAAAAGACGAACCTAAGCGCTGCTTGCACATTTTTAGCCAATCAGCAAAATTCTCTGCAAAGCAATCATTTTGTGCATTCTGGTGGAGGACAGAGTTTTGTGCGAAGGTGTGGGGTTAAATTGATGGAGGGCGCTCAGTGGCTAAGTCTGGTGCAAGTTAGCTAAATGTCATTTATAGCATCTAAAAACCACTTGTCATATTGATTCTACAATTTAAAACCAGGGACTTTCTTGTTGTGAGGCGACAGTGCTATCCATTGAGTCACCATGCCACCTATTGATTCATTTTTCATTTTGCTCCGATAGACTAATCGTGTGCAGGCACCCATATTGTTTGTCCACCAGGGGGCGTTGTCACTCACCTGTATGACCTACTTCTCCCAGAGACAGAACACTGGAGCACTCATCGTCAGTAGCAGTGATTGTCATGGTGAGACTCTCCCCACAGTGAATGCCAGAGATTGTGCAACTGTGCGTCAGTGAGCTACACATATAGTGGCTGTGATTTTCACTGTTACCAAAGGCCTCCACTGTGTAACTCAGTGCTCCTTCTGCACCTTCCCAGCTGCTAGTCAGAACACCTGTCTGACAGTCCGTTGACGACTCCATGTTCCTTGCTTGGCAGGGTGCTTAGGGGTGAGATTATAGCAAAAGAAGTGTTATAATGTGAGTTTAGTCAAGCCTAAAGTCAAGATTTAGGCTTACTAAAGCCTACAGTCAAGATAAACATATATATATAGTGAATTCAGGGTGATTGGGACACTTTTTGCCATTGAGATGACTTGGAAAAAGTGTCCCAATCAACCTAAATTCAGACTTTGACAGCACTTTGACAGCAAATATTTATTATTACCGGTTCGTATTTGTATTGCTGAACTGGTTGCAGTTCTACACTGCTCGCCAACCAACGATGATAAACCAGAGACCGTGAAGGTGTAAAGGAGTCCACATGTGGTGTAGGTAAAAAAGCAGGACGTGTCTTTGGTGAGACATTCCTGTATCTGGTTGTTGGAGTCAACGGCCCTCGCAAGGTAGTAAGCTGAGTAATTATTCGGAGTCCAGGAAAAGACAATGACATTGCTGCTGCACTCACGGTACAGCATCACATTGGATGGGGAGCAGGGAACTGTATGCATGCGTAGAAAGAGAAGGATTAATGTTTAGTTAGATAAGCATGAAAGGAAGAACAAAGAAAATAGGCAACACAAAGCAGATATTAGTCCCTGGCGTCTTTGATCTTTTAATCTTGTTATGTGAATTTCTATAATGGGTTTCAGTGTATTGTTACTCCAATTCTTGCTGCTCTGAAAAGAGTGATGCATGTAACGTAGACCTCAAGACTCAAAAAAGAAGGTGTTCTCTAGGGACTACATTCTTCCTGGCAGAGAAAAGGCTGTGTACCAGCTCCCTGCCTGAGATAACACAACACCTGGGATAGCTCTCGTCTGATTTTGAAAAGAAGAAGCTTTAATTTTGAGAGTTAAGTGAATGTGCACTTATACTGCCTGTCCTCAAGTTTCAAAAACGGGAAACAATGCACAGGCCCGGTGGAATTTTGTCAATTTCTCAGATGTAGAGAACTGAAACTGCACCGAAACCAGGTATATGCCCTGGCCTGAAACATACTCTGCAAAGTACATGAACATGGTTCTAACGGTAATCCTCCTAAATGTGTCAGAGTACAATTTAGAAGTATTCATTGCATTCTCAGCATTGCCACAAGTGGCACTATAACATTTTGTCTATAATTACAGTTTGAATAAAATTGGTTGGAACTTAACTAAAAAAGTGAACTATAAAAATGTAAACATATAGTTAAACATCTTTATTGCTTGCTACTTGAATAACTGAACATCCAGTTTAATTGCACAGACATTTGAAGATACCTCTATCGCCCCCTTGAGCACTGGAGCTTGTTACTCATCCAAGAAACCATCCAAAATATCATTATTTGAGAATTAATACCATTAAAGTGGATAAACACCACACTATCAATGCCTTCTCAGACGCCACATCCATGACTTTACAATCAAGATAAATAGCAATAAGCATAATATCTTTCATGAGTTGTACTTGCGTGTACTTACCTAAGAAAGTACTGGTTAATATAAGGTAACTACATGGGTTAAGGTTTAGGGGTAAGTTCAGGCTGGGTACCTAGTTATTATCTGCAATTACTATAATAAGTACATAGTATGTACATGGGACACAGGACTGTAAAATAACGTGCTACCCTTTCATGTAACAAATACAGCTCTATTGAATGAAGAGCAATTTCTCGCTTCCCACCCAAACTGTGACCCGACTCTTTGTCTAAAAACACAAATCTATCTGAAATGGGTCAGCATAACAGAAAAGATAGCTTGCTGTTGTGAGACTATTCAAAACAATGTAGCAGAGACAATGCTACCTCCAGGGAAAGTGTGACTTCTTTATATTGGATCGGGTGTCTTTAAACATCATGGATGAATAGAGGGCATTGACAATCAGAAGTGTAGGGGTATAGATATCCAGGATGCACACAACAATGCTGGCAAAATGCTGATTCTAGTTCAGATTATTTTCCCTGAATGCCACAATTAAGGTTATGAAAGATGGAAAACTGGTTGGATATTTTGTTATCCAACATCTCACCTGTTTGGAAGGAAGTGGTGGCATTGCCGGTGCTCTCACAGTTATTTGACAGGGCTGTGACATGTACCGTTAAGTTCTCCCCACATGTTAGATTTCTGAGTTGGCAGTTTGTACTGTTTGAGGTGCAGGACAGAATTGCACCACTCTGACTTATGGCAATGGCACGGTAGGCAGTGGCTCCAAACACAGCTGTCCAGGAGACCACAGCAGAATCACTAGCACAGTTGTAGTTCACCGATGCTGATGTAACTGGACCCAAAGCTGGTGGAGAGAGAGACGTGTGTGAGGGCTTCTAAATTAATGGACAAAACTGAACTTGAAGAGAGTTAACAATTTATGGGTACTATTATACCAGGCTTTATTTATTCAAAGCAAAGCATTCTTACAGTTCCCCACAATGATTTTATCTTATCACACTACCATTTCAAGCTTAACTTGATTTACCCAAGTAGGGCAAGTTTGTGGATCGACATCTTTGTTAGTCCTGGAACAACATTGCTATCAAATGCTTAGATTTAAAGATTATGGTTAGTTTTAGGGCTGGGGTTGGGGTTTGAACGGCATTATTATCAACCAACCAGGCTGTAGGGTTTTGGTTAGGGTTTGTAAGGATATGTGAAGGCAAGGATTTTGATGTTAATCCAAAAGAAAACATGATAATCTAAAGAAGTAACTCTAAATAAAATGTAAATCTCTCTAGTTTTCTGTATTTCTACCGCCGTAATAGAAGTGATTTTCTTGTTCTTTATGCCACTGTGGACTTAATAATGTGGTATGAACGGCCCTCAGCTGTGTTCAATCCCTGGTCTCTTGGTTAATAACCTACCCAGAATCTTCCAGAATTTAGGTATAATCTTTACATGGTATGCTATTGTCCAAAAAGATAGAGCTAAAAGTTCCATTTAAAATCAGGGTAAGTTTGTTTAATTTTCAGGGCCAAAAGAAGGAAGACACAACCAAATTATTATCAGGATTTGACTGAAGAACTAAATCTTAAACAACATTGTAAACAACCAGTCATATTATAAGGTTAAGATTGTATTTATCGCTGAGGTTAGTTAGGCCCTGTTTCCACCTAGTATTAAGAAGCGTTTTATGTGATCCGATCACAGGTCAACCAAGACGCACACCACTTTCACCTGGTATTAAATTGCATTTCAAATATCTCCAACGTCTTCAACCATGGTCTGTGTTTTGGTACTTTTTTGGTGCGCTTTCTCACGGCATGTCCCACAATGATTACAGTTCTGCACGTTATCTACTGAAGACACACAAATTAAAGAACAGACGCAGCCGGATCATTTCCATAATGACCAACACAATCTACCAAGAGCAGGGCAAATTAGTATCTGGTTTAAGACATGCTTTCATTGGTCGTTAAATAATAGTGCAAACACCAGTAAAGTGAAGAACGTAAACCTTAGTAAATCACCTTGCATGATACATTTAAATACTTTCCTCCCATTAATTTAAATCCTATAAACTCCTACAAATACCTATGCAATAAGGTCAGCCGCAAAAATAACTCTGTCCAAGCCTTTTCAGTGCTAAAATTTCACTGCGTGTCGTTAGTAAATCCTGACAGCCAAAAGAGGGTTTGCGCTGGAGCAAGCTGTTAGTAAATCTGGCCCTGAGAGTAGACATTCTTTAGTGGCTATCCAAACACATTAGACCACATGAGATGAATGTGTTTTCATCTACCTTTGGAAGTGTTCAAAAGTGGACAAGATAAAAAAAAAAGTGGACCCCATTTACACCTATATTTAGCAATGTCCACTTGTGATCAGATCAACAAAAACGCATCTTATTACCAGGTGTAAACATGGTATTAGGGTTATGGTTCTTGTTAACCTATCATCTTCCTGATTCGGGGGTTGGTTAGGATTATGATTTTGGTAGGAATAATGTTCCTGGACCAAAAAAAGGATGCCCTACACTGTACACCATTTACATTATCAAGTGCATCTGGAGTACCATCAGATATGACAATGTAATGTATGTTATAATAATAATCATAATAATAATAATAAAAAACGTTTTAAAAAATCATTTGCTTACTGTTTGTTGTATAGTTGACTTGCTTGGGATCTCCAGGTTCCAAGAAAGTATTAAGTGAAGACACTGAGATTTGGTATGAAGAACAGGGTGAAATATTCTGCATATCCAATGTGGTGCTGAACACATTGTTTGAATATATTGTACTGTTTTGGGAATTCCAATTTTTGACCGTAACTTGGTAGACTAGAACCTTGTCTACAGGTTGCCAACTGATGTGGTAAGACTGGGGCCCCAGCTGTTGGACTGTGATCACTGCCGGAGGCTGTATCACTGAGAGTCAAGACATTGATCAGTGCGGGTTAACATTTATCTGAGTAGTGAGGTAATGACACTATAACATTCTATTTAATTTTTTTCAGACTTTCAAAGTGAAGAAGTGTGGTAAGGTTTGCTTACATGTAGTAGCGGTTCGTACTGTGCTTCTTGCTCCTAGACCTCCAGAATTGGATGTGACCACATAACAGTCATATGGAGTTGCTGGTCGAAGATTTCCAACCACTGCACTATTGTTTGTAAAAGACAAGTTGTACTGTTCCCCTGTCAATGATGAATTTATCAGCAAAAAGTATTGTTGTGCTGTTTGTATCAAATCCCATTCTAGCCTGATGGCTGTACTTGATATTGCCTTTGAATAGGTTATCTGAGATGTACCCGGTGCTACAGCAGGAACAAAAGGAAAAGAGTGTTGTTATCATATCATCTGCACACAATTTATTGCTGTGCTGTGGAGAAAGCTGAAGAAAGCCATATCAAATTCTCAGATCAAAAATCGTATTATACTGGCAACAATCAGTTGCCTATTCATTTTTTTTTTCAGTAAATGATGAATTGTGACTCGCATACATTTAAACACAGCAAATTACCTGTCCTTGCTAATTTTGTATCGGAACACACAGAAGTATAAAGCTGAAAGCCTTTAAGTGTGACGGTGTACAATGTCCCCGACTTCAAACCAAAGACCTCTTTCTTTGACACACTCCCAGAGACCGACGTAACAACTGGACTGGTGTTTGTGTCGTTCACAACCCGAAGGTCCAAAAAATAATTTGATGCTCCCTGGATTCTGTTCCATTGAACCAACAGTGATGATGCCGTAGGAGAAGTTATAGAAGTGATGGTGCATTCTGAAAAATAAAGGATCACTCATAAAAGCCATGTTCTAGTGCAAAATTACTGTGTGATCATTACAGTATTATTAGTGCTATTTATAGATCACAAATCACTGCAATTTCTTCAATGTTTTATATATATATATATATAAACATTAAAGAAATCGCACATTGTTATGCTGATATGCAAAATAGAAGTATTTTATATTTCTTAATAATCTTATACATCTACATATATAATTTTTTACAGTGATAAACCTGTCCTGCAATCCCCTAGATCTAGTTAACTAGAGCAACAATATATTTTTACAATCACTACTTCATACAATCATAAATTTAGACCTCATAAAGTTATGAAATCATGAATGACTTGTCCTGCAATGACACAAATCTGAGTTAACTTACCTTGTGCTTGAGTGCTCCATATCTGCGGCAAAAAAAGAACAATTAAAAACAACAAATCAATAAAATAATTTAAAGACATGTAATCCGTTTTTAAAAAAAAAAGCATTCATATACAAATATTTGAATTGTACACAATCATAAATCTACCTGAGTTAGAGTCACCAAAACTACAACACCTAGTGTCTCCAGCACTCTCATCTTTGACAATACCTGAAATATTACAAAAAGTGGTTTACATGGTAGTCAGACACAAAAGGTGTTTTTTTTATTCTTTTGAGCTATAGAGCAGGAACACCTGTGGCCAAAGAGCCAATCAGTAGAGCCCGCAGGGGCCCATCCTCTCCTCCTTAATTCCCTGAGGACCTGTGAGATATGGGAGGATAACAGAGAAAAGAAGAGAGGGAGGGACTGATAGGAAGAAATATATAACGAGAGGGTGGAACTGAGAGAAAATGTCATCGTCATGATAGTTAGTCAGCTTTCGACAAATCAACTTTATTTGGTATTTTCAAAAACTTTTGTATGAAATAAAAAACAATCAGTAGTATAATGTTAATTGTATTATTTAAAACAAAAGGTACATAAGACAATCTAACACCATCTAACATTAATTTGGTTACACTTTACTTCGATAGTCTGCTTTAGACATTCTACTAACTATAAGTAAACTCATTAGAGTATTAGTAGACTGTCTGCTTAATATCTGCTAGCTCTTTATTGTGATGCTCCTCCAACAGACATTCTACTGACTATAAGTAACTTTGCAACTCAACTTATTCTACTAACCCGAAACCTAAACTAACTGTCTACTAATACTCTAATGAGAGTTAGTTGACATGTAGTTACAAATGAAAGAATGTTAGTTGACATCAGGCCCGGTTCTTAGCACCCTGATGAGCACCCTCAAATGCAAACAAGAGCACCCTCAGTTGATACTGTAATCAGTGTTGGGGAGTAACTAGTTACATGTAACGGTGTTACATAATTTAATTACAAAATAAATGCAACTGTAATCTGTTACAGTTACTGAGACAAAATGTGTGAATGTATAATTAGTTTAAGATTACAATTAAGATTTTAAGGGGGTTACATCTAAATATTTTCTGTAAAAAGCTAGGATATGTTGAATAATATTAATTTGTTTTGATGTGCACAATGTCTCCTGCCATTTAAAGGCTGTTTAGTTAAGCGATGTTATTCTGATGCTTTTGATTGGCTCTCTTGTTTGAATATGAAGCGCACCACGTCTGCCAATTACATCAACCCACATTGCAGCTGAAAGCTTTAGGCTACAACCTGTCTAAGAGTTGCCACCATGGGGAGTGATAAAAATGCAGTCCAGTGCTGGAATTTTAAAAATCATTTCATTCAAAAGGGCGCAAATATAACTGTAACGAGTCGTTACTCGAAGTGGGATCCATGTGCGAACTTTATTGAAGACGTGGTCGTTCAGGCAATGGTCAAGAACCAGCAAACACAGCAAACGGAGGAGACACAACCGTGGTCAAAGGACAGGCAGTAGGTCAAGGCAGGCAGATAACAATCACAGGTCCAAAAACAGAACAGAGTCAAAAGGGCAGGCAGCAAAGGTTCGTAGTCGAATTCTTACAACAGGGTCACAACAGGCAGACAAAGACAGGGTAACAACGCTTAGTAGTGTTCACCTTGGCAAAACAAAACTTTGCAGTGGGGAAAGGGAGAGAGTCAGGTTAAATAGACCAGAGAATAGGTTTTCTGCCAGGACATTATCCAGTAATTTTACAAAAATTTATGTTAATCCTAAAACACAACACAATGCAGCACATAATTCAAAATACAGCAAATTCCTTCATATTTATACGGTACGTTGTGACCTATTTTTACTGACTTTTTTTTTTTTACAGTGCATGCTACATGTGTAGTACATGTGTATTCAAGACGTATTTTAGCTCTGTATTGCTTGGTGCATGTCCAGTAGAGTATTTAAGGAAAGTTCTCCAGCTAAAGATGTCTTTACTGATTGGCTTCATCACTCTGTCTCCTCTCCACCAATCAGCTGGTGTGTGGTGGGTGTTCTGGCGCAATATGGCTGCCGTCACATCATCCAGGTGGATGCTGCACATTGGTGGTTGTTGAGGAGATTCCCCCCTTCCATGTAAAGCCATTTGAGTGCCTAGAAAAGTGCTATATAAATGTAACAAATTATTATTAATTATTATTATTTACCAGCCACACTTCTATTTATGAACCCTTTGACAGAAAAAATATAGCTAATGTTTTTCCACCTTGAAGGTTTTCTTTCCTTCCTCCTTTTTCCTCCAACCTCCTTGAGGTTGGTAACCATTTCAGATCTAATATTAGTTATTTCAGCATTGTTGTCACAGAGTCACAGCCAACTCCCACCATCTCACATGCATCGTCACCAGATCGCCTCACTCCACCCACTCGTTCACTCTCCCCGGAGTACTAATCATCTACACCTGCACCCCATCATCACAGACACTAATAACACTCACCTCACTCTCAGCTCCTTGTCTGGTCTCGTCACTACAATCCTGGACTTCCAACTTGATACTCACTGGAGAGTTCCTCGTCTTCTTCGTCTCCTGTTGCGTGTTCTCCGTGTTCTCCGTGTTCAGATTCCTACCAGCTACATATTCCACTTCCATCAGCTAAGTGACTGCTATCAAATGCTCCATCTGTCTTAACACCATATCTGCCAGTTACCTGTGTTTGTGTCTCTGTTTCACAATAAATATTACCTTGTGTTTACCAAATCTTCCGTCTCTGTCCGCTGCCTGACAGAAGACCAGACCTCATGCAGAGCTCCACAAACACAGGCAGAGATCGCCCGCCTGATCTGTTCGCCGCTCTGGTTGAAGAGGTGCGAGCCTCCTTGATAGCATCATCCAGTCACCCAGCTCACACCGTCTCTCCACCTCAACCAGCACTCAGCACCCGCTGCTTCTTCGTCTGCTGCCTCTGTCAGTCCCATGGCCCGACCAGCGACATTCTCCGGCGTGGCGGAGGATTGCAGTGGGTTCTTATCTGAAGGCCCAGTCTCAACTCTTCCCCATCTAACGCGCCCGGGTGGCGTTCGTCATTTCCCTGCTGTCCGGGCGAGAGTTACAATGGGCTCAACCCCTCTGGGAATCCCGAGCTCCGGTAACCGCATCTATCGCTGCCCTGCTCAGTCACTTCCGGGAAGTGTTCGGCCAAAGCACCGCTGATCTTGCTATTCATGACCAGTTGTACAACATTCGTCAAGGAGAGGAGACTGTGAGCCTGTACGCCCTTCGGTTTCGCACACTAGTGGCAGCCAGTGGGTGGAATTAATCAGCTCTCATCATAGCCTTTTGACACGGTCTCAACACCCACATTAGACAACTAATGGTAGTTTACGACAACACCATGGGTTTGGAAAGCCTGATTCAAAAAAAACATTTGCGTTGCTCAACGGTACTCTGCCTGCACATGTCATCACCCACTGTCAATCCTCTCCCCTCCACACCATCTGTCGCCCTTCCAGCACCAGAACCGATGCAAATTGCCTGTCTCGAGCGGGGCGTCAGAGAAGGATCTTGCATCACCTGTGTCTGTACTGTGGGGAGAGGAGCATGTCATCGCTAACTGTCCCATCCGGCCACCACGCCCAGTGGTGAGTACCATCCAATTACCTGTTCGAGTAGCACCCCTCACTAGAACTACAGTATACCTCACTAATTTTCATGTTTGTATTACAGCCCAAGCCCTCATTGACTCCGGTTCCGCAGGGAACTTCATCAGACCTCCAAGAGATGAATGTTCTTCGCAAACACTGCAGTCAGGATCTCAGAGTTTATACCATTTAAGGAAAACCGCTGGGCCATGGTCACATCTGACATTTCTCCCCCACACTGACGCACTGCATCGGCTGTCTTCACTCAGAGGAGATTACGTTCATGGTGCTGGAAGGCTCCACCGCGGACATCATCCTGGGATGCCCATGGCTCGTACAACACCAACCATCCATCCAATGGAACACTGGTGAGATCCTTAAGTGGAGCGACAAATGTCAACTTAAATGTTTAACCCCTTCGCGAAATCTTCTATGATTCTCCGACGTTCCTCTCCTGACTCCAAGAATCTTCCTCGCCTGTCTACTTCCATTGAAAGTCCCGAATCGAATCTTCACGTGGAGATTCCTCCTGACTACCGGGCCTTCCAGGATGTGTTCAGCAAGCGGTTGGCAATGCAACTACTACCTCATCGGCCATGGGACTGCGCCATCGACCTGCTGCCTGGGGCCACTCTTCCCAAGGGTAGAGTATAATCTTTGTCCATCCTGGAGCAGAAGGCCATGGAGGAGTATTTGCAAGAAGCTCTCCAGCCATGATCGTGAGCCCTATACAATGGTCCATCGATCAGCTCATTGCCCTAGACAATCATGCCGAACCTGCTCTGCCGGGAGGTCCTGAGGGGCTTCTCTACGTTCCACCGGCCCACCGTCAGCCCCTCATGGACTTAGCACACATGTCTCCGGGCTCTGGACACCCAGGCAGCCATCGTACGCTCTTGCGGCAACGCTATTGGTGGCCCTCCATGCCTCAGGATGTCTCCTGCTACGTCAAGGGTTGCTCAGTTTGTGCCGTGGCTAACACCCCTAGGAGACTTCCCGAAGGTAAACTGGTCCCATTACCGATTCCACAGCGGCCATGGACACACCTGGGGATAGACTTCATGACGGACTTACCACCTTCTAACAGTTACACCTGTGTCCTGGTGATTGTGGACCGCTTTTCGAAAGCCTGTAAGTTCGTCCCCCTCAAAGGCTTGCCCACGGCGTTTGAAGCCGCTGAAGCGCTCTTCAACCATGTGTTCCATCACTTCAGTATCCCTGAGGACATTGTATCCGACCGTGGACCACAGTTCATCTCCAGAGTCTGGAACGCCTTCTTCAAACTCCTAGGGGTGTCAATCAGCCTCTCCTCTGGATACCACCCGCAGACAAACGGCCAAACTGAGCATAAGATCCAGGAGATCGGGAGATACCTGAGGTCTTATTGCCACCGGAACCAGGACAGCTGGAGCCTGTTCCTAACCTGGGCCGAATATGCACAGAATTCCCTCCGGCAGACCACCACAGGGCTCACCCCGTTCCAATGCATCCTGGGATATTAACCTCCTCTCTTCCCTGGTCGGTGAGCCCTCAGAGGTTCCAGCTGTCAACCACTGGTTCCAGCAGAGCGAGAGAGTGTGGGACCCGGCTCATGTCCATCTCCAGCAGGCAGTTCGGAGACACAAGAGACAAGCCGACACCCAAAGAGGTCCCACTTATCCCCGTTATCAACCTGGACAGAAGGTTTGGCTCTCGACCCAGGACATCCGTCTCTGACTGCCCTGCTGCAAGTTGAGTCCCCGGTACATAGGTCCATTCACCATACAGAGGCAGCTCAACAAAGTCACCTATCGGCTCAACCTCCCTGCACAGTACCGCATTTCACCGTCTTTTCATGTCTCACTCCTTAAACCCCACACTGAATCCTTGTCCTCTCCTCCCACAGATCTCGGTGACAATGCAGTACCTCCTCCCGACGTCGTGGAAGATGAAGCCATCTACCGGGTGCGGACGATTCTCAACTCCCGACGACCGAGAGGACTCGGGCCCAGAGGAACAGTCCTGGGTTAACCGTAACGACTCCTCTCCCAGTTCCATGCTGATCATCTGGATTGCCCTGCTCCTCGGGGTTGAGGTAGACCCCGTCGTCACCCCATCCGGTCTTCAGGAGCCGCCCGTGGAGGAGGGGGGTACTGTCACAGAGTCACAGCCAACACCCACCATCTCACATGCATCGTCACCAGATCGCCTCACTCTCAGCTCCTTGTCTGGTCTCGTCACTACGATCCTGGACTTCCAACTTGATACTCACCGGAGAGTTCTTTGTCTTCCTCGTCTGCTGTTCCGTGTTCTCCGTGTTCAGATTCCTACCAGCTACATATTCCACTTCCATCAGCTAAGTGACTGCTAGCAAGTGCTCCATCTGTCTTACCACCATATCTGCCAGTTACCTGTGTTTGTGTCTCTGTTTCACAATAAATATTACCTTGTGTTCACCACATCTTCTGTCTCTGTCCATTGCCTGACAATTATAGCATAACATAATTAATGTAGGTTATTGTAGCATAACATTAATAATTCACAAGTTCATTGAGTTGTGAAATTCAGGGCACCAACTACACTGAAATTTAGAGAAGTAATCAAAAAGTAATCAGTTACATTAATAAAGTAATTGAAATAGTTACACTACTTATTACATTTTAAATAGGGTAACTTGTCATCTGTAACCTATTACATTTCCAAAGTAACCTTCCCAACACTGACTGTAATAATATATTGGCATCACAATGAACTGACAAAGTGACAGCGTTTAAGTGATTGTAAAGGGAGCGGTCTTGGTTCACTTTCAAGGCTACAGCCTATATAATCAATTGAATAAAAACACAATTTTTTCATGCTGCTAAGAGGACCGATGGCCATTTGCATGCTGCAAAGTTTTGGAAGTGCCATCTAAATATAAATTCTGGATTCACTTTGCACAAGAAATATGACATGTTAAAATGATAATACTTTAAGGTAACACTTCATTTTAAGGTTCAATTCCCACTATCAACTAGTTGCTTATTGGCATGCATATTACTAGGATATTGGCTGTTTATTAGTACTTATGAAGCACATATTAATGCCTTATTCTGCATGACCTTATTCTACATGCCTTAATCATACCTAAACTTAAACACTACAAAGACTACCTTACTAACTATTAATAAGCAGTAAATTATGAGTTTGAGGCAAAAGTCATAGTTAATAGTGAACATATGTTCCCCATACTAAAGTGTTACCCACTTTAAAGTAATGTAAAGGCATGCTAAGATTATAGCAAACTATTTTTGAAATTCTATTCCAATTTTTGGTAAAAGTGGTGATTTGTAAATAATCTTAAATGTCTCACTGTACACTCATATGGTAGAGCCGTTGCTTAAGGCCAAAGTATACTTACGTTTTTATGTGTACACGAGCGTCAATGTACAGCGCGTGGCGTGTATTTCATCATCGGTACTGTACGCGTCCGATTTTTGTAACCATACACGCAGTTTATCCACAAGGTGGCAACTGTGCCATAGGGGCGTCGATTCACAAGGTAGACGAAGAAAACCTGCATGAACAGAACAGAACGCATGCAAGCTACAACGACAATGGAGGCATACAAAGATGAGAGATTGTGCGAAGAGGTTAGAAAGTATCCTCATTTGTACAACTCTAGCATGAAAGAATACAAAGATATTTACATGGGTTGTAACTTGTGGCGAGAGATTGCTTAAAACTGTGTACGCGTACGAGTCAAAAGAAGTATACTTTGCAAGGTTGTGCATTTGACTGTGCAAAAACTAAGTGTAATTTCTGCTTTAGCCTACATCTGCACTTTACCAACGTCCCTTTACAGTACTGTGAAAAGTTTTAGGTAAAAATGCTGTAACATGAGAATGCTTTCAAAAATAATGTCATAAAGTTCCTACAGTGATTAGGCAACACTTGAGTAATTAGTGATGCATTTTATGACTATATTCAGAGTAAAAAATATGATTGCTTACATCTCAGACACACAATAATGTTGTAATTAGTAATTAATTGATAATTCTTTATAAGTTAGTTGAGTCTAATCTCATTCAGTAATTATTGATTACCTAATAAAGAACTATATTAGTCCTAAATTTGAAATTACTTACTGATTAGTTAAGCTTGTTTCCATGTTAGTTAATAGTTGTAGCTGAAGTGTTAATGTAGTACTACTCATTTGCCCTGCATTACTTCCTGACTATTATATAATAGTTACCTAATGACGGACCATTATTCTAAAGTGTTAGCGATAATTGGAGTACGTTTTACAAGATTATAGGTTTTCACATTAATTTGATGGTCCCTTTAACAAATTCTGTTGACTATAAGTAACGTTGCACCTACATGTCTACTAGCTCTCATTAGAGTGTTAGTAGAGTATTAGTAGACAGGTAGGGTTAGGGTTAGAATAAGTTGACTTATAGTCAGTAGAATGTCTGTTGGAGGAGCATCACAATAAAGAGTTAGTAGATATTAAGCAGACAGTCTACTAATACTCTAATGAGAGTTAGTTGACATGTAGTTGCAAAGTGAACAGAATGTTCAAAAGGGACCATCAAAATAAAGTGTTACCAAAAATACTATTTCAGTCTTTGTACTTAAAGTTTCACGTTTAATTAAATGCTGTGTCTTTGTAATTATTTGTGAAATTTACTATCAATTATGGAGTAAAAATTGTATCCTGGCTTTTTTCAAGTAAATCCTACTCCAGATTTCTTCAGTGTTGCACTTTATTCAGTTCAGTTTCAGTTTGTAAATTAGTGTAAGTGTTGCAAAGTTCTTCAATTTCAAGAATCAGAATTTCAGTTATAATTATAAATTCTATTTAAACTATAAAACAGTTCTTTATTGTGTTCATGCTTTTGCTCATGTCTGACTTCGACGTACTGAATGAAGTTGTGAACATGAAAAGATTTTCATGTCAAAGGTGCAGAAGCCGCAGAGCACATGTACCTACTACATAATTGTCATGGACCAATGGCAGTTTGAAAATGTTTATCAGCCGGAGCAAGGATTTCCGGAAAGTTTTCTTTGGAAAGCTGTTTCAAACCTTTTGCTTGAAATATTTTGGGCCTTAAAAACTTGAGAAGCTGAGAAAATGGGGTTTTTGTCAAAGACTGCAACCGAATCAGATTCAGAACGATGATCAAAACACAGATGGTGTAGACTGTGTCACATGTCTGTCTTGTTCTGTGCAGTGCATGTGTTAGTTTTGATGTCATATCATGTCTCTGGACCCCTTGTCACCCCGCCCTTCTTGTTATCTCATTATTGGTTTATTTGGCCCACCTGTTCTCCCTCATTTCCTGCCTGATTTGTCACTCTTTATAATCCCCTCGTGTCTTCAGTCCTGTGCTGGTTCGTTGTTGTTGACATGTTCGATGTCGTCTGCTCCCTGTTGTTCTGCTTGTTTCCTGCTCCTGGTGTTTATGTATTTCTAGTTTAATTTTCCCCCTTGTGGGTTTTTGTTTTGTGTTTATTTTTATTATTTTCAAATAAATCATTCTTCCTGCATTTGAGTCCTCGCTCCACTTTTCCCTATCGTCATGTGACAGATTGAGCATCCATCAATACCCCCAGTTTATACACTCACCTAAAGGATTATTAGGAACACCATACTAATACTGTGTTTGACCCCCTTTCGCCTTCAGAACTGCCTTAATTCTACGTGCCATTGATTCAACAAGGTGCTGAAAGCATTCTTTAGAAATGTTGGCCCATATTGATAGGATAGCATCTTGCAGTTGATGGAGATTTGTGCGATGCACATCCAGGGCACGAAGCTCCCGTTCCACCACATCCCAAAGATGCTCTATTGGGTTGAGATCTGGTGACTGTGGGGGCCATTTTAGTACAGTGAACTCATTGTCATGTTCAAGAAACCAATTAGAAATGATTTGAGCTTCGTGACATGGTGCATTATCCTGCTGGAAGTAGCCATCAGAGGATGGGTACATGGTGGTCATAAAGGGATGGACATGGTCAGAAACAATGCTCAGGTAGGCCGTGGCATTTAAACGATGCCCAATTGGCACTAAGGGGCCTAAAGTGTGCCAAGAAAACATCCCCAACACCATTACACCACCACCACCAGCCTGCACAGTGGTAACAAGGCATGATGGATCCATGTTCTCATTCTGTTTACGCCAAATTCTGACTCTACCATCTGAATGTCTCAACAGAAATCGAGACTCATCAGACCAGGCAACATTTTTCCAGTCTTCAACTGTCCAATTTTGGTGAGCTCGTGCAAATTGTAGCTTCTTTTTCCTATTTGTAGTGGAGATGAGTGGTACCCGGTGGGGTCTTCTGCTGTTGTAGCCCATCCGCCTCAAGGTTGTGCGTGTTGTGGCTTCACAAATGCTTTGCTGCATACCTCGGTTGTAACGAGTGGTTATTTCAGTCAAAGTTGCTCTTCTATCAGCTTGAATCAGTCGGCCCATTCTCCTCTGACCTCTAGCATCAACAAGGCATTTTCGCCCACAGGACTGCCGCATACTGGATGTTTTTCCCTTTTCACACCATTCTTTGTAAACTCTAGAAATGGTTGTGCGTGAAAATCCGAGTAACTGAGCAGATTGTGAAATACTCAGACCGGCCCGTCTGGCACCAACAACCATGCCATGCTCAAAATTGAGACATTCACCTGAGACATTCTGTACTCTTTCTGAAGATGTGTAATAGTGCCCCTAACTGTATTAAAATGAAAACATGGATTGCCAGAAAATCACAAAAGCATTGTGTAATAAATTACAGAAAATTCTTAATCAGATTTTGTTAATCCTTGACAGCACTCGGTATAATTTTATTGTAAGGAAAAAACATTCTTCAAAATGTATAATTCTGTGTTATATTGAATAAAATGTCATACAGGTTTTGTATGGCATGAGGGTGAGTAATTTGTTTTCCTTTTTGGGTGAACTATTGCTTGCTGTTGAGTAGGGGTGTAACAATACACTCGTGTCACAATTCGATATAAATCGCGATACTGAACTCAAGATACGATATGTATCGCAATATTTTAAGCCAAAAGCCAGGTTTTTCTTTACTTTTTTTATTATTATTAAAATAATAATATTATTATTATTGTTGTATTATTATCAGGACCCACAAATATTCCCCCATTGCATCATTATACATTATATTAAACATTATTTGTTTAATGTAGTAACGTCACTGTAACTCATTACTCACGCTTTCAATGCAGGTAGCATTCTCTCCCAGTGCTCGCTATGACCCACCTCTCCCGCTATTAATGCACTATATATATATACATAAACTATCTAAAATGCTTTGAATAATTACACTACTAAAACCAAATGTGATCTGGTGATTTAAATTATGTTTGCGCTTTCACTATAAGGAGTGCCGCTTTAAATTATGTTTGCGCTTTGACTTTGAGGAGTGTCATTCTGGCAGCGTTTGAGAGGAATGGACTTTAAATGGAGGGACAGAAATCTCTCAGGTTTTATAAAGAATATCTTTATTTGTGTTTATAAGTTAAACGAAACAACATGAGGGTGAGTACATGATGACAGAGTTTACATTTTTGGGTAATTTATACCTTATAAATACAGCAAGTTGAGCCTTGGATAAAACAACTCTATATCGCAAATCATATCCTTTACATCAACGATACATATCGTCGCATTTTTATATTGCGATATATTGTTACACCCCTACTATTTAGGTAATTCCACTGCAACCTACAGTACAGATAATAAGTTCTCTTATATTCATACTGATTGATGTATGTAATAAAATGCAAGGTTACACTTTATTTTAAGGAGACGTAGTTACAGTGTACTTACTCAAATAAGTACTGAGTAATATTAATTAAATACATGAACTTACTATAGAGTTATGGTTTGGTGTAGGGTTAGGTACTTGAAATTATGCACCATTTACTGTTATTACTATAGTAAGTACATGTAGTAACGTATAACTACGTCACCTTAAAATAAAGTGATATTAAATGTAATATTCTTGACTTTTTTATCAAGCTATAATGTTATCTAAAATTGTCTACTTTTGTAGTTATTCCAGATGTTGCGTGATAGACATCTTCATGAAGACGAATATGACAGTTGTAGTCTAAGCTGCCCTGCTTTCAACACACTGTGTCACATACTTTGTTAATTGTATGGCCATGGGTATTCAATCTAACCCAGAAACAGGTGTTGTGTAAAACATCCTCATATAACTTTTATAATTTCTTAAAGCTCCTATGTGAAATGAATATGGCAGATGAGAGATCCTTTGCTCTGGGAACAAAGGCTGGGAACAGTAGGACTTGACCTGTTAAAGATGCAGATAAACAAGAGGGAGCTTTGAGTGAAACTAAAGATATCTGTGTTAACTTTGGAAACTGGATCTCAGCGAGAACAAATACTTTCGATTTATGTCACTTTCTGGGTCCTCCTCGTGCCAGGCCCAGAGACAAAAGGTCCAATTGTCCCGCATTATCGGCGGCCTTGATTACAACCATGCTGATATTCAGAACAACAGCATGATTGCATGTGTGATACTGTTTTTATAAAACAGTTCAATAAACAAGACATGAACCCAAATAATATTTATGATATGATGTAACAGAGGCCAGCCAGTGAGAGCTGTGCAGGGTAAAACCTCACTCCCCTGATCTCAAGAGGATCTCTTTAGCTCCCTTGTTAGCGCGCCCACCTACCATGCCAGCGACCCGGGTTTGAGGCCCACACAGAGCGGGGCAAGTTGGACCTGAGGGGTTACATGTTGCAACAGCTCTGTTGTGAAATATGATTGGTTGAGCAGTGTTCCCTCTTGTGAAAAATAAGTGTGCTTAATTGTACTGAATGTGCATTTGTAGTGTATGTGGCAAGCAGGACGAAGCCGAGGGCAGTGAAAATAGAGCGAGGCAGAGGCACCGGTCTTGAGTATCTCATGGAGGAGCTTCGGAAGCATAAAAGGAGAAGCGACGACAGTGAAGGATGAGAAAGGACCAGGCCTGGAACTTTTGTTTTGTTGTTTGTTTGTTTATTTTATGTAATTAAAGTGTTGAATGTTTGCTGGTTCCCGCCTCCGCCTTCCTTTATTAACTAACCTTGTTACACTGGTGCCAAAACCCATGAGGAAGGAGGGACATGCTGTCGGAAAGCCCTCGCTGCTGTGAGGGATTGTGGTGCTGAGGCGGTCGCAGCAGCACAAAATCAAGCGATGGAAGAACAGGTGGAACAGACCTTGCTGCCATGCTCCTGGGTCAAGAAGGGGTGGCTGCCATCCGAGAGGGAGCAAAGTCGTCTGCGCTGTTTGTCAGGAGGCCAGAGCCTGCTGCTGTCCGCCATGTCTGGGGAGGAGCAGGGAACAGGGGAGTATCTGCCGGCTGCCCTCAACCTCAAGGGGGTGGAATAGCATTGAGCCGTCCACCAAAGGATGTCCAGTACCATCGCATGGCACCACAAGTGAGAGTCTCTCAGCTAGTTGAAGACCGAACGCTAGTGTGTCCGAGAACTGGACCAAGATTTGTATTTGTACTCTGTTGCTCCTCATGCTTCTGTCTTCTTTTCTCTCACCTTGTCTGTCCTTACCCCCAGCTGCTGCGGCCGCCCCTCCTGTAGGGGTGGGAGTAGAGCGCAGTTTTGAGGGTACCCCCCGACCTGCAAGGGGCGATGGGGGTATGTGGCAATCAGGACGAGGCCAAGGGCCATGAGAACGAAATGAGGCCATTGCCGTGATTGATTGCCTTTGGAAGCATAAAAGGAGGAGTAACAACAGTGAAGGACAAGAAAGGACCAGGCTTGGACTTTACGTTGTTTTTTTTATGTGTGTGCGGCAGTCGTCTGTGAGAGGCTGCCATTTTTACTTTTGTTTTGTTTATTTTATGTGATTAAAGATCCTGGATGGGGCATGGGAGTTTCCTTATCCAGTCTACATGTGTTTTTTAGACTTGGAGAAGGTTTATGACAATGTTCCCTGGGGTGTCTTGTGGGGGGTGCTTCAAGAGTATGGGGTACCAAGGCTGCTAATGGTGTGAAAGCTACGTTCACATTCTCGGCAGTAAGTCAAACTTGTTTCCAGTGAGTGCTGGACTCCACCAGGGTTATTTCTTGTCAACAAGTCTGTTTGTGATATTCACGGAAGGGATCTCAAGGAACAGCCGGGGGATATAGGGTGTTCAGTTTGGGTGCCTTAGGGTGGCATCTCTGCTCTTTGTGAATGATGTTGTCCTGATGGCCACATCTGCACTTATTTGGGTGATTCGCGGCTGAGTGTGAAGTGGTGGGAATAAGGGTCAGCAGCACCTCCAAATCGAGGCCATGGTTCTTAGCTGGAAAACTGTGGAATGCCCACTTCAAGTGGGAAGTGAGTTGCTTTCCTAAGTGGACTAGTATCTCGGAGTCTTGTTTACGAGTGAGGGTAAGTCGTAGCATGAGATTGACAGGCGGTATCTGTATCAGTATCTGTACTTTATCTGTGTATTTTAATATTGGGAAACTTTACTTTTAATTTACTACATCCCAAAGCATAATATCATACTTTTTAGTCCACTACATTTCATAAAAACATGTCAAAACATCAAAATACATTTACATACATTTTCTTTTTCCTAATTTCTATATACTAGGCTGTGTGGTATATTCTATGTTTTAGTAATAAAATAAAATGTCTTGCTGATCAATGCATATTAAGGGTCTGCATAATCTTCCTTATTTACTAGTGTTTGTTACTTGACAATTCATAATAATATCAGACTAAGCTGTAACCTATTTAAGCTCTTATGATTGGTTGAGCTGCATTCGAAGCCATTGTAAATTACTCATCAGTAATACTGCATAGTTTGTTCATGCGTTCATGACCTCAGGCTAGATTATTGTAATACTCTACTGGGTGGTTGCCCTGCACGCTTAATAAACAAGGTCCAGCTGGTCAAAAACGCAGCAGCTAGAATTATTACTAGAACCAGGAAGTATGACCATATTAGCCGGTTCTGTCAACACTGCATTGGCTCCCTATTAAACATTGCATACATTTTAAAATATTGCTAATTACTTACAAAGCACTAAATGGTTTATCTCCTCAGTACTTGAGCAAGCTCTTAATGCATTATAGTCCTTCAGGTCTATTGCGATCTCAAAATTCTGGACAGTTGATAATAGAATATCAAAATCAACTGCTGGCGGTAGATCTGTTTCCTATTTAGCACCTGAAGTCTGGAACAGTCTTCCTAGCCTTGTTTGGGAAGCAGAGAAACTCTGTCCGTTTAAATCTAGACTAGAGCACATCTCTTTAACCTGGCATACACATCACACATTATTACACTTCAATAATTCACATCCGTTAAAGCAGTGGTTCTCAATCCTGGTCACCTACCACTCTGCACATTTTGTATGTCGCTCTTTTCTAACACACTCAATTCAGTTCATTAAGCTTTACTAATGAGCTGATGATCTGAATTTGGCGTGTTAAATAAGGGAGACATACAAAATTTGCAGAGCAGTGGGTCCCCAGGACCAGGATTGAGAACCATTGCGTTAAAGGATTGTTAAGCTGCATAAATGAGGTCAACCAGAACCGGGAACACTTCCCATAAGACCCAATGTACTTGTTACATCGTAAGAATAATGGCATCTACGTTAATATTAGTCTCTCTGTTTATCCCGAGGTTACCATAGTCAGCAGTATCCAGTCCCTATCCAGATCAGATGGTGGACCTGCACCTAGACATGACCACAACGCAGCCCTGAATGTCAGCAGAGATGCTGTCAGCTAGACAATCCCCTGTGAATGCCTCGTCAACATGACAGCCATCGGCACAGATCCTCAGCAGAGACCACAAGAACCAGACAAGTCTTCTGCACAGACCTATGACAAGCTTCTGCTCCATGGCCTGATTAATCTGATCTTCAAGCAAAAAGAAAACTGGATGAAATATTTGAATGCTCCCAATCCACAATCTGATTTCTGATTTCTGACTTGCGATGCAGCCTGAATCATAATCACACCGTGTTCGGGGGAGAGGAGAACACTGAGCTTGGTTTCTCCCAAGGTTTTTTTGGGTTCCTTACCACTGTCGCCTCTGGCTTGCTTAGTTGGGGACACTTAATATTGATTTGACTGCAGTGACACTATTGGATGAGAACTGAACTGAGCTGGATGACTTCATCAACCATTTTATAAAAGCAACAAGTTCCGTAATAAAATTTTATTTACGGTGAATTTAGAACAGCTGAGTGCGCTCAGCGTCATGCCTAACAACGCCCCTTAGGTGTTCTAAATTCACTGTAAATCACGGCTTCACAGGGATTTTTGCTTTATTAACTGTCTGGATACATTACATTAATTTCACATGTAAGTATATTCTTTTAAACTATATTATTTTCATAATAAGTACTCTTTTTATAAGTATGCTAAGGTGTACTTTTTACTCACCAAGAGCCAAGAGTGCTGAGATAACAGTTTTACAGCACTGGGACTTTTCCATTTTTTTTTCAATCTTTGTTTCAGACTGGAGACATGCTGTATGTAACCATTAAGTCATTAATGAATAGTCATTAAGCCATTTTACGTGTTTGGTCATGAGACACACTACAACCAATGGCGTCTTGCAAGCACTAATGAGATGCATGAGCTCAGACGAAGGGAGGCGACAAGTGTGTTACTTACACAAGGATGCCATAGGACTTGAAATGTAGCACACAAGTCAAATTAACTACTTTTATGATACTTTAATAGCGTTTTTTACCCTTTTTGAAGTTTGGTGGTATAAATCACCATTTGCAGTTTGGGCATTCTACCCAATTCTTTTTGTGTGTGTGTTCCTCAGAAGAAAGAAAGTCATACAGGTTTGGAACAACATGCCGGGGAGAACTCTTTGAAAGATCCTCTTTAATGGTAGATCATTTGTTTTGAACTTCTTTTGAAAGTGCATTTTTAGAACTTGAAGCAAAGCAGTTTGAGAACAGGTTTTCAAAAAACAATTAAAATAATAATACAAAACGATACATAAGAAACTTGCGCTAATCCGGACTCATATCAAGTTGTTTCATGATATAAACAATTTACTTGTTTTGTACTTCAATCATTTTACTCACAAAAATGTCCATTTCTGTTTAAAGAGGAACTGAATGCCACAGACAAAAGGCCTTATGACAATAAAAGGCGTTTAATATTGAATGTATACGGTACATGTGACCATGAATACCTTCGCTCTGTTGTATGTTGCCTCTTTCTTGCTTTTTTCTCTGGGGCTGTCAAAGGGTTTAAAAAAAGCTTAGAAATTGAGCTTCGACATTGAGCTTTCTGTTCATGAGATTGAATGTCGATTAGCTACTCAAATGGTCCACATTCTGTTCAGTCTGGGAAACATGACTTGGTTGATTGTTGTGTCAACAAAGAAACATAAAAAGTCAGCATGTTTACTGATGTGATTTGATACTTGTTGCCACACAAGAGATTCATATAGAATCATGCTCACATTGAGTTTCCCAGAGGTCTAGAAACATATTAGCTGCTGTATTTTATGACTGGGTGGTCCAATATCCTCTGTATGTCCAAACTGCAGCCTGATTTACCGGAAGTTTTGGGGGAAATAAAGTTTGGTTTTGTGTGCTCTTCTTTTATACAGGACATGCAGCACTGAATGCAAAAGCAAATGAGCCCAATTAGTGCAGAATAGAACAATAGCAGGTGGCTCTCAAAACCTTTACTAAAATTATTCTAGAATTATAAAGTTGCTCTCAATAATTTTTAATTATTTTTAATAACTAGTTCAGTTAGTTATCAAAATCACATTAGACAGCAAAACACTGCCGACATTCCCTAAGGCTCATTAATGTTTCCTGATTCTCAGACCCAGAAAGGCTCAGTTAGATCCATGACCGTGATGATAATAAAAGCAAGACTCTATTATATTAAAGGGAGACAAACACAAAAGGTGGTTTCATAGGTGAATGTTGGAGATGTGGGAACCATTAACAGAACTCCATTGGGAACATTTACGACACGAAAGATGTGACAATTTGTTTATTGTCATCACTTCTCATGCCAAAGACACTTAGGGCCAGATTTACTAACAGCTTGCACCAGCGCAAACCCTCTTTTGGCATTAAAAAAATATTTTTTTGGTAACACTTTAGAATAATGGTCCGTCATTAATAAGTAATTATGCAGGAAGTAACGCAGGACTAATGAGTATTACTACATTAACACTTCAGCTACTACTATTAACTAATATAGAAACAAGTTTAACTAATCAGTAAGTAATATCAAATTTAGGAGATATTTCCTTGTTAAGTAATCAATAATTACTGAATGAGATTAGCCCCATTAATAACTATTAACTAACTGACAAATGATAAAGAACATTATTGTGTGTCTGAGACGTAATCAGTCATCTCATACTCTGAATATAGTCATAAAATGCCTCATTAATTACTCAAGTGTTACCTAGTCACCCAGAGTGACTAGGTAACACTTGAGTCATTAGTGATGCATTTTATGACGACGTTAAGAGTAAAAAAAGACAATCGGTCACATCTCAGACACGCTAATGTTGTGATTAGTAATTAATTAGTAATTCTTTATCATTTGTCATAATTACTTATTAGTTCTTAGTGATACCAATCTCATTCAGTAATTAATAAGGAACTATCTTAGTCCTAAATTCGATATTACTTACTGATTAGTTAAGCTTGTTTCTACAGTATATTAGTTAATAGTAGTAGCTGAAGTGTTAATGTAGTACTACTCATTAGTCCTGCATTACTTCCTGCATAGTTACTTATTAATGACAGACCATTATTCTAAAGTGTTACCATTTTTTTTTTTACTAAAGATATGCAGTGACCTTATTGCATATGCATTTGCAGGAGTTTCCCTTTTAGACGCAACATTTATGGGAGGAGAGTATTTAAATGAATCATGCAAGGTGATTTACTAAAGTTAGCGCTCGTTAATTTACTATTACTTACAATTTAGCGCCATTATTTAAAATAATGCATAAAAAAATATCCATATTTAAAACTTTATAAAGTAAATTATCTAGCTTCCGGACGATCGCCTTCCGTATTCAACTTACGGAAAATGTGTAGTGCCTCTCGAAGTCTGACGAGCGTAACTGGTGTGCAATGACGTCAGACGTGGCGTAAGCATTTTGAACTTCGAGAGGCGCTACACTTAAACAGTTAAATAATATGGATAAATATGGATTTCGAACACGCTACAGTTAAATATGGATATTTTTCTTACAGAAATGCATCGATTCGAAAGTAGCACAAAACAATAAAGATGTCACCATTCCATTTTTGGTTAACACTAATTATTAAAAAGATTTATTTTTCCAAAGGCAAAAACATTCACATTCATATATAGTAAAAAGGATTATCAATATATTTTCTTTATACATAAACCAAAATTATATTTAATGTAGGTCAATATTATAATAATTGGCTTTTTACAAATTTATCTCACCATAAACAAAAGCTAAATTATCTAGAATATGAAATTAGAATTTTCATTTATAAATATGATTGATTAACAAAATGTGTTCAGTTTAATGTTTAACTTATCAAAAGACCTTAATGTTTATTGTGATGTCCTTTTAAAATTGTCACATACAGGATTAGACATAATGATGGGAACAGAGATGGATCAGTTTAAACAGGTATGTTTATTTATGAAGCGGCAGGAACTCAGTCCAAAAACAGGTAAGTGGATAAAAAGAGAGTTATTGGCAGACTTGGAATACTTTATATTAATGTTAAATTTGTCTTGCCGAACGAACGAACACGCGCGCGCGCGCACACACACACACGCACGCACGCACGCACACACACGAGAAGACGAACAATGACAAGGCTGGTAGTGTTACGTGCTGCTCCGAGAGACAAACGCAGCTTTAATGGACAATCCAGACACATAATCCAAAATACAGGCAAAGGGTCAAAAACAGGCAGGCAGTCCAAACAAACAAAACACACAAGGCTGGGAACAAGGCAAATGGGTAATCCAAAGAACAGGCAAGAAATCCAAAAACCCAAGAGACAAGAACTAGGGAAAATCGCTCAGAGATGCAGTAGTGACACATACAAAACCTTGCAATGAATGACAGGGTGAACAGGCTAGACATAGGCAGAGGTTATGAGGTAAATGAGACACAGGTATAAACAGTGAGTGCTGATGAGTCCGGGCAAAGGATTATGGGTGATGTAGTCTATGATGGAATGACAGTCCGGGTTGGAGTGCCCTCTGGTGGTGATAAGGGGCATTCACACTGGTGAATCGTTACAGGTAGAGTATCTCAGGAACTTCTAGCAGGTAAGTAGCAAGGTAAGTGAGTCTGTAGCAACAGACGAGCCCAGACAAAGACTCAGCGTGTGTGTGTGTGCTTTCTTATAGTGCTCTTGAGTACCGTACACCCCGGTGCCATGGCTGGCCCCGTCTGTGTGGAGCAGGACAATCAGGATGGTTCAGGTAGAAGGCTTGAGTGAGGGCCAGATCCAGGATGTCATCTTGAGGTACCCAGGAGCGTTCATCTGGCCTGTATCCTTCCCTGTCAACCACAGACTCGAGACAACCTCCACGGCACCAGGAATCCAGGATTTCATTGACGCCATAAATGGGTCCATCCTCCAGGAGCACCGGTGGGGAGGGTTCTTCTGATCAATCCCTAACAATCCACAATGCAATACAATAAAATCCACAATACTGTACTGTCACATAAAACAAAATCCAAAATTCCACAATGGACATTACAGAATTACAAAAAAAAATCAATTAGTGTAGATTTGATTTTGTATGTACCTTATTCAATTAAAATACAGCTTAATGTACAAATGAGTGCTTTAGTCTGACTCCATTATATATCAGAACCCTACCACCATTTAGATGGTAAGTGTATGAATTCATTATTTAGTACATGATTCGGTTCAGAGACAATATTATTTATAATATTAAGAGGTTCTTAAAAGTGGGGTGAATTCTGTAGTGGGAGGGTAATTGTAGCTTGTATGGGTTGACCTGTTACAGGATGGTGAAGGGACCAATGTGTGTGGTACTTAGTTTCTTGCAGGGCAGGCAAATCCGGGCTGAAAGATTGGAATTGAGGATCCCCAGACATCAGCATGGCTCTTATGCTGGCGCACTATTTGCTGTAGATGATGGTGGGCAGCGTCCCAGACCCTCTTTCTCTCACAGAACCAATGGTTGAACTTCAGAGGGTTCCCCATCCCAAGGGAACAATGGTGGCTGGTAGCAGAGAACACACTGGAATGGTTTTAATCCAGTCTTAGGTTGGCGGAGTGAGTTATGTGCATACTTGGCCCATGCCAGGAACCAGGAGGTCTGGTCGATGTGGCAGAAGGTTTAAAGGAAAAGTCCTACTTCCTGGATTTTCCTCTCTGCTTGCCCATTTGTCTGGGGATTATAACATGACGAAAGGCTTACGGTCACACCCAGGAGTGAGAAGAAGGCTTTCCATACTCTGGAGATACATTTTGGTCCTCTATCAGAGACGATAGCGACCGAAGACCGAAGTTCCGGAATGCATGATTGAAGAGTAATTCTGCGGTTTCTATGGCTGTGGGCAGGCCCTTCAGAAGGATCAGGTGACAGGTTTTGGAGAACCAATCTACAATGACAAAAAAACTTGTAAATTCATTAGATGCAGGTAAGTCTGTGAAAAATCCACCATGTGTGACCATGGTCTTTTTGGAATGGGAGGAGTATTTCAGCCGGAAGGTGGTGAGTTGTCTTTGCCATGGCATATTTTTCACAACCTTGGAAGAACTTTTTGATGTCAATGACCATTCTGGGCCACCAGAACCATCCCTGAAAAAGCGAGAAGGTACAATTGGTCCCAGGGTGATCAGTGGCAACAGAGGAATGGGTGGATTCAATGAGAGGAATATGTTGTGATGACGGAACATAAATCTTATTGGGTGGACAGCCCAGCGGAACTGGCTTAATGGCAGGAGTCTCTGCAATCCTATCGTACAGGGTCAGCTGGAGATGGGACTGACCACCAGACTGGGGGCAGGATAGGTTTGGGATGGTCAGAACTTTCATCAGGAGCATATCTTGATAAAGCATCAGCTTTTCAGATCTTCGACCCTGGATGATAGGTGATGGAAGAGTTCAACTGGTTGAAGAAGAGGGCCCATCGGGCTTGCTGGGGATTCAGTCTCTTGGCATCTCTTATAAATTCCAGATTGTGATTCTCAGTTAGGGCCAAGAAAGGATGACAGGCCCACTCTAACTAGTGTCTCCACTCTTCAAGAGCTAGTTTGATGGCCAGGCTCAACACAACTGCTCCAGTGCACCAGGAACGATGGGATGTGGGTATTGAAACTTGACTGTGATCTTGTTAAGTGATCAATAGTCGATGCAGGGCCAAAAGCCTCCAATCTTCTTGGCCACAAAGAAGAAGCTGGAAGCAGCAGGGGTCTGGATATATTTTACCTCTGGGCACTGGTTCACCAGGAATCAGATCTATAGCACAGTCCCATTGTTGGTGTGGTGGTAAGTGAGAGGCTTGTCTCAGGCAGAACACATCCTGAAAGTGAGCTTGTCATGCAGGGATAGGACTTTCAATGGAGGTTGAGTACATTTCCAACACAGATGGATAGTGTAGACGCTTGGTCACAGGTAGAAATGGAAAACAGATAAAATGACAGGTGGCGCCCCATGTTAGGATGTCACCCATACTCCAAGATATAACTGAATTGTGCTGGACAAGCCATGGGCACCCTAGGATCATATCAGCTGTTGAGTGCTTCAAAACCAGTGTGATGTTTCAACATGTTGGCCTCCAACTTGAAATTGCAAGAAACTGACACAGTGTTTGATGATGCCTCTCCCCAGTGGTTTTCCAATTCTGGATTGGATAAGGTATTTAGACGAGCAGCGTTTCTTTTTGGAGCTGGAGCTTTTGGCAGTGTGCTCCTGAGATTAAGGGGTCATCCACCCATTCTTTTGGTGAGAGGTGAATCCACTAGGTCATCCACTTGCATGGGCTCTGACACTGGTTCTGGAGGAGTTGTAATAGACTGCAAGACTGATTGGTCTTCCATACAGCTACTCATTCGATGAGCCACTCGGATGGATAATTGGATGAAGCCCAATGATCTAGCCCAATTGTGTTATCGTAGGTGGCAAACTGATTCAGCCCTTGATGGCAGGTAGTGGTTCATTTCATCCACTAGCGGCAGCAAGAGTTCTGAACCTGAGAGAGTAATCAAGAATATTATCCTTTCCTTGACAACTTCACTCACTGTAGTGTCACCAGTGGTCATCCGAACACTTGCCCAAAATTGGTGATGAATTAATCTGTTTAACGGAACTACCTTGATTCCAGACAGATTCTGCCCATTGTAGAGCCCAGTGAATAATGAGTAAAGAATATTTTTGCTCTGACTGTAGTGAAGCGCTGCAGCTGCATTTCCAGGGTGAGCGAACACTGAAACAGAAAGCCATTGCAGTCCTCTGCCGAGCCAAATTAGGGTGCTGGATTGACCACTGGAATGGGGGTGTACACCGGTGACAAAGTGGTTCCAGGAAGAGTGATGGTGGTGCTCAGTGTCTGTGAGGGAACAGAAGAAGTGAGAGTTTGCCATAAAACATGCACAAGTTCTTGAAAAAGATTGTTAGGATTTGTTCCAGCCTGGTTCATCATCATGTTCTGGCCTTCTGTCACATACAGGCTTAGATACAATGATGGGAACAGAGATGGATCAGTTTAAACAGGTATGTTTATTTATGAAGCGGCAAAAGCTCAGTCCATAAACAGGTAAGTGGATAAATAGAGAGTTATTTGCAGATTTGGAATACTTTATATTAATGTTGAGCTTGTCTTACAGGTTGGCAGAACACACACACACACACACACACAAAGGCAGAGAAGAGGAGACGAGGGATGAATGAATGACGACTTGGATGATTGGATGGCGACTTGGTTGACTGGATCGAGGTAACAAGGCTGGTAGAGTATCTACCAGGGTGTACATGGTGCATTTTCATGCTGTCGTACGAGCTTGCAGATGATTTTTCAGCGAAATCGCATGGAAATCTTTGATGCTCATATGGTCGCGGCTTGCACGGTGTGAAAGGAATTACGAGCTGAGCCAAGCACGTTACGAGCACCTTCTATCTGAAGCTATAGCTGCAACACTGAAAGCTCCAGTCTCTGTGTTTAGCGCGAAAGCTCACATGATTGCTGTCGGCTCGGGACAAAATAACCTTGCAGGACAGTTGTGCCATGTACCAGCTGCTTTGACGCAATACTCAGGTTAACTGACTCGTAACGTGTGCTATATCTCATGACCTTCCGAGTGTCCGAACTCGCACAGTGTACACCCACCTTAAGTGAGTCTGTAGCATCAGGCACACAGTGTGTGTGTGTGTGTGTGTGTGTTACTTATAGTGCTGGTGATGAGGGTTGATGAGTGTCAGGTGCGCATGTGTAACGCTGATCCAAGAAGAAAGTACAGACCAAGGCGATGATGAAAGAAGAAGCCAAGGAGGAGATGATGGACAGAGTAGCCGGGTGGTGATGACCCCGTGCTCAGCCATTATGATAGCCCATGGCAGAGTCGATGGAGGGAGAAGCCAAGGTGTTTGCACGTGGCTGACGACATCTGCGGGACGACCAACGGAGACAGAGCTGATGTTAGGGGATCCCAGGGCGCATACAGAGAGCTAATGGATTTGAGCAAAGTAGATGGCACTGGAAACCAAGGACGTGGCGATGTGTGTAACTGGAGCATCCCAGGACGGAGGTGGAGCCAGGGCGACAGAGGACCCAGGTAGAACCGGAAGGAGGGCAGAGTCCCCTGGAGCAGAATGGGTGGAGAGCTGGAGTGCGGCAGTTGGCTCAGTAGTCCGCAGCGCAAGCAGGGTGACGGTTGACCAAGGTGAAGCCGGAGGGACGAGGGAGCCTGGAGCCGCAAGGCCGAGGATCTCAGGTGGAGCCTAGAGTGGGAGGTGCCAAGGTGCCAAGGAGCCCAGGGATCCTCATGCTTAGGCGAAGCTGGTGAGTGCACAGCCTGAGGTTTGACAATGCCACAAGGTGCCACAGGGGAAGGTGAGTGGGTGCAGGAAACCAGCTGAGGCATGGCTGAAGGACTGGCTGAGATCTGCAGTGGAGGTGGGAGAGGGAGGCTGGGCGGGATCACTGATAATTCCGTGTTTTTGCTGGATGATGATACCGTTTCTCCGCTGGATAGAACCAGCGGTGATGATAGTTCAGATGATGGCTTTGATGAAAGTTCAGGGTGGGACAGGGTGGGAAGCACCCCTACCAGGACAATGTTTGCCGGCTCACACCCTTGGTCAGTCTTACCTTGGGGCTTTGGCTCCAGGGTGTTTTTCGTCGCTGTCTTCACAGGCTCAGTGTTCGCAGTGGGTGGAAGCTCTCCATCTGCAAGGGGTCTAGTGTTGTCGTCTCCGTGGTTAGGGGTGGGGGTGGGCTGGGCTCTTGGTCTGGCTGCAGTCTGGATCGGGGGTAGGCGCTCTCCAGACACTGGTTGATGGCCTCCTTCCAATCAAGTCCTGTGGTGTTTTGGAGGTCTACAGTAGTTGACGCCGGCCCAGAAGAGAGACAGCATCCAAACAGAACAGTGACATATTGGTTAACCCCTTAACTGTCACTCCTTTTTGAGCATGGGCATGAAAATGCACTATTCAAACTTAAAGGCTTGTAATTCATGAATGCTTTGGAATACAGACCTACGGTTGGTAAATACACAAGTTATGAAAAAGTTATAGAACTGTAAGTTTATTTTAAAACAAATGTACTGTGATAAAAAAATATATATATATACAAAATACATATATTGCAAAATAATTGTTACTCTATAGTGTTTTTTAAACAAAACAATTATATATATATATATATATTTAATTTTTTTTTCAAGTAAGTAAGTGTTATTTGCTTTTAGAAAAACGGAACAAACTGGTTTTAAGCTATTAGACCTACATAAAAATACACTTTATATAAATAAAGTCAATATTTAGCTAATCAGGTTCTTCTGAAAGATACATTTGTTAGGAATTAGACACAGGTCTTTGATATACTTATTTAGAAATCTATTGTAGTCTATAAGGTGTATGTCGTAATGATTCACAATAAATAGCATTGCAATAAATTCAAATTTAATTATTGACGTCAATTATTTAGCCTATAGCAGTGGTTCCAGCAGTGGTTAAAATTAATTGTCAATATGTTTATTTATATTTGATATTTAATAATTGTAGTAATTCTTTGTGTTATTTATTATCATGCCAGCAACAACATGTCACTGTCCCGAGTAACAAACCGATGTATAATTATCAGGCATGTTGAAAAAATATTATGAATACCAAAATCATTTGTGAAACATGATGCAGCAAACATGTAAAAGGTAAAAAACTAAAATATAAAATCATTGTTATATACTATAATTAATAAATTGTGTTTAGTAAATCACTAAATCAATTTAGTAAAAAGCATGTGACAACGTATCAGCCATCAAATTATAGTTGACTCTTGTCAAAGTGATATAGTTCACTTGTTATGCAATAGTTAAAATAAGATGATAGTGGATTTAAACACACACACACACGTAATTAGATAGGCCTATATATCTTGTATATTGACCTGCATCTTGGAGCTAATTAGTTAGAATTATATTTCACATTGATTCAAACTGAGCCCAATTTGCTCATCCTTTCTAACAGATGCATTTCTCACAACTTCATTGCAATTTTTCTTCCGTCCTCTAATGTTAAGCAGTTTTTTGGTGGCCGATTTGACTATATAGACTACTATATTTCTTTTTTATATACTTTTAATTGGATTATATTGGATATATTGAATCATGGAGAATCCACAGGAAAGTACAGGGAAATAGAAACCCTTAACTCGAACCCGGTCCTATAACAAAACTATGCACTACCACAATCTGTGCCACAAGCGGGGGTTTAATCTAACCACAACACTGTGTTAATGTTGATTTTGTGTTTTGGGAGAAAATGGCCCTTTGAATCCTATTGTACCCTGCCCTTTTAAAATGCTCAATATAATCATATATAATATATAATTTTATTGAAATTATTGTCTTTTAAATATCATAGCCTACATGTTCATTTGTATCCTTTTTCTTTAGGAAATCTGACTGAGTTTGTAAATCTGTAATTATACTTAACCAACACTTTCTGCAGTGCTCATATGTGACCACAAGAGGGCACTAATCAACCCTGCTTTTTCTGATCTCTCAAATAGCCTACTAAAGCTGGCTAAAATGTGTCCTTGACCATAATTCTAGATTGTTTAAGCAGTGGTATATGTTATTTACGCATTATGAATCCTCTGCCTGAAAAAATCCTTAAACTGGTTTACTGGTTTCCCAGTCTTGGCTGGGATTTTGATGAATTTTAGCTACTTTTCAGTGTGATATGTAACACATTGATGGCTGCCATATGTACGTTTTTTCTCTGTAACTATCTTTCTTTCTTTCTGTCTGTCTGTCATAATTTGAGTACCTAAGTTACCGTTCCAGAAAATCCACCACACCCCAACATATGGGTTATAACAGTTGTCGCTTTGTGACTTTCTCGTTGGTAATGGGGAAGCAAACACAGACACGCATTATTATGCAGGGAATGAATTTTATTGTCAAAATGTAGATGTTCATTCACATCCCAAAAAAAAAATTATTTGACAAACATCCAAGGGAAGTTCAATTAACAAACAGATTTAGATTTCCCTCAGAGGCACCGCGTACTGTATATAGGGGAGTGCAAATTCATTTATCTCTCAGATTGATCCTCCTGTTTAAAAAGCTGGGAAATTACTGTTAGTTTCATTTTATGTCAATTATTCCTGGAAACTGATGCATAGACATAACCACTGGCAAATGACACTTTACAAAGTGAGATGTTTGGATGTTCTCCAAAATCACTTTCAATTTACTATCAACCGATTTTTGAGGGGAGAATCGTAGAAATTACAAGTGCAGAAAATAATTTGACACACTAGATCATGAATTGTCTATAGTGAAAATCCCTGAGATAACATTAGGGATCCCTGAAAATTCAGTTAATAATATAATAATAATATACATTCATTGTTTGTTGAATTTAACGGATTGTGTGTTAATCGCATGATATTGAAATAAAAACTTGCAACTTGTAAAACATGCAAATTCCTCTGAAAGATTCTCCCATTAATCAGTGTCACTTCGAATCAAACCATATTAAATGATTGACATAAATTACATATTTTAAAAGCAATTTAAATATATAAACATCAGTGATTGGACAGTGTTGAATCCTGACTAATTACATTATTCAAGTAATAACATTTAAATTTGTTCACTGTCTGACTTCATAAGCCAATATGCACAGTAAGTGATTTTGTTGTAAAGTATTCAATACAGGTTTGAAAGCATTTTTTTTTTTGAAGAAGAAGAAGAATCCAGTCGACCAATATTACCAGAAGCTGTAGAAGAGAAAAAGAACTAAGTCAAATATATTGTGATTTTTTTTTCACTACACCTATATAGGCACATGGTGGAAAGATTTTAAAAATAGAAAATAGAAAATGATAAATAAAAAAGTTTTTCTTTAAATGCATGATTTATACTAGTTACATTTATGTTTCTTTAAATGTATTCAAATGCTGCCATTATTTTCATGGAACTGTGCATTTGTTCAGAACACATGAAACAAATCATAATTGTGCCACTTGTGTATAAATACAATTATACTATAATAATAATAACTAATAATAATACTAAATAAATAAATATCTGCAATAATTCATTCAAACATTCTACTGATAAGTAACTGCAAGTACATGTCTACTAACCCAAATCCTAACCTAACAGTCTACTAATACACAACTAATACTCTAATGAGAGTTAGTCGACATGTAGGTGCAGAGTTACTTATAGTCAACAGAATGTCTAAAGGGGACCATCAAAATAAAGTGTTAACACAAATCCATGTATGTTTGGAACAAAATGAGGGTAAAAGATGACAGAATTTTCAGTTTTTGGTGAACTGGCCCTTCAACCCTTATCCTTCCCTTGCACTTTGTAACAAATCCTTCCCTCGCGGGTCAAAATGACCCGAAGCCCTAAAATTATACTTAATTTTTTTTGGTTTTTTTCATTAATATTGTAATTTTTTTATTTTATTTACCTTTAAATTACTAGATTTTATCAATAAATAATAAATAAGTAGTAATTTAATCACATTCTTTAAACTTCAAATAAAAATAACTCACAATTTCATGCATAACCCTTTTAATTCAGCTCAAAATATCTTACATTGGGTGTCTTTGCAGACCTCTTGTAGAAAAAATATAATATAAGATGATAGAGTCTTGCCACTAGATATCCTTATAGCTCTATATGGAGCGGAAGAGCTGCTCCGCTGGGTCCTAAAGTCAGTTCTTCAGTATGCATTCAGATACACATGTAGACATTATAAAATCATTTTTTGATAGTTTTAGCATTTTTAGTTTAGAATTTTGAGCATTTTTCTATGTTTACTGAAGTATTCCTTGCATTCCATTCATTCCTATGGTGGTCAAATTGACCCGCGAGGGAAGGATTTGTTACTTTTTTAAATTTCAACCACAAAACTCCTCGAATCCAGTAAAAACAATTTGGTGTGCATTCGTGGTTCAAGTGTGACAAAAGTCCTAGTGTCTTGGACCACTCCGATGAACTCACTTAAAAACGAGATGACCAGACGGAAGGATGAGGGTTAAATCTATTACCCAGTTGCAACAGAATCTTGGTCTGTAGATGTGATATGATACTCGCATGAGGATACTCGCATACTGAGGATTAGTCTGTGAAAGGACTGGCGGTCCAATGTGTGTATTGAAGATACATGTGTCTGTACTGGCCGTACCTCACTGTTTGAAGGTCATCCATCCCATCATTATCTTTTTCCTCGATAGAGAACTGAGAGTAAAGAAAGGCTTCAGTTAATGAATGTCAAATATTTCATTTCTTGGATTTTTAGTAATAGTGCATTTGATACTTCATATGGACATTTTTGTCTAATTCTTGGTATGATTTTGAGAAATGTATTCAGTTGAATATGCTAATGTTCTCATTCTTACCCATTCCGACACTGCTGCCCACACACGAGACTGAAAGACAGTGCACAAAAGTCATGCATTTTTATATTCATTTCAGTTATGTAATGTTCAATCACAATGCAATATTGCTATGCAACACTTAAAAATGTCTGATTGTCCTTGCATTAGATAACACCATAGCAAAGGAAGTAGCATTTATTTCAAAGAAAGATAGTACAAACATTCATGTGAACATTCATGATTCATGTTCATACACTGTGGTTCTTCTGCTAGGACACTGAGCTTCAAGGGAAAACGGACTTCTACATCCACTAAACATCACCTTTTGGTTTGTTTTCAGATGCCATTTAGTTTGATATTTTGGTAACACTTTATTTTACAGTTTCCTTGTTACACACGTTTCATGCACTTACTATAGTAACAGTAACAGTAAACTATGCATAAATAAAGCTGCAAGCAGCAATTAAGGGGCCAAGCACATAATAAGTCATGCCACCATGACTGGGAGCATCAGACCAGCTGCAACAATGAGCAATTAAAGACATTTTAAGATGATTTTAGGCAAAAAGGCTGAAAAATCATAAATACAGTCATTGATTTAATGGTTTATCACTTTTGACCAATAGGTGGGTAAATTGATGTTTTGTGGTCAGTGTGGGGTGACAATAACACATGCAAAGTTTGGCATTACAGAGATGCAGCCTCAAGAGTCATTTTGGCATCATGCCCCAACTTTGTTGATAAGGTATACATTTACATTTACATTTATCCATTTAGCAGATGCTTTTATCCAAAGCAACTTACAACTGAGGAGTACAGGAAGCGATCCGTTATGAAGAGGCGAAGAAACGCAAAAAGTGCTTTAAATACTACGTTTCGGACATTGCTCAGAGTAGCCTAAGCTAGAATAGGGAGGGTGTAGAGAAGGATGGAGGAAAAAAGTTTTATAATAAGATTAAGTGCTTGCGGAAGAGATGGGTTTTTAGCTGTTTTTTGAATGATGTTAGTGATTCTGCCTGTAGACTCGTAGGATTGAGTAGAAGTATGCGGGTGCTGAGCTTGTGGTGGATCCATAAGCAAGCGTAAAAGCCTTGGACTTAATGCGGGCAGCGAGTGGTAGCCAGTGCAGAGAGATGAAGAGAGGTGTGACATGGGCCCTTTTATACAAAACAGACAAGTTCAGAACTTTTTGCCAGCATGGTCTTAAGATGATACGATTCGATTTTGGTGAAAATTGGACCAACGGTCTAGGAAAAAGTAGGTTTTTAAATAAAATCAAAATGGCGATAAGAAAGTTTGGCTGACTATGGCAAAATTGGTATCTATGTTCTTAGCATGACCCAAGACCAGCGGTATTACAATAGGCTAATTTAAAGAAAAGTTTTTAGAATTTTTGGAAAACTTTTGACCCCAAGGTGTCACTGCCCCAAAACGTTTTGAGAATGGCCAGGGCATGGTGCCAAAAAAATATACCAGGTTTCGTAACAATACGCCAATGTGTTCATAAAATATAGCATTGATAAAAAATGAAAAATGGCCGACACCAAAAATGGCCGAGATTGGGGAATTCAGACACTGAATTTTTGTGATTTTTGGCCAAATCATTCAAAAGCAGGTTTTTCTGAAAATTCAAAATGGTGGAAAATATTTGATGACGGAAAATTACGTCATAGGGTGCAATCGAATCAACTTGAGCCAAGGAATCAGAGGAAAAATAATTATACATATTTTGTTTCTAGCACATACATTGTAAGAGTTATTAACATAAACGTGAGTGCAAATTTGGACAGTTGGTGGTGCTAGAGGGATTGAGTTAGACACTCCGAATTTGCTATGGTGACAGACAAGACTGTCCTCCATCTTTGTGCCAAATTTCATAACTTTTCCGCAAGTGGTTATATGGGCTGCCACAAACTCAAGAGCGGAAGAAAAAGAAGAAACAGAAGAAGAAGAACTATTACAAAAGGTGCCATAGCACCTTCGATACTTGGCCCCTAATTAAATGCAACTAAGCCTAATCCTAACCCTATGTAAGTATATGTTGTAAATGAATATTACTCAGTACTTAAATGTATAATTACACTGTAACAAGGACACCTTAAAATACAATGTTTAACTGATATTTTATCTAATGCAATGAAAATCAAAAATGTTAAGTGTGTCTATTTTTGGGGCACCTGCACATAAGAACCTCATTACCTGAATACATCCTTCTGTTACAGAACGGGACCTTGGTTCCGTCCCGATTCAGTGGGGCGACGACCACTGAGTACACCTGACCGCACACAATCTCTGACACATCGCATGTGCTGCAGCCGGGCTCTGGGCTGCACACATGAGGGCTGCCGCTTCCCCTAACTTCTGCCGTGTAGTTGGTGAGGGCGCTGCTTGACCTCCAGCGCACACGCAGCGTGTTATTGGTTCCTCTAAAGAGACGGATGCCCGAGGGACAGCATTCACCTTGAGAGAGACGAGAACGGATCAAACTCCACAATAAGATTCAACAGGTGATAGTATTGCTGTAAGCTGAATTACTGGCTAGATTTTAGAAGTGCTGCATTAACTACAACATTGACTAAATAGCTACTTGGCTATTGGCTAACATTATTTGCCCCACCTCCGTGGCCTAGATGATGTCAGCTGAAATTAGATTCTGAGACAACTATTGTAATTTTAATTAATTATGTACAGAGAAAAAAAGCATTTATTTCCGAATCGTCAGTAAGTTGACTATCTAGATAGTGAGGAGAATGTTTATATGGTTGCCAAAGAATGGGACACTACATTTTATTAACATTCAGTTGGATATTGACTAAATATCTATTATGCATTTTGGCTTTAAAAAGATTTCCCTAAGAAATGGACATGAATGAACTTGCCGTCCTCCTTGATTCCTGTTCTTTATGGCAACAAAGCACATGAATGCATCAAATTTGTAATTACGACTTCGGAAGTGGGAAGTAGTACATTTCAGATAGCACATAATAATCTCAGTTTATGGAAGCAGTTCTATTTTTTATATTGTTACTGTCTGATGAAAAACCTGGTAACACTTTAGTATGAGGAACACATATTCACTATTAACTATGACTTTTGCCTCAATACATTCTTAATTTACTGCTTATTAATAGTCAGTATGGTAGTTGTTGTAGTGTTTAAGTTTAGGTATTGGGTAGGATTACGGGATGTAGAATAAGGTCATAAATTATGAGTACTAATAAACAGCCAATATCCTAGTAATATGCATGCTAATAACCAACTAGTTAATAGTGAGAATTGAACCCTAAAATAGTGTTAACAAAAACCCACGTCTGCTTTTGGCAATTTTGATTTTTTTTTTACTTATTTATAGTGCAAAATGTGATATAAAATTGTGTTATTTTCATTTCAATTTGTAAGTTGAAAATATGCATTTTTTGGAGACACCTTTCATTGGACAGTGACAATATGCATTTGTGGTTTTTCTACCACTAATAATGTCAAATTATTGAGAACACACCAGTAGAAAATCCATGATAGGTGCACTCCGCCTTGTGCCCGGTGTGACTGATCGCTTCCAGGGAGACGGTGTAGTTAGTGCCGCAGGTGATGCATCCCATCACGCATTCTGTTTCCATGGTGTGACACTGCGCATTGCCTCGCGGTGAAGACAGGGAGGCGATGTAGGTCTGGGCGCCGATAGCGTCCGACCAGCTCACGTTGGTCATGGCCTGGGTCACCTGGCTCACTGTGAGATTGGCTGGGCAACAAGGTGCTGGGAAAAACAATATTAATAAAAGTATATTTGCAGACTTTCAACTAAAAAGACATGTATGCTCCAGAACCCAAACACAGCATTCTTGCTGAAATGGGAACTTATTTCAAATGCTCTACATAGGCAAAAACTCTTTCCTCACATTTGATTTCAATAGTTTTCTGTTAGCGTGTTGCTAAGCTAAAGCCACCATAAGCTTTAAATATACAGCTGTACAAATATAGGCTAAAATAGCCCATTTTTAGGGATTTTATTGATACTTTTTTAAAGAAATGTATTTATAATCTTACAACTTGAATTCTTAAATAATATTGAATGTATTTTAGCTGCCTGTGTAGGTTTTGGAACTTTTATTTTTTGACACAATTGGCTCCTTTGCTCTCTTAATCACCATGGAAAGCTAACCTGTTTCCAGGGGAATGGTGTAGCTGGGCATGCTAACTCCAGCTGAGGAGGACGCGGTGACACTGACTTCATAGATGGAGCCGCAGGGCAGGTTGGGCACCTTACAGGAAGTGCCATTTGAGTGACAGAAAAGCTTGTTGCCTACTGGGCCAATCAGACTGACAGTGTAGTTGGCAGCTGTGTTAGCAGAAGTCCAGTTAACCAGCACACTAGACACGTTACTCTGGCTCACACCAATGATCTCAGGCATGCATGGAGCTTTTTGGAAAAAAAGAGAGAGTGTGTGTACAGTTATACATCTGTGCCACATATTCATGATCTAAATTCAAACTGAGTGTGTGAGTTTACCTGTTTCATGCGTTTGTGGTCTGCAGGTGAGGTTGCAGCCGCTTACGTCATTGCATGGTATGACGACTACGCTGTACCTGCTGTTGCAATTGAGGTCAGAGAGGGCGCAACTGGGCGCTGTGTCGTTACACAGAACCATTTCTGTTGTATCCACCGCACGAGTCTCATACAGATCCGCACCACGCACAGGAGACCACTGTATCATCAGCGTCTCCCAAGAAACGGCAGAAACCGTTGTGAGCTCTGGACAGCAAGGCACTGTGGATAGTAAGTGAAGATAAATAAGGTTCTTTATGCAAAAGCATTTTTGTTATTTAAAGGAACACGCCAACTTTTTGGGACTTTAGCTTATTCACTGTATCCCCCAGAGTTAGATAAGTCCATACATACCATTTTATCTCCGTGTGTGCCATAACTCTGTCTGACGCACCCACCGCTAGCCTAGCTTAGCACAAAGACTGGAGGTAAACGGCTCCAGCTAGCCTACTGCTCAATAAGTGACAAAATAAAGCCAACATTTTCCTATTTACATGTTGTGATGTGTATAGTTACATGTTGTGATGTGTATAGTTACATCGTGTACTAAGACCGACGGAAAATGAAAAGTTGCAATTTTCTAGACCGATATAGCTAGGGACTATACTCTCATTCCTGCGTAATAATCCAGGAACTTTGCTGCCGTAGCATGGGTGCAGCGGCAATGATATTACGCAGCGCCTAAAAAATAGTCACCAGCACGCTCTCTGTGCAAGCAGGTTGTCACGTTGGTTATGTTGACGGAAGTTAGCCTTTTCAGGCGCTGCGTAATATCATTGTAACTATACACATCACAACATGTAAATAGGAAAATGTTGGCGTTATTTTGTCACTTATTGAGCAGTAGGCTAGCTGGAGCCATTTAACTCCAGTCTTTGTGCTAAGCTAGGCTAGCGGTGGGTATGATATGTAGTGTATGTATCTAACTATGGGGGATACGGTGAATAAGCTAAAGTCCCAAAAAGTCGGCGTGTTCCTTTAAAAAAATCAATGCAGTCATCAGAATTTTATGGAGAAAATCATGCAGTAATAGGGTCTATATAAATATTACGCTTCTGTAATTATGTCAAAATTATGACACTGTGGGACAGGTCCAAAACACCATTTAAGGGGTGGTGTACAGACATTCGATGTGTTTAACCCTCTGGTACTTTTCGTTTGTTGGTCAAAAATGATTTCAGTGAAATGATTTAGTTTGATCATGTTTTTTATTTAATATTTTGTATTTCTAGGGTATTTTTATTTACAATATTATATTTGTGCAGTAGTTATAATCCATTTATTCTCTTTTTGAGCATGGACCTGAAAATTTAATTTCAAACTTAAACTGTCAAAAATCTGAAATGCTTAAGAGCACAGACTGAAGTTTGGTCTCTTTTTAAAGACGGCACTTGGCAGATTATTGCTGGAGTGAAAAAAGTTGTAAAAGTGAACTTGAAAAAAATTATTAAATTTTACAATTATTGTTATGAAAAATGCACAATTATATTTTATATGAAATATATATTATTTTCCAAAACACGTTTTACTCTAAAACAGTGAGAAAATCAAAGCCATAAATCTAAACGAGTTGTGTTCCAAATTTTAGGTTCATATCTCAAAAAATTAGCTTTCAATAGGAATTTGTTTGTATGCAGTACCAAACGTTTCCAATAGATGAAATTTGTCTCCCATTCATTTCCAATGCGGCCATTTTTGACCGCAAACAATACTAGGGTGAATATTTTTTTCATGACCATTTAACCTTTTTGAATCGTGTCCATTATTTGTTTTGTGTTCACACAGCAAATGTCAAAACCTTTACCAAGTTTCATACCGATGAAAAAAACAAACAAAACGTAAAAAAAAATTTCAGGACTCCACTGCGAGGGAAGGGAGGAGTAAGGACTTCCTGAGGAGTCATGAGCGAGGATACCCTCGCATCCTAAGGGGGTGGAGCTAAGACGCAAGGAAAGGAAGCAAGGAAACAAGGATGCACAAAAACGAAATGAGAAGCACACCATGATTTACTACTCGCTACTGCTAGTAGGGGAAGATCATTCTAGAGAGCATTTGATTGGACAAATTAGCCTGTGAGTGCAACATGATGTCAATATTTTTGGCTGCTTTTTCTCAGAAAAACGGTATGTTCATTTTATATTCATTAAAGTGCTAAAAATAACATGAAGCTCTCACAGGTGGTGTGGTTGACGAGAGGTCCCGGAGGACTGGGTCCAGCCTGGTTGTGTGCAAACACACTCATGATGTAGGAGTATCCGCAGCTGCAGTTAAACTGACAGTGTGGCTCAGTTGAGTTGCACATCCCCTCGATGCCATCATCACTCTTAATAAAGGTAGTGTAGTACTCTGCGTGAGGGACGGGGCTCCACTTCAAAGAGCAGTTACCAGCCACCACCTCCTCCACCCAGATAGGCTGTGGGGGACAAGGGACTGACAAATAACAGGTTAGACAATGAGAGTCACTGCAAAGGACATGATTTTCAGTACTTTGTTAACTTTGTTACTTATGTAACAGAGCCAAGTTGCTGAATATTCAGTGGGTGTCTTTAATATGTACTGTAAATGTGGTTGGTCATATGTTTACGTGCTAATGGTTGTCATAACCATGGCGTTTTTGAATGAGCTGTTTGGTATAGTTTCAGTAAACGGACTGATGAGAGAGCTTTGTGTAGTTAACATTACAGTATATCTTAATAAAGGCGTGTCCAATCCTGCTCCTGGAGGGCCACTATCCTGAAGTGTTTAGCCATAATTAAAGCTGCAGTCCGTTAGGTTTGCCTCTTTGTCGCCATCTCTGTGTGAAACCTGCAATTGCAGTTATTTGCTGAATTATCATCTTTACGTGGGTTGTGCATCGGCACGACTCCTCAGCGTTTTGAGGAGTATGTGTTGCTGTCATTCATTCACCACACCGGTGTGGATACTGTACCTCGAAATCACAGATTCTACGTCTTGGAAGTACATCCAAAATAAGAATTTTCCCCGCAAATTGTCATCTGAACAAGTAAGTACATTGGGGTAAGAAAAATAATAAACAATATTTCAAACAGAAACAAGATTATTTTTCTTACCCCATTGGCAGATAATTTTGCTTGTTTTAAGCAAAAACTCGCTTCATTTAGATTTTATTTTCCAGAAAAAAAGAAAAAATATCTTATGTCATTTTACTTATCTAGTAAAATCATCTTGATTTAAAAATTTTAGATATTTGGACTGGAAACAAGACAAAAATACTAAGTAAGAAAACCATTTTTTGCAGTGTAACATGTCTTTCCCTTTTGTTCTGACCAACTGAGAAAAAAAAGCATTACAATAAATCGCGCTACTAATGATGATTAAATCTAACGATCGCTTAGCTCATATCATATCAAATTGTGCAAATTATTATTATTGTTATACTTTCTTCTCAAATTGTTAATGTTAACAACATCAGCATTGCGTGACTATGTGTATTTAGTGTGTATTAGTGTTACTTGTAGATTTCAATTTCTGTACAGTCTAATGTTTTGCTTTTGACTCCGGGTGAATCTCCAGTTGTCACTGATGCTTGTCGTTTGGACCTTTCTGGATTACAATCTGCATTCAAAATAATAAGTTTAATTATTCCAGCTGCTGTGATAAATGTTCCGCCACCTGCAGCATCCTCACATGCGATACTACTACTAGATGGACTACTGACGTAATGACACAAAGACATGCTCGAATTTCCCGCAGAAATCCACCAGTACCACTCAAATTATAACACATTATTACAAGCTTGCCGTTGTGAATCTGGCTAAGGTAAGGAGATCGTTTTGAACACTGGCTGGTTATGTACTTGCGCAAAAATAGATTTTGGATCATTTTTAACCAAAAAAAGTTATGGACTGCAACTTTAAGCATAACCGAACCGGCTAATCAAGGTCTTCGGGATCACTGGAAACTTCAAGGCAGTTGTGTTGGAGTGGCCAGGAAAGTGGCCCTCCAGGACAAGGATTGGAAAATCCTGACAATATTAAGTACATCAAACTGAGCAAGTCCTGTTATCTACGTGTGAATCGGTTTACTCACAAGAAACAATCTGTACTGGGTACGAGGGGACACTGTTTCCGCCCTTATTGATAGCGATCACTGTGACAGAGTTGGTCTCTCCACATCTCAAAGGAATCAGGGTGCAGGAGTTAGTAGATGAGGAGCAGTTCTGGCCAGACAAGCTCAAGGCTAAATACTGCTCCGCACCCTTGGCTGAGTCCCACGACACCACAATACCCGCGTCAGGTGTGCTTGTCACCACCAGAGCAATAGACTGAGGACTGGGAGAACCTGAGGAAACACACAAACAAAGTTTAATGTGTCTTAACTATAGCAGATATTTATCATTAACCTTTTCAATCCTGCTCATTGAGGGCCACTGTCCTGCAAAGTTTAGCTTCAACCCTATTAAACACACCTGAATCAGCTAATCAAGGCCTTTCATACAGGTGTGATAGAACAGGTTGGAGCTAAACTCTGCAGGACGTCGGCCCTCCATGAGCCTTGAAAAATCCCTGCCTAATATGCTGTACTTAGTGTGCAATCATTGCTGGTTGCTCTGTTATTGACTCCTTTCTCTTCCTTAAGTGTGATTTAGAGGTATGACAAAAACTGTACATTTGTATTAAGTGCAACAGTGACTGCCTACATTTTGTAAATTAAGTAATCTCTCTTTCCATTCCTATCCTCTTACATGTGATCTGGCACACTGTGAAGTTATCTACGTGTGAATCGGTTTACTCACAAGAAACAATCTGTACTGGTCACAATCTGTAATCTGCAGTCACTGTTGCACTTAATACATTTGTATTAAGTGCAACAGTGACTGCCTACATTTTGTAAATTAAGTAATCTCTCTTTCCATTCCTATCCTCTTACATGTGATCTGGCACACTGTGAAGTCATCTCCGTGAATGTTCTCAGGACTCCAGGCGTTTCCCTTAATACAATAAAGGGTTCCTGCCTCCAAGTCTTGAAAGAGAACCTGAGTGTCTGTGGTGTTGACACTACTTTTGCTGTATGAACCGTCTTTGATGATGCTGAGGCTGTAGAGGACAGCATGATTGACTGGCTCCCACTTCACCAGGATGCTGCTGTTACTGGGAGAGCTGGTGTTGAACTGAGGAGCAGGAAGGACTTGGGTCCAACAGAATGAGGTAGAGAGAGAAACAATAATGGTAAGAGATCAGACAGACAGCTGCATTGTGACCAAAAGCATTTTTTTCCTGAAGGTTGAATCCCAAGCTAAGTGATCTAATTCTGAGGTATAGGTTAATTTTGTTCAAGTGAATTGGACATGAGAGACAACTGACAGGTGGTGTAAAGTAATTAGAGCAGTACCTTTTCATTCCTTTCCTGCCCTTTCCTACCTGCTCTTTCCTTTCTGTTCTTTCTCTTTCCCTCCACTTGTTTTCTGTTCCTTTCCTTTCTTGTCCTGTCATGTCCTTGTCCTGGCATGTCTTGTTTGTCCCTCTCCCATTCCTTTCTGTTCCCTTGTGTTCTTTTTCATTCCCTTACATTTTCTGGCAGGTCCTGACTGTCCCTCTCCTGTTCCCCTCTGTTCCTTTCAGGTCCCTTCTGTTCTGTTCCATTACCCTTGGTCCCTCTGTTCCCTTCCCTGTCCAGTCCTTTCCTGTCTGTCCTTCTCCTGTTCCTTTCTGTTCCATTACACTCTGTTCCCTTCACTGTCCAGTCTTTTCCTGTCCTGTCCTGTCCTTCCCCTGGAATATCCTGTCTGTAACTCTCCCATTCCTTTTTGTTCCCTTTAGATCCCTTCTGTTCTGTTCCATTACCCTCGGTGGTTTGAGCTGGTTTATGCTGATCCTTAGCTGGTCATGAGCTGGTTAAAGCTGGTCCTGAGCTGGAGCTAGTTTCTTAGGACCAGCTTAGGACCAGCACTTGGCCAGCTTAAACCAGCTCATGACCAGCTAAGGACCAGCTTAAACCAGGTCAAACCAGCTGCCATGCTTCAAAACATACCTAACCAGCATATGCTGTTTTTTTCAACAGGGCAGTCATTCCTGTCTCGCCCTTCCCCTGGTATATTACGTCTGTCTCTCTCCCATTCCTTTCTGTTCCCTTTAGGTCCCTTCTTTTCTGTTCTGTTCCATTACCCTCTGTGGTTTGAGCTGGTTTATGCTGGTCATGAGCTGGTTTAAGCTGGTCCTAAGCTGGTTATAAACTGGTCCTAAGATGGAGCTAGTTTCTTAGGACCAGCTTAGGACCAGCACTTGACCAGCTTAAACCAGCTCATGACCAGCTAAGGACCAGCTTAAACCAGGTCAAACCAGCTGCCATGCTTCAAAACATACCTAACCAGCATATGCTGTTTTTTTCAACAGGGCAGTCATTCCTGTCTCGCTCTTCCCCTGGAATATCCTGTCTGTCCCTCTCCCATTCCTTTCTGTTCCCTTTAGGTCCCTTCTGTTCTGTTCCATTACCCTCTGTTCCCTTCCCTGTCCAGTCTTTTCCTGTCCTGCCCTTCCCCTGGAATATTCAGTCTACCCCTCTCCTGTTCCTTTCTGTTCCCCTCTGTTCCCTTCAGGTCCCTTCTGTTCTGTTCCATTACATTCTGTCCCTCTGTTCCCTTCCCTTCCCTTCCTTATCCAGTCCTTTCCTTTCCCTGGAATATCCTGTCTGGCCCTGTCCTGTTACTTTCTAATCCCTTCCTTTCCCCAGTCTTATACTTTTCAATCAAAACTAGGCATGGGTTCTACTCTTACCACTTCCTGGTGTGTCGTAACTAGTTCTCACATTGCTTAAGTTGTTTGAAGAAAACATCCCATTGTGCTGTAATGTATCATATGCATGACATCATTCTGTTGATATGTGTAAGTGATAGGATTTCTGTTCTGAGAATTAAGGTCCCTTCCCTTATTATTTTCTTGTGACCATCTCAGGTGGAAAACGTGCTACCTGAACAATGAAACAAAACTGCTGAGGGCCCTAAGGTAAAGACACAGAATAAACTTTCTGTGCCCAGTCCCTTGAGGAGGTCAGCCTTTTGTCATAGTTCATCTTCTCATACCTGGATATTGTTACTTAGGACGACTTGCGTGAGAAACCTATTTAATTGAAAATGTGAACACAACCTATGCATACTGCTAAAAATTAAGCCCATGAGATCCGCTATGTAGCTTATCCTGATGTTTTTTCCCCCCAATGAGAGGATAAGGTTTCTGCACTGGGTGAGGGTTAGAGAATAGCCAACTCTGTCCCTTCATGAATGGATCATTTCTTTGGCCTCTAGGTCACAAGGGTGGAGAGAGAGGAGAAAAATATACCTGTCTTTGCCACCACGGAGATGGATGGCTGGCTTCTGCCTGCACTGTTGACAGACATGACACTGAGAATGTAGTCTGTGTATGGCTGGAGGTTGGTGACAGTCCCCGGAGACATGGGTACTGGGATCTCTGAGAAGAAAGATCCATCGTTTGTCTCAGCGCGCAGGATGTAGGACGTTGCACCGGAGACCGGAGTGAATTCCACAGTGATTCTCTGGCTTTCTTTAGAGGATGCCATCTCAATGGTGGGCACATCGGGAGCTAAACATAAGAAAATAAATTTTACAGTTTCATTCATTTAACACGTCATCAGTTAACTGCAATTAACAATGCTCTTAGTAGGAGCCAAATGATTCAGAAATGTTAAGCTGCAACAAGATCAGTTTATCAAACAAGATGCTTAATAGGGTTTATATGACCATGGAAAACCTGGAAGTATGAAGGAATTTCCAGGCAAAGAAAGGTCATTTTGAAATTGCTTACATTTTTTCACACTGATACATATTACTACTCTTGAGCAAGACATTGCCAGTTCAATACGCACCAGTAGATCCATCCACATTAGCGTCTCCCAGCATGTTCATGAGGCTTCCCAGGGCCTCAACACGAAACGTGTATTGAGTGTTGGGGTTCAGGGAATTAACGGAGCCCATAATAGTGTTCTGTCCAAAGCTGGCAAAGACCACAGGGATTGGAGAGTTCCGGAGGGAAGCTGTTACTCTATAGGACAATGCACCTTCATATCTGCTCCAGCGCAGCACTGCACTCTTTGATGTCACCGTAAAAACACTCACGGTCATTGTGCTGCCTGAAAAATACAAGAAACATATCTTTCTGAGGTACTCATCAATGCTGTTTATATAATGCAAATAACCAAGAACAATTTATTAATGAGTTTGAATTTGAATTTAAACAGATACTGTAAATTGGATCCAGATGAGCAGTACCTGATGCCTGTAAATTAAACAATTCAAAAATACTTTTATTAGATTGTAGTAAACTATTGTATACATTTTCCCTATTTTTAGATTTTGAAGTGCTTTTCGTAACTGCACAATGTTTTAAATAGAAAGTTTAAATGGAAATCTTACGGAACTGTTCATACATGAATAAAGGGTAATAATAAATAAATAAAATGTGACTCATAACTCTGTACCTGTGAGAGTACTCCAAGCAAAAACGCCAGTCCCTTGATTCCTCCAAAGCCTGCCATCTGTTTTCTCTGTTTGAAATCCTGGTGTATCTCTCTCTTTTTTTTTAACAAAACAAAAAACACTAAACTCTCCACTCTCTTCTGTTTCTTGTGTTTTGGCTGAATACACATGGAGCTTTTCTTGAGGACATCTCAGATACTTTAACCTAGCTCCGCCTCCTCAGAAGAGCTGGCCAATAAGAGCTTGAGATGAGAATGAGCTAGCCAGTCAGAAGTGGAGATGACAAACGCATGCAAACAGGTGTAACAGAAGACTGGGGGTAGAAGTCTAATGCTGTTTTGCCTGCAGTCTATTGCAAATAGTGTGGTTTATACACTTTTGTGTAGTTTAGTAGCCAATTATGTAAAAAACATTCATTATAAAGTGTTACATAGGTATGCTATCCCTGCAATCTTTTCTTTAAAAAAATAAATGAATAAAAAAGACATTTTCTTTTTGTAATTTTGAGATGGTACATTTTGGACATTTAGTTTATGTATAATTATAAAGACTTCTGGACCCAGGCATCCTTTTGTGTTACCCTTTACGTTTTTATGGTTTAATGGTGTGTTTTCATTAGTGGTGTCCCACTAATTTGCAACAGTTGAAATAAACTTTAAATACCAATGAATCATAAAAAGTTTGCATACTTGTATTTTGTAATTTGTGCACTGCTAAATGTTTTTTTTTTTTTTAAATACATATTTAATTGAGTTTGAGAGATTTCACGTGTAACAAAATCTGCATGTTTCCACCTATATATATATATATATATAATTTTGTTTAAATATTATATTTAAGGAAAAGTTAACTGACTGTGGTGTCACAACAATGTATGTCGCCCCTTTAATAAAAAGGGGAGTTCTGTGAATTCTGTTATGGACTACTTTTTCCTGTGCAAGGTTAGATAACATATATATATTATAAATATAGTCTTATTAATATTTCCAAAATGTCCCCTGATCTTGAAACTATCATGGGAAGTCCCCATTTTAGCAAAATCTTGTGGTCACTCGCACCATTGACACAAACACAAACCACCAACACAGTATTTAATTAAAATTAATTAAAAATGATGTCCTAAGCTTCCATTTAGCTAAATATGGCATATTTAACACACTTTAAATAGCCTACATAGCAATACATTTATTACTTAAAATAATGGTAACACTTTACAATAAGATTTCATTTGGTAACATTTACCAACAATGAGCAATCATTCTGAAGCATTTATTAATCTCAGTTAATGTTAATTTTAACATTTACTAATACTGTACATTATTAAAAGAAAAAGTTGGCTAGCCTATTTGTTAATGCACTATGAACAACATAAACAAACAATGAACAATTATATTTTTACTAACAAAAATCGATTGCTCATTGATAGTTAGCTCATGCATTAACTGATGTCAACAAATGAGACCTTGTAAAGTGTTGCCAGAATAACAAATTCTGCGCCTCTCGAATTGCTACTCCAATTGAAGAATGACCCGTTTAATGAACTGTATGACCCGGGCAGTGATGGGACTTTTAAGTTATGCGGCTGTACAGAAGTTGACTTTCAAAAATAACACGCTTATAAATCTGCGCATATCCAAGCGCACGGGCGCGCGCACTCACTCCTCCCGGATGACGGAAGCGCGCATTTGCCTCGACCCAACTCAAGATGGCAACTGGAGCAGAACACGGCTTAAAAAAGATAGTTTGGCAAAGTAAGTTCACCGAGAGCAACAGTTGATTTTCTGCTAGCTTCTTGCATGCACAGCCCAACGCCTCACCCTTTATACGAGTTCAACCCAGAGGAGCTGTCAGAAGTTTGAAGAACCACATTTAGCGTGCTGGGTTTGCTCAGAGGAGTTACAGTCGCCTTATGAAGCTGTTTAGGTGCTTGGTGTGGTGTTTAATAAGTAAAACAGTGTGATATGTATTTTGTCCCGTTCGTTTGTTTGTCTCTGTTTGTACATGTCTTGTGTCATTGAGTCACTGTTTCCGTTAGCTGCTCTGCTAATGTTAGCCTGTCCAGTTCAGCTGCACTGTTGAGTGCTCACTTTGACAATTCAGTCGCAGGAGTTTTTTCTGTTTTTAATGGAGAACGGGTACATAGTTGGGGGTTTGCTTGGAGTACTGTGTATGTTGTCATGACTTTGGATGACGCGCAGTGTTTGATGATGTCATAATGTAACTTCAGTTCTCACCTCCTGTGTTATTGGTCAACTCCATCATTGACTTCCGGTCCCATTGTTATCATTTAAAGGGATAGTTTATCCAAAAATTTAAATTATCCTATGATTTACTCACCCTCAAGTCATCCTAGGTGTATATGACATTCTTCTTCCAGGCGAATACAATCAGAGTTATATTAAAAAATGTCCTGCTCTTCCAAGCTTTATAATGGGAGTGAATGGCTGTTTCTGTTTTTAAGTCCATAAAAGTGCATCCATCCATCATAAAAGTGCTCCACACGGCTCCGGGGGTTAATTTGAAGCGAAGCCATGCGTTTGTGTAAGAAAAATATCCATATTTAAAACGTTACAAACTGTAATCTCTAACTTCAGAACCAAGTTTTGTTTTGCTCCATCCTCTGCGCTTCCGCGTTCATCACCAGAACTTACACACCGCCTGCGTCCTACGCTGGAACGCCAGTCTCTCCTGAACGCGCGTACGACAGTTAACGGAAGTTAGAGATTACAGTAAAGTTTTAAATATGGATATTTTTCTTACACAAACGCACCACTTCGCTTCAAAAGGCCTTTATTAACCCCCGGAGCCGTGTGGAGCACTTTTATGATGGATGGATGCACTTTTATGGACTTCAAAACAGAAACAGCCATTCACTGCCATTATAAAGCTTGGATTAGCCACAACATTTTATTTTAATATAACTCTGATTGTGTTTGTCTGAAAGAAGAATGTCATATACACCTAGGATGACTTGAGGTTGAGTAAATCATGGGCTAATTTTCATTTTTTGGGTGAACCTTTAAGTTATTCTATGAAAGGAGAGCCATTTGTGTCCATAACATTTGATTAAGACAAGCCATAGCATGCACAAAGATAAAGGGTTCTTAAGACACAGTCTTAACATAATGGCTGTGTTTATGCAACTGGCTCCAAGTATTTTAAAGAGGTATATGCACTTTAACATGTTTATATAGCAGTGGTTCTGAACCAGGGGGCCAGGGCCCTTTAGAGGGACCCAGTAGATCAGAATATGGGGGGAAAAAGATCAAGATCTACATGTAAATTGATATATTAATCAAATTCACTATTGAGCTTTCTCTCACACAATCTTCCTCACTGCAGCATGATGGCCTTTGCAGACTGATTTTTTTCACTACTTCCAAGTTTTTTATAAATAATGTTAATAGTTCTAATAATGTTAAAACCATGAGTTTTCAGAGAAGCCCAGTTCAGAAGTTGGTAAAAGAAATTACGTTCATTTTCCATATTCATACAGTTTATTTATTTATTTTTATTTTATTTTTTAAGCTCTACACAAACTTCTTTGCCCTCAAGCAGAACAAACTCAACTCAAAACAGGAAATAAAGCTGCTTGGAAAATTTTCTTGATTTTCAGTTCCATGGTGCATCAGCAAAACCAATTTATTGCTGTAACTAATAGATTGATTTGTCTGACGTGACAGGAATAAAGGACACCATCATTGCCGACTGCAGAAAGTCAGAAGTATGGAAGGTCAGTTTGAATGTATTCAGATTTATTCCAGTAGTATCTATCTATCTGATCTGTCTTATAATCTTTTTGTAAATGCATGTTATAGATCTTATTGTAAATGAATCATCCATGTATATCTTTTTTTTAATTATTATTATTATTATTTTTTTTTTACCTTTTCTTTTTTACATTTTGCATCAAAATCTCTTAACTGAAATGACAGACTTCTCCAATAAATTAGTCCGCTTAAACCCTACCCCTGCAAGAAAAGATCTGTCGCTTCTTCCATTTGTATGTAACATGTAAGAAGTATACTGTAAAATAAAGAGTTACCGCCTTACTATAATTAATATAATGGTTGTTTTAATAAAGGGCACCTTGATTTGAAAGTGGAATTGGAACCAGAATTTCACACTTGTAGTTCGGTTCACTTGGTCAGTAAAAAAAAAAAAAAAAAACATTTAGTCCTGGTCCGATTAGCGTTCAGGTTGGCATTTTTATCACCGAACCTAAAGGCACAAGGATGCACAATCTGATTGGTTGGCTTTTATGACGTATTGTCTATTTTGAGACAAAACTTACCGAACAGGAGCAGGAATCCCTCCGTCACACACATAAACCAAGATCTGCTGCGAGGAGACGCGGTACGAGATAAGGAAACTGATGGACAGACTCACAACTATATGTGTGCGCATTCTGTCCTTTTTAGGGTCTCATCTTCCTGTTTTTGGTTTGTTTGTTTGGTCCGGTCCGTGTTGCGTTCATATTTAATACGAACCGCACCAGAGTTCATTTGGAAGCAGACAGAGACCCATCTTTTCAGCGGTCTCAGTCCTTTTTATTGCGCACCAGGGTTCAGATGGCGTTCACACAAATAAACCGCGCTAATAGAGCAATCAAACCAGGGTTCAGATGGCGTTCACACTTATTCAAATGAACCGCGCTAACGGCGCAATCAAACCAGGGTTTGTTTTAATCAAACCAAACATGCCAAGTGTGAACACATCCTTAATTATGTAAAGGGATAGTCCACTCAAAAATAATTTATACTGTTTCAAACCTGTATACATTTCTTTCTCATGCAGAACAACAAAATATATTTTGAAGAATGTTGGCGAGCAAACAGTTGATGGACCTCATTGACTTCCATTGTATAAGCAAAAAAATATAATGGAAGTCAATGGGAACTGACACTGTTTGCTCGCCAACTTTCTTCAAAATATTATCTTTTGTAAAAGAAAGTCATACAGGTTTGGAACAACATGAGGGTGAGTAAATGACAACATAGGCTAGTTTTTATTCTTGGCTAATGTATCCCTTTAACGATTCCTGTTCCATAATTGTGATTGATGTCAATTCTGTGTCTCACAGATCCTCATACTGGACCAGTTTACCACCCGCCTCCTCTCCTCCTGCTGCAAAATGTCCGATCTCATGTCAGAGGGCATCACAAGTAAGTGAGGGAAGAGGTTTTGCTCCAGGTTCAGTTGAACATCCTGTGTGTTAGACAGAAATCCAGTTGTCTGTGGATCCAGTGTTTGAACCTGATTGTGTAGTGAGAGTCGGACGCTCTTCCTTCCTGTGTTTTCCAAAAGGGAAGCTTTCTTGTTTCCTCTATATCAAGAAACGTAATGAACTGAATGGGGAATTATTGTGTTAATGTGGTACCTTTCATTTGTTCACAGTTGTGGAGGACCTGTACAAAAACAGAGAACCGGTTCCAGAGATGAAGGCCGTCTACTTCATGACCCCAACTGCCAAGGTCAGAGTTCAGGAGACATATACCATATGGACAAAAGTACTGGGACACCTGATCATTACACCAACGGGGACTGTAATGACGTTGCATTCTAAATACATATGCCGCATTTCCACTGCATGGTACGGCTTGCTTAAATAGTACCACCTCAGTTGAGGTTCCAAGTGATACTAAAATGTGACGTGTAAACACTGCAGATCACTGATTGGTCAGAGAGAATCGTAACTACCAGCGTCATTGCATTTGCGACACGAGACACCAAACCCGCTAGAAATAAACTTCTTCGTCTTGCAGTGAAAATCATCCACATGCCGAGAATCATTCCCTCGATATGCTCCATTGCTCCTGTGTTGTGCGTTTGTTTGGTATTTACGATGATGCCACGGCAGTACAGGTGGCGTAACGATAACGATCAGTCTATAATCCCACCCACTTTGAAGTCGTACTAAACTGCAGTGGAAAAGCAAACCGAGTCATACTACGCAGTGGCACTATAAGTGCCAATAGACATTAATATGGAGTTAGTTCCCCTTTGCAGCTTTAATGGCTTCCACACTCTTTTGTGAAGACTTTCCACGAGATTTTGGAGTGTTTCTGTGGGTATTTTTGCCCATTCGTCCAGTAGAGCTTTTGTGAGGTCAGGCGCTGATGTTGGACGAGAAGGCCTGGCTCGTAATCTCAATTCCTGTTAATCCCAAAGGTGTTGGATGGCATGGAGATACTTTTATTTAGTCATGCTGGAATAGAAAAGGGCCTTCCCAAAACTGTTCCCACAAAGTTGGAAGCATAGCATCATTTAAAATGTCTTAGTATGCTGAAGCCTTAAGACTTTCCTTCACTGGAAGTAAGGGGCCTAGGCAAACCCCTGAAAAACAGCCCCATAGCATTATCCCTCCTCCACCGGAGTTTACACTTGGCACAACGCAGTCAGGCAGGTAACGTTCTCCTGGCATCCTCCAAACCTAGACTCACCCATCAGACTGCCAGACAGAGAAGCGTGATTGGTCACTCCAGAGAACACGTCTCCACTGCTCCAGAGTCCAGTGGCGGCGTGCTTTACACCACTGCATTTAACGCTTGGCATTGTAGTCGGCAATGTGAGGCTTGCCTGCAGCTGCTCGGCCATGGAAACCCATTCCGTGAAGCTCCCACCACACAGTTTTTGTGCTGATGTTAATGCCAGTGGAAGTTTGTAACTCTTCAGTGGCGTTGTTCACTTTTAATGTGCCTCAGCACTTAGTGACCCCGCTCTGTGACTTTACGTGGTTTTCCATTTCTTAGGGGAGTTGCTGCTGTTCCTAAACGCTTTCACTTTCCAGTAATTCCACTTACAGTTGACCATGGAATAGCAGGGATGAAATTTCTCGAACTGACTTCAATGCAAAGGTGGCATCCTATCACAGCACCACGCGTGAATACACAGAGCACTTCGAAACGACTCATTTTTCTTCACAAATGTTTATAAATGCAGACAGCATGGCTAGGAGCTTGATTTTATACACCTGTGTGAATGGGTCTGATTGAAACACCTGAATTCATTAATTAAGAGCTGTATCCCAATACTTTTGTCCATATAGTGTACGTATAATAAGCATAATATCACTTACTTACTGTGATAATTCGTTTATGACCCAGATGTTTTATATTTGCAGTGTATTGATGCATTTATTAATGACTTCAAACCGAAACCCAAATACAGAGCTGCATATATCTTCTTCACTGACTGTGAGTTCACTGCTTAAACTCTTGATTTGATTTGATTTGATTTTAAAATATCAGCTAGATTGTGTTATTTTCAGCAAAAGTGACATTTGTATTACTGTTGTATCGAAATGACCCCAGACTGTCCTGATGAGCTCTTTGACAAGCTGAAGAAGAACTGTGCCAAACACATTAAAGTGTGTAAAGAGGTCAACATCTCATTTCTGCCACAGGAAGCACAAGTGAGTGTATCTGTATTCTGGAAATTCACGTAGCCTGGTCTGGTTTTATTGTTTATGACTGTGTTTTATGGGTCACCTGTGCAGGTGTTCACCTGTGATAACCCAGAGGCCTTCAAGAGCATCTACAATCCTAACAGTCAGGACCGAGATCAGACGCTGGAGATGATCGCTGATCAGATCGTAACTGTCTGTGCTACGCTGGACGAGTACCCCGGAGTCAGATATAAGAAGTACAGACACTCTTATTCACTTCACATGTGCTCAGATTACACCTGATGCTTGAATGGACATTACATCATTGAATTCTGTCCTGTGCAGAGATTCAGCTCCCGCGTATGGAAAGAAGTTGGCTGAACTTGTGGATAATAAACTGGCGCGACATTACGAGATGGATGACAACTCGAAAATAAAGGTGAGAGCTGTTGAGTGTTTACAACAACCACACACATCAGCTTATCTGATTGGTGCTGTTTTATAAATAGCTGTATACATAATATATGAAAAATACAGTTTTTTGAGATGCACTATACTCTTCAGAGGTGTATGGTAATATATTTATAAGTAAGTAAATTAATACTTTTATTTAGCAAGGATGCATTAAGTTGATCAAAAATGACAGTAAAGATGTTTTTAATTGGGGCTTGGTTGCGATTAAATATTGTGGCGATTATATAAGGTTTCTGTCGTTTGAGATTTTGCTGTCGTTTGATTAGCGTTTTGTAGGGGTGTGCGATATACCGGTAGACACGATTAACGATTAGAGATTTTGGACTATTGTCTCTATTGTGTGGTTATGCTCACGTGACGTTGCTGTCCTGCATCACGAAAGCGTATCATTTGCATGTGTTTTTAAGCATTGCGGTTTAAAAAGCACAATTCGTAGCGAAAGAAAACAGTATGTGTATCAGTATATTGGATCTTAAAGTGACAGCAGCCTAATAAACCTGCTGTTGTCTCTTTTATTAATATTAATCAAACAACAAAAGAAAAGAGAAAATCACTCACTGCTCTATGACTGAATAACTTTTTTTCTAGCTTTAAGAATCAATTTCTATTTAATTCATACAGTAAAGACTATGCAGTGTCTTTTTTTTACATTTGATTGTTCAATTTCTTACTACGTTAAATAAACCTACTGTACCTGAAAAAAATGTAATTCATAATTTGCTGCTTTGCTCTTAATTTTAATAACAAAAATAACTATATTGTGATTTATACAGTACTGTGCAAAAGTCTTAGGCACGTTGGTATTTTCACACGAAAAATGTTTTTAAGCCAGTTATTTATATCTTTTACTGTAGTGTGTCAGTAGGAAATATCAGTTTACATTTCCAAACATTCATTTTGCAATTAATTGTAATAATCCAGTGAGATATTATTTTTTTTTATGCACAAGAAGTCTGACAGCAGCCGGTATGATCTGATCTCACCATACATGAAGAAACAGAAAAAACTGAGACAGACTAAATCCAGAAAAACTGTGGCAACGTCTCCCAGACACTTGAGGAAACCTTCCTGCAGAACTCCATGAATAGGTGTAGGAATAGATGCAGGTGACAAAAGCCGTTTTAAACGCAAAGGGTGGTCACCCCAAATATCCATTTGATTTAGTTAATAGAAGTTAATTCATAAATAAAAGCTATTTATGTTATTATTTTTGACAGCATTCTCACTTTAAAGCATTCTGACAAGTGCCTAAACTTTTCACAGTACTGTAGTTTTGCAGGAAGGTTTCCTCAAGTGTCTGGGAGACGTTGCCTTAGTTTTTCTGGATTTAGTCTGTCTCAGTTTTTTCTGTTTCTTCATGTAATCACAGACAGACTCGATGATGGTGAGATCAGATCATACCGGCTGCTGTCAGACTTCTTGTGCATAAAAAAAAAAAATAATAATATCTCACTGGATTATTACAATTAATTGCAAAATGAATGTTTGGAAATGTAAACTGATATTTCCTACTGACACACTACAGTAAAATATATAAATAACTGGCTTAAAAATATTTTTCGTGTGAAAATACCAACGTGGCTAAGACTTTTGCACAGTACTGTATATCATTATCGTGAAATAAAAATTTTCATATCGTGAGATATGGTTTGTCATATTATGAAAGTTTTCCATTTCAAAGAAATGCTGTTTTTGTTTGAACTTTGTCAAAGAATCTTGAAGAAATGTATTATGGTTCGTTTAAAAACAATTTATGAGACAGATTTCATTGGTGATTTTAAATATAAAGTACAAGATGGTAATCAAAATAAATGTTTAGTAAAAAATTGGTTTGTTCAGTGCCAGAATTTTGAAAAAAAGACTTGAATTTATCACAGAAATGTATTTTGTAGGTAATTGGGATTGGTGAATAAGGCCATTCCTCATTCCTCACAGAATTTTGTTCTGATGTCGTCTTGTAAGTGACATTTCTGCTTGCATAAACCATCAGAACTTTTTTCATATTCAGGGGAAAACGCCAGCTCAGCTTCTGATCGTTGATCGTGCGCTGGACCCTGTCAGCCCCATTCTTCACGAGCTCACCTACCAGGCCATGGCTTATGACCTCCTACCTATGAAGGACAACACCTATGAGTATGTCACCTCAGCCGAATCACTTGACTTTTATTTAACACTGAAATTAGCTCAAATTATTACTGTAATCATTACTGAGGATGCAGTGTGAAATCAGAGCTGTCTCTATTTACTCTAAAGCACATTCCTGCTCTTATTATGATTCTGCTGTGTATAAGTGCTTTTCTGTGTTCTCTCTTAGGTATAAAGCGAAGGATGGCTCTAAGAAAGAAGCTTTGCTGAATGAAGAGGATGAATTATGGGTCAAATTACGTCACATGCACATTGCTGAGGTCACTGAGTGAGTAGAAATACTGGAGTTCAAATGAACCAGCATTGGTCAGATTTTATTTAGGTTGACTGTGTGTGCCAGTACTAGGGATGGGCATTTTTCCAGAATATTGTATTCGAATATTTGGGCTCATAAAACACGAATATTCGAATATTCGTTTTATTTAAATGATGTTATTTTGAGAAAATGAGTAAGACATTTTTTTTTTTTTTTATTCATCAAGTTTTTATCACCATTTCTGAACAAACTTATGATTAGGCAATATACACAACAAGTTTACGTTATATCTTAAGGTTCAGTTCAAAACATTAAACAATATGTGTAAACAAAAAATATAGTCCTAAAGAACAAAAGCATTATAAGGTCAAGCAGCGCGAGCAGAAAAAAACACCAATAAAGCAGTGCGCCAGTTATCGTGCAGAACGTACATACACTCGAGTCCGAATAAGGTTATCGTGTTTATATTGTTTCATATTTTCATGTTGAGAAAAACAATAATATCATGTGGATGATATTATTCTCGGATGAGAAAACGCGCCCCGCTGACAGACGTTGCAGAGACACAAGATAACGGTGTTAAGTAAAGTCTCTAACAGCACTTTGTTTTCTGTTCTTAAACCCTCGACATAACTTAAAGGAAGCATTTGTCTCGAGATCATTTTGCTTTCATAAGTTATCTCGCTCTCACTCGGTGAACATCTGTGCTTACCTGCACTCGTGATGCAGTGATGGACAGCTGTCTTCCTCATTTGACTGGTGTTTGGATTTCATGTTATTTTCACATTGTGGTCGTGATATTATGAAAACTCAGTTTCATTAATTCATTTTATCAAAAGTAACTCAATTTTGTAAGATCATTTTCAAACATCGCGAGGCAGACGATGACATTATGTGATCAAATACACTCAACTTATTAACCCGCTCCACGGCGCTACCCAGTGGATTTAGTTATAACTGCGAGTTTTAGTGGGATTCATCATGGATTCACTGCATTTACGGCCAGCAAAGCAACATAGTAAAATTCGAATAGTATTTTTATTTTTCGGATATATTAATTACAGATCAAATATTCGACTATTCGTGCACACCCCTAGTCAGTACTTCTGTGTTTAATAAAATACACTGCTATTTAAAAGTTTGTGGTCAGTAAGATTTGATCATATATTTGAAAGAAGTCTGCATTTATTTGACAAAAAATTGTGCAATTTAAAATAACGGTTTTCTATGTGAATGCATGTTAAATATAATGTATTCTGTGTTTAAAATAAAATTTTCAGCATCATTACTCCAGTCTTCAGTGTCACATGATCCTTCAGAAGTCATTCTGATATGATGATTTGATGTTGAAAACAGCTGTGCTGATTCATATTTTTCAAGATTCTTTGATGAATAGAAAGTTCAAAAGAACTGTTTGTTTTAAATAGAAATATTGTAACAATGTAAAAGTCATTATTATAAATAAAAGTATTCATTTCCTTTAATAAAGAAATCGTACTGACCCAAAACTTTTAAATGATAGTGTATGTTTATACATTTCTCTCTCAACTGCGTCCTCCTTGGAGCTTTTTGCAGTGTGTTATGGGATTGCTTCATCCACAAAAGACACATGCAATGTGGCAGATTATCATCATAAACATCCTTTAGCAATGTAACCAGTACTTGTGTGTTTGCTCCAAAGGCGAATCCCCAAACTGGTGAAGGACATCTCTGCCAGCAGAAATGAGAAGCAACCGGCTGATGGGAAGGTACAGTATATTTTTACAGTTAATTACAGCTCCAAACAATAACCGTAGTCTCCAGTTACAGATTCCCTCATACGAGTGTGTCATAGATGCTCCCTGTCATTGGCAGATCACAATCGGAGCGCTGTCGCAGCTCATGAAGAAGATGCCAGCCTTCCGTAAGCAGGTGGTTCAGGTAATTGAGCTGCCTTACATGCCCTGAAAGAGTGTGCTATCACATGACACCTGTGACATTCATTCTGCCTATACATTCCACAGGCTGCCTAATACACTGCAAAAACCCACTCAATGACTCACTTGCAGTTTTATGTTTCCCGTCTCTTTCAGAAAACTGTCCACTTAAATTTAGCTGAGGATTTGATGAGCCATTATCAGAAATATGTGGAAAAACTCTGCAAAGCGGAACAGGTAGAGCATGGTGATCTCTTGAGGGAAAGGACGCCCTCTTCTGGACGGAGTGTGTATGTTCATGCCTCTGGTTTGTGTGTAGGATCTGGCTGTAGGTGCAGATGCTGAAGGACAGAAGGTCAAGGATCCCATGAGGACGTTACTTCCTGTGCTGTTATACCAGTATGACACCACTGACAAGATCCGGGCCGTCCTTCTCTACATTTTCAGTCTCAACGGTGGATGTTTCTCTTTTCCTGTCATGTAGAGATTGGGAAACATCTGAACTATCCAGCTCAGGATGTTTTCCTGCTAGATGTGTTCATCTGAATATATGTGTGTTTGTGTGTCATGGTCAGGTACGACAGAGGAGAACCTGAATAAACTGATCCAGAATGTGAAAATCGAGCATGAGAGCGGGTATATCCTGAACTGGAAACATCTGGGAGTTCCCATTGTCTCCGCAGTAAGTCTGCGGATGCATTTTTCTCCTCTGGCACTGCTTCTTTTCCAATCGGCATTACATACAGTACCTTACAAAAGTGAGTACACCCCTCACATTTCAGCAACCATTTTAATATATCTTCTCAAGGGACAATACTATAGAAATGAAACTTGGATACATTTTAGTAGTCTGTGTGCTGCTTGTATAGCAGTATAGATTTACTGTACTCTGAAAATAGCTTAACATACAGCCATTACTGTCAAAATAGCTGGCAACAAAAGTGAGTACACCCTAAGTGATAACAGCGGTACATCGTTTAACCATGCAAAGTCACATGTCCTATTCAACATGTACATGGCTAAAAACTCTCTGAGGATCTGAGAATTAGAATTGTTGCTCTCCACAAAGATGTCCTAGGCTATAAGAAGATAGGTAACACCCTGAATCTGAGTTACATTGGCCAGCACCTGTGGGGCATCCTCAAGTGGAAGGTGGATAAGCGCCATGTGTCTAACATCCAGCAGCTCCGTGATGTCATTATGGAGAAGTGGAAGAGGATCCCAGCAACAACCTGTGCAGCTCTGGTGAATTCCATGATTGCAGGAAGATTAAGGCACTGCTAACAATGGTGCTCACACAAAATATTGACACTTTGGACACAGTTCACTTAGGGTGTACTCACTATTGCTGCCAGCGATTTTGACAGTAATGGCTGTATGTTAAGTTATTTTCAGAGTACAGTAAATCTATACTGCTATACAAGCAGCACACAGACTACTCTAAAATATATCAAAGTTTAATTTCTATAGTATTGTCCCTTGAGAAGATATACTAAAATGGTTGCTGAAATGTAAGGGGTGTACTCACTTTTGTGAGATACTGTAATTCGCTCATACTGATGATTTATTTGGCTTTGAATTGAAGTTATGTAGCTTCAAACATTTAGGAATAGGGAAGTGCTAGTGTGTTGTATGTGTTCATGACACTTAGAGCCAATTCCTATACCACAGCATATACTGTAATATGCTATTAAATCGGCTTGATACTAAAGTACCAGTGACAATTCTGATAGGGCGTGTGAAATACAAGTCCTGTTTTACAATTTTTATTTTGGCTGATATTCAGTTTTTCACCTCCCATCTCTCTCCATAACAGTCAAGCATGTTCTCATCTCGTAAACTATCAATTCGGAGAGACCGGTCAGAAGAAGAGACTTACAACGTGTCTCGCTGGACACCCGTCATCAAAGATGTAATGGAGGTGAGTGGCTCGGGCCACCAAATGCTGTTGCCAATGCGGATGGGGTCCGGAACGCATTGGGGTTTTTCTGGTTTAATTGAAGATGGTGTTGTTTAAATGGCACCAAATTAAATAACTAATCAGTTTTTACAACAGAAATTAATCAAAAAGTTTTCATCAAAAACAAAATTAATTTCCTATTATCACTGTTAAGCTGCTTTGAATCAATCTGTGTTGTAAAAAGCGGTATATAAATGAAGGTGACTTGACTACTGATTATGTGCTTCTAAATTTAATGTTGAATGGATTCATTTTGCATGACCTTTTATAGCCATAATGAAAGCAACAATGGATAATTAACCTCCAGAGTACGTACGGGTACGTTTTGCCTTTCATTTAATTCTACCCTACCTTAAAATAACATTAGAACGGAGCATTTCTAAAAGGCAAAATGCCGTAAAAGGTCAAATACATGACATCCAATCAAATTACCTCATCGTTTGTGGTCAAAACTGACTGCATCCACACAAGCAGCGTCTGTTGTCTTAGCAAATAGTGCTACATTACTGTCACTCTCGACAATGTACCTTTTGTAAAAGTGGGTATTTAGTACAGAGATTGATATAAGAATCAAACTCTCTTCGATACAGAAACATATCCTGTGTGAGCTCTTGTTTGTAATGTTGATAATATACAAGCAATAATGCAAATTCACCCCCCCCAAATATCCACACGATTGCAAATGTTACACTTGATTTTATTATAACAGTTCAACAAACGGTGATGTACATTTTAAACACAGTATTGTCAGGATTGTTTGCTCTTTTTTGCAGCGAAATAATAGTTCCAAGGAAAGCCACAGCAGAACTACAATAGAACGGTGTTTCATGAACAAATCTGCAGCTTTGAATGAATTGAGTCAATGATTCAATGACCTATTAATATATACAGCCAAAAAAGTGAGCTTGGCTTACTCATTAAGACAGTGACGTGCCGACACCTTCTGGCGGTTTTAGTTTAATATTTAAAAGTATCACTTAATTTTTTACCATCATTGATATTTATCATTGAACATTTATTTTATAAAGGTAAAAAATGCACTGGAAAATAAAATTAAGGGGGTAAATATTGTCCCTTAATGGAAAAGGTCTGACTGTAGTCTAAGTGGAAGAGAGGGGGTACACAGAAGGATGATAAATGGGGTACGACACTAAAAGGTTTGAGAACCATTACATATAACTGTATATAGATTAATACAGGGGTTTTCAAACTTTTTGGAGCCAGGGACCCTTTACAGGAGAGAATTTTCCAAGGACCCCATCAAAATTATACCAGATTAAATCCAAAGTTAATGTGGGTGGGAGTAATGAACATAATACACTTGTTTTATTGGTGTAAAAGGTCCCCATTGTATATGCACTTTTTAATAATGCAACACAATTATATTATATCATTTATTGTATTTTTCGTAAAAAAGGTCAAACTTGCGTTGTTGAGAGAGAAACAAAAACGGATGTCGCATTTTATTACATTCAATCCTGGTAAATAAAATGAAACGTTAACAAACACTAAACACTATTATGAACTGATATTGTATTTGCGTGCGTGAGGCGCCAGCGCGATCACTTGCATTCCTTATATAACCGGAAACAACTTAAAATACTCCATTAGATAAGATTTAAGACTTCATTCAAAACGTTAAAGGGTCTATTTTAATTTTCGTACCTTCAAAAGAATGACAAAGCAATGTACTTCTGTAAAATAAAGAAAACAAACAATATGTCTCTGTCTCAATGAAGCGATGCCTACTTGTCACACAGACATGAGATATATATCTATAAACCTTGAGGTGCCTACTTTTAAATGTAAAACGTGACTTGAAGTCCAGAAAATACTGTATAGTAAATAGCTATTAGATGAGGACCCCACTTTGAAAACCCTTGGATTAATATATATTATGTATTATATAATATATAGATTTATAAATATAATGTATTATTTAATGGACCTGAGCTAACAGGAACTAACAGTGAACATTGTCCATGCAGCAGTAGCCCAAAAGGCCCAGTAAGTGTCCTGAAACGTTCACACCGCCCCTGGGCCAGCAGGCCATCCTTATTGTTGAGCCCTGATATATATAAGACAACAGGATATGACTTATAATGTAAATAAGACCATTGCACATTTGTTCAGGGCTAAGGCCACTGACATTATATCTGACAGATTGACTGACAGATCAAATGTCTCGCTTCCAGAAATCACAAATAGACACGGTCTTATTTTCTTGTCAGCTATAAATAGCACTTTAACACTGATAACCATTATTCAAGGCAGTCTTGTGTTGATTTTTAGTGGTTAAAAGAAACCGTGAATTGCATGAGTTATTGTCACTGTGTGAATATTATTACTTGTAAGCCTTGTTCAGACTTTCAGTCCAAATCCCATTTTATGCATATCCGATTGAAATCTGATCAGATTTAGCAAGTGTAAATGGCAAAAAATCACATAAATTTTTACAAATCCATTTTAAGCTACATTCAAATGTGGTTTGAAATCCTGTTCAAATCTCATCTCATTAATGGAAATCCATTTCAGTTTGAACGTTCTGATCGGATCAAGGTTGCGTCGTGTTGTTGCTAGCATGTCTTTAAGTATGGACGAGCATGAGCGGAATACTTTTTTGTGGTTTTAAAAAAAGTAAGGGTGTATGGTATTATAACAACACCAGGGTGGGTAAATGACTTAATTTTCATTTTAGGGTGAACTGTCCCTTTAAGGCTTTGAATCCAAATAAACATTAATGCATATACAAGGGGCGCATTAATTATTGTCAATAGAGAAATTGTTTACATGATCTGGTTTGTTTGAAATAAATGTGCTAATTTATTCTAGCAATGTGCTAAAACATGCTAGCATACATTATTTTAAAGAATTTGTAAGAACAGCTTATAGACTACTGTGTTGTTATATTTTTGGTTTTGTCTACTAAATTTGTGTGTGTGTGGTAGGATGCAGTGGAGAACAAACTGGACGTTAAAGACTGGCCGTACCAGTCTGAATGTCCATCTGCGTGGAACGGCTCACGTGCTGTAAGGTAGGCCCAGAGACTTTGATTCACAGTTTCCTCAATGAATTAATAACTGTATAATTTCCTGTAAGATACAACCTTATGCCGGGCTCAGACTACTGGAGTTTTTACGTCTTAACTGATTGTGAAATCTGGTTGCATCACGCACACAAGGAGAACCTTCACAGAATTTCTTCTTTCAAACCTCAAACACTACAAGATTTGAATTGTGGCTCATCACAGACTACAAGATATTCTTAACATCATGCCAGATTTAGCACCTCACGTGATCTCACAGGAAAGCGGATGCGAACCAAATGGATACTGTCACATAAACTTCCTGTAGACAGTATACGAGGAGACATTATAAAGGCAGTCATGTTGTTGCCACATTTCGACTAGCCATTCCTGTACAGCTGCTTGTTTCACGGTCGGCATTTCAAAAGTTCCATCACTTCTGTCTCCTTGTAGACTTGTCTCTCATTGGCCATTGTGGAAGCACTGACATAATCATAGTCGTACGTCTGAGCCCGGATTTTAAAGGCATATTCTAGGTTAAGTATCTTGGCATATTTTAATGCTAGCTCATCCATGATTTGAAGAAAAAAAAAAATCCAAAAAGTTTCATTATAATTGTTGAATTTTGAAGTTGTAGTCAATGTCTCTTTCTTCATTCCTCTGGGCTTTCAGAGTGGTGAGGTAAGGCAAGGGTCAACTTTGACCCTTTGGGTTGTTGGCTGCTTGTTCTGTGTTCACACATACAGTATTACACATTACGTTTAGGTTCCTTTTTTTGTTTCGTTGTTTCATGATATTTATTTATTAACATAGACCACTTAAAATGAAAACGCTTCTCCTTTCCTGCTGATGATATAATTGCATGATGTCATAGATCATACACTGCTGTTCAAATGTTTGGGGTCATTAAGATTATATTGTTTAAAAGAAATGAATACTTTTATTCAGCAAGGATGCATTAATGCGGTGTTGGGGAAGCTACTCTGAAACTGTAGTTTGACAAGCCACAAGCTACTCATAAGTTAAAGTAGTTCAGATACAGTCAAGCAAACCTTCTGAAAAAGTAGTTGGCTACACTAAAAGTTGCTATCAAAAAGTAGCTAGCCACATTGAAGCTACTCTAACAATGACATTGTGTATTACAAATAACTAAAAAGATTTGGGGTTTAAAACAATGTAATGCATTGCAGAGTGTTGTTTGACTATCCAAAGACATGTGTACACAATATATGTCAAACTGACTGGCAAAGTGCAAAAATAACATCAATGCCAGAACACATTTTATACCATGGTCTGTCTGAATACTCGATTCTGATTGGCTGGAAGGTGTGCAATAAAACCGCTTTATGCACAGGTAGTTCCAAGTCAGTTAAATCACCGTTTAACGCACTGTTTTCATTGAAGTGCGCACATATACACACACAGAGCCGAGATCGTGGCTGCTCTCACACAGAAAAAGCACAGAAACTTATCAGTGCTGCCCCGTGACTTTTAGTAATAAAATAGCTTTGCTTCTGAATCGCTACATTATATTTCTCAGCAACGAGGGGGTTACACAGTCCTGGGGCCATGGGCGAGCACTGGGGGGCCCAGCCCGCCCTGTGAGTCACTAGTGCCTGCCCTGGACAAGCCTTTCTCCCTTCACCAACTCCATGTCATGGTCCACCAACCACCAGTCCTTGCTTGTTTGCACAATTCTTTTTTTTTTTTTTTATCAATTGGCTACTGTTATCAAAAGTTCTTGTTTTGTATATACATAACATATACATAACTCCTGAATAAAATTAAAAATGTGTTTGGTCTGATTTAAAAAAAAATATATATTTTTTAACAACATTAATATATTGATTTGATTGGTTTGTTGATAGTGAGCGCGGAAATGAGACACGCTGTGATTTAAGTGACTTAATATTAATTACTTGTTTATTGAACGGTCATAGAAATCAATCGTCAGCAATCGTCGTGTGATGTTGCTTAACTGTATCATATGTTATAAATATAAAAACTACACATTTTGAATTTTTACTGCAGTATGTTAACTTTCAAGTATGTTATTTCAAATAAATGCTGTTGTTTTGAACTTTCTATACATCAAAGAATCCTGAAAGAAATCACACAAAAATGTAAGCACTTTTCAACACTAATAATCATAAATGTTTCTTGATCATCAAATCCTCATATTAGAATGATTTCTGAAGGATCATGTGACACTGAAGACTGGAGTAATGATGCTGAAAATTCAGCTTTGATCACAGGAACAAATTACATTTTACAACATATTCGCATAGAAAACAGTTATTTAATATTTCACAATATTGCTATATTTACTGTACTTTTGATCAAATAAATGCAGCTTTTGTGAACATTAGAATTCTTTCAAAGCAAAAACAATCTTTGTGACCCCCAGACTTTTGAATGGAAATGTATGTAGAAAGTATTTATGATGTTGCATGCAATAAATGTTTTTTTTCCCCATGGATTGTGTGTGTGTTTTGTGTCAGTGCGCGGCAGAAGCACAAGGGCAGCTCTCCGGATGATCTCAGGAACGGCTCGCGCCTCATCATCTTTGTTCTGGGTGGAGTCAGTCACTCAGAAATGCGCTGTGCTTATGAAGTCACCCACGCTAATAAATCCTGTGAGGTCATCATTGGTGAGTGCTTGAGCTAACATCATTCTTTAATAAACCCGAAAGAGGCTTTGTGACTCGATGTTTCATGGTTTTGAAACGGAGCCAGATTCAAATAATGCCTTTTTTAATCGTCCTTAGGCTCGACACACATCCTCACTCCTCGTGGTCTGCTGCAGGATATCTTTAATCTGGGCAAACAACCAATGGAAAAATTCACCATCGAGGAGGACAAACCATGAGCCCTGCCTAATTTACCCACCAGGACTGAAGGGAATGCATCTCAGCTGCTTTTGTGTCACCTCATGCTTCTCATTCATTTTAATGCTTTCCACGTTAAAACAAACCAGTAGTCGTACAGGGAATAAAACACATTTTGAGGTGATTTCATGTGGAAAACCTCATGTTCAGATTAGTTTAAATATAACGTTAAAGGGATAGTTCACCCAAAAATGAAAATTAGGCCATGGTTTACTCACCCTCAAGCCAGCCTAGGTGTATATGACATTCTTCTTTCAGACAAACACAGAGTTATAATAAAAAAATATCCTGGCTCTTCTAAGCTTTATAATGGCAATGAATGGGAGTCCAAAAAAGTGCACCTATCCATCACAAAAGCTCCACACGGCTCCGGGGGGTTAATAAAGGCCTTCTGAAGCGAATCAATGTGTTTGTGTAAGAAAAATATCCATATTTAAAAACGTTATAAAGTAAAATATCTAGCTTCCGGCAGACCGCTGTCCATATTCAACTTATGCAGAAAGTGTAACACCTCTCGCAGTTCAAAACGCTTGCGCTACATCCGACGTCAACGTCATGCCAGTCACGCTTTCTTCATAAGTCAAATACAGAAGGCAGTCTGGCAGAAGCTAGACATTTTACTTTATAATGTGTTAAATATGGATATATTTTTCCTACACAAATGCATGGCTTTGCTTCATAAGGTCTGGAGCCGTGTGGAGCACGTTTATGATGGATAGATGCACTTTTATGGACTTTAAAACAGAAACAGCCATTCACTGCCATTATAAAGCTTGGAAGAGCAGGACATTTTTTAATATAACTCAGATTGTATTCGCCTGAAAGAAGAATGTCATATACACCTAGGATAGCTTGAGGGTGAGTAAATCATAGGATAATTTTCATTTTGGGGTGAACTATCCCTTTAAGTCTTCACAAACAATGCGATTTGTGTGTGTTGAGGTTTAGAGATGACTAAAATACCATGGAAAAATAAAACCTCCATTAATATGCAACATGATTAAAGACCCAGTTTGTTTGATAACCCTTTAATACAGTAGAAGGACTTTATAATCACACATAAATGACATCCGTGTACATGTGACCAGAGCCGTACAAACTAGTGCCTTTATTTACTAGTGCACTGGATTTACACATTTTTTTGTATTTATATTTCACTCACTAACTAGTTGTTTGTAGAAAAAGAAAAAGAAAAAAAAAACTCCTGACTGTCAATTTGAAAAGATGTTTTAATGTTTGTCTTTTTGTTCTTGAATTACGTTGATTTGTACATATTTATTCCTGTCTGCTTGCTGTTCCGCTCTTGTATAAAACATGTATATTCAATAATGAACATTGTGACTTGCATTGAACAACTGACATGACCTGAATGATGTGGTTCAATTCTTCTGTTTGCTTTGTAACATTTATACAGTGTTTGTAATGTGGCCTAATTTCATCTGTGCTTCTACATAAAACTAATATTGTCTCAATATATGTTTTCATGGATTTTGTCCTTTAGGAGCTGTTGATTTTCACTCTTTCTGAAGAAACTGCAGGTGTGGTTGTCATGAGCATGAGTTTGTTCCAGTATGCTTTTTTCTTTCTTTTGGAGATTTAACTATACAATTCCTGATTGAGTTCATAAAAATCATAAGAGTCAGACACAAAGGTAACAAGATAGTCGTCTTTATTTCAGGTGTTCCAGAAACGTCTCCCTCATGAGAGAAGCTGCTGTTTCCATGTCTCTGATTACTGCAGGTTTATGGTCTCCGCACAATAGCTTTTGATTCTCTCAGTGGACTTGACGATGCCGAGGAAACCAATCTTATCAAATCTGTCCTATTTGGGGACTTAAACTATAGTGTGACGCGTGGAAACGTGGATGTGCGTGATGAGCGTCTGAATGCATGCTGTACGGAAGCCTGTATATGTTTACACAGCTCTAGCTGACAGAAAGTTGATACGACCTTTATTTGTGGGAACGGAGAGATTACTCTAGAAAATGAAGAAAACATTTCTGCCACCTAGAGTATAATGACTATTTTATTTTGTTGTTACGCAGTGTTCGAATTGCGGGTCACCCACCCAAAAAAAAAACATTATATTACATAATATATATTACATATATATATGTTTTTGCAGCTGAGCATTTTACTAAATGAGGTGTACCAAACAATTATACGATCAGGGCAAGGACATTTTGATTTAAGACCTTTGAGGGCCAAAAAAAAAATTGGATAACAGTAGCTTTAAAACCATAGCACACATTATTTATCAAGCACATCCTGATAACAGATACTTGAGAATCAGGTTAAATGTTGCAATGATTGATCCACAATACAAACTAGAAGTACAGAAGAAACTGTTCAACTGATATTGGTGAAATATCAGCATTCTAAGGACCCTTTGGTAACACTTTACAATAAGGTCCCATTAGGTAATGTTTGTTAATGTATTACATTTTTACAGTAGTTATTATTCTTTGTTAATATTAGTTCATACAAATGCAATGCGAACACTTTAAGAAAAAGGTTTTATTGTTATAAATTAGGCTATGTCATATCGTATTTGTAGTATTCTAGTTTTAATGTATAACCAGGGGACCATTTTTTTGTGGCCTTATGGGGGTCCCTTGATGCTTATGTGTTTTTAATGTGTTTCCATATATAAATCTCTGGATGATCTTGTATAAACATAGTTTTTATATTAGTTTTTTCAAAAGAGAAAATATAATATATTTTTTAATCTACTAACTTAATAAAATAAAAAATACATCTACTTAGTCTACTAACATTTATGTTACAATTTGATACAATGTACTTATTTTGTACATACATACATGTTTTTATATTGTTTTATTTTATTTTCTGCTCATTTTTGTAATGACATCTATAATTACACTCCCTTAACCCAGCCTTAAACCGACCCATACCACCAAACCTGTCCCTAACCTTACCCCTATTCCACCTCAACACTGTACTTATTTTTTTACACAAGTAGTTAGACACCTAACATAAAGTGTGACCATAAAAATGCAAGCCGAGCTTGCAGTCTTCTAGTCTAGAGGGCGCTAGTGGGCTTCACCATGACGTGTTTTTGAAGCGACGGAAGAGTCGTTTGTAGTACAGTAACAGGTCGCATGTAATACAAATCCATCACACCCTGAAGTCAAACACACAGGTAAAACAACAAAAACGCTCTTTATCATACAAAGCTGTTTGATGGATGTAATGTTGCGCGCTTTGGGTTAGAGCAGTGTTCTGTGAAGCTTCAGTGATGTGCATCGGTATGACAGATCCATCATTTCAGATGTGTTTACACCTGTGATGACTTTACTGCTATACACTCGTGTGTTATTGAGCTTTAAGCGCTAGGAAGTGTGTGCTGACGCGATATTTCACATTTCAAATGAAGTGATCATTCAGTGTGTGTTGGGTGGGTCATATTCATTCTCGAGATGTGTCACAAACAGGCGTTTGCACATGTATTAAAAAATAACCTGTCACCTTTCTGTGTTTCCCCATTTATAGATCTGAATCAAGTGGTGAATTATGGTGAGTTGCTCTTATTTTCAGTGTTATGGCATTTCCTCAACTTTGCCCTCTATATATGAATCTAAGCAGGGGTTTCAAGCTCTCAGATGCCACACGGACCCCTAAATATAATCATTCTCATGCGAGGGAGTTTATTGGGAGCTTGATTGATTGGGACACCAGGGTTTTTCCTGGGTCAAAATGGTCTTCGGCTGTGGCTGACAGACATAGTTACACACACACACACACACACACACACACAGAGTAAAAAGTACCCTACCCATGTGATCTACGACCGCAATACTGACAATACATTTTAAATAAATGCAAAGAGACAGATTGTAATTTTTGCTTATCTTATTTTGAGATCTCATATTATGTATGATCTCTTACCTTTGATGTTTGTTTCTTTTGTTCATAATTTTTTTACACAATTTACTGATAATTGATTTGGTATATAATCATGTCAATATTAAAAAGTATCATAAAAAAATTATTAACAAATAGCCTCATTTTCTGCCATATACAATTGAATAAAATTATCAACTCGCTAACAACAACTGGTTTCACCTCACTCCAGTATAAACTAAATTATTTTATAGGTAATTTACTACTGCGTGATATAAAGTCAGAATTGCGTGATATAAAGTCAGAATTGCGAGATATAAAGTCAGAATTGCGAGATATAAAGTCAGAATTGCGAGATATAAAGTCAGAATTGTGATATAAAGTCAGAATTGTGAGATATAAAGTCAGAATTGTGATATAAAGTCAGAATTGCGAGATATAAAGTCAGAATTGCGAGATATAAAGTCAGAATTGCGAGATATAAAGTCAGAATTGCGAGATATAAAGTCAGAATTGCGAGATATAAAGTCAGAATTGCGAGATATAAAGTCAGAATTGCGAGATATAAAGTCAGAATTGCGAGATATCAGAATTGCGAGATATAAAGTCAGAATTGTGAGATATAAAGTCAGAATTGCGAGATATAAAGTCAGAATTGCGTGATATAAAGTCAGAATTGTGTGATATAAAGTCAGAATTGCGAGATATCAGAATTGCGTGATATAAAGTCAGAATTGCGTGATATAAAGTCAGAATTGCGTGATATAAAGTCAGAATTGCGAGATATAAAGTCAGAATTGCGAGATATAAAGTCAGAATTGCGAGATATAAAGTCAGAATTGCGAGATATAAAGTCAGAATTGCGAGATATCAGAATTGCGAGATATAAAGTCAGAATTGCGAGATATAAAGTCAGAATTGCGAGATATAAAGTCAGAATTGCGAGATATCAGAATTGCGAGATATAAAGTCAGAATTGCGAGATATAAAGTCAGAATTGCGAGATATAAAGTCAGAATTGCGAGATATCAGAATTGCGAGATATAAAGTCAGAATTGTGAGATATAAAGTCAGAATTGCGAGATATAAAGTCAGAATTGCGTGATATAAAGTCAGAATTGTGTGATATAAAGTCAGAATTGCGAGATATCAGAATTGCGTGATATAAAGTCAGAATTGCGTGATATAAAGTCAGAATTGCGTGATATAAAGTCAGAATTGCGAGATATAAAGTCAGAATTGCGAGATATAAAGTCAGAATTGCGAGATATAAAGTCAGAATTGCGAGATATAAAGTCAGAATTGCGAGATATAAAGTCAGAATTGCGAGATATCAGAATTGCGAGATATAAAGTCAGAATTGCGAGATATAAAGTCAGAATTGCGAGATATAAAGTCAGAATTGCGAGATATAAAGTCAGAATTGCGAGATATCAGAATTGCGAGATATAAAGTCAGAATTGCGAGATATAAAGTCAGAATTGCGAGATATAAAGTCAGAATTGCGAGATATCAGAATTGCGAGATATAAAGTCAGAATTGCGAGATATAAAGTCAGAATTGCGAGATATCAGAATTGCGAGATATAAAGTCAGAATTGCGTGATATAAAGTCAGAATCGCGAGATATCAGAATTGCGAGATATAAAGTCAGAATTGCGAGATATAAAGTCAGAATTGCGAGATATCAGAATTGCGAGATATAAAGTCAGAATTGCGAGATATAAAGTCAGAATTGCGAGATATAAAGTCAGAATTGCGTGATATAAAGTCAGAATTGCGAGATATAAAGTCAGAATTGCGTGATATAAAGTCAGAATTGCGAGATATAAAGTCAGAATTGCGTGATATAAAGTCAGAATTGCGTGATATAAAGTCAGAATTGTGTGATATAAAGTCAGAATTGTGAGATATAAAGTCAGAATTGCGTGATATAAAGTCAGAATTGCGTGATATAAAGTCAGAATTGCGTGATATAAAGTCAGAATTGCGTGATATAAAGTCAGAATTGCGTGATATAAAGTCAGAATTGCGAGATATAAAGTCAGAATTGCGTGATATAAAGTCAGAATTGCGTGATATAAAGTCAGAATTGCGTGATATAAAGTCAGAATTGCGAGATATAAAGTCAGAATTGCGTGATATAAAGTCAGAATTGCGTGATATAAAGTCAGAATTGCGAGATATAAAGTCAGAATTGCGAGATATAAAGTCAGAATTGCGAGATATAAAGTCAGAATTGCGTGATATAAAGTCAGAATTGCGAGATATAAAGTCAGAATTGCGAGATATAAAGTCAGAATTGCGAGAAAGTCGCAATTACCTTTTTAATTTTTTTATTCAGTGACTGAAACAAGCTTCCATTTTATTTATGTATTTATTATTTTATTATTATAATTTTATTTCTGTAAATTTTTCCATGCACTCCCTTGTGGTTTGAAAATCCCTGTGTCAGAATGTGTGTTTGTGTTTGATTGTCAGCACGGACGTGTGAAAATAAAGTCAACAGCACAGCAGGAGGAGGAGAAGAGGAAAGAGAGAGAGAAGAAGCTGAAGGCGTTTGTGTCTGCTCGCGATGCGGTCCTAAAAAAGGTTTGTTCTGTGGCGTGTGTGAAATGAAGTCACGTCTGTGGGTGAAGTGTGTGATAGTTTCTCTCTGTGCAACAGAGGAGCGCCGGGGAACACGACGAGGACGCTTTGCAGTTGACTCAGCTGCTCCTGTCCTCAAACCCGGACATTGCCACACTGTGGAACTACAGGAGAGAAATTCTTCTACACCTGGAGACGTTACGGTGAGAGAGCGCTGCGGCTAACAGCAGTGTGGTGTGTGCCGTATTTGGGACGTTGAGCCGTAATGTCAACCTATAGACCTTATGTAGCCCGCCCCTTTTCAGCGCTGTGCTGATATCTTCCGGTTTCTATGTCCACAGCATGAAGATAAGATCTTACAGGTTTCAAAATCTTCCCGGTCTACCGACATTTGTTATGAGTGACGTCCGCTTTAAACATTATAATGCTCATGAAGTAAATCCACTTCACTAGCTAATTACTCATCGATACGGAAGTTCAAAGACAAGATACACGCTTGTTTCTCTGGTGCATAAGGTCTGTAACGTGCGTGTTGTTATTGTGTATACACATACACATATACACTCACCTAAAGGATTATTAGGAACACCTGTTCAATTTCTCATTAATGCAATTATCTAATCAACCAATCACATGGCAGTTGCTTCAATGCATTTAGGGGTGTGGTCCTGGTCAAGACAATCTTCTGAACTCCAAACTGAATGTCAGAATGGGAAAGAAAGGTGATTTAAGCAATTTTGAGCGTGGCATGGTTGTTGGTGCCAGACGGGCCGGTCTGAGTATTTCACAATCTGCTCAGTTACTGGGATTTTCACGCACAAACATTTCTAGAGTTTACAAAGAATGGTGTGAAAAGGGAAAAACATCCAGTATGCGGCAGTCCTGTGGGCGAAAATGCCTTGTTGATGCTAGAGGTCAGAGGAGAATGGGCCGACTGATTCAAGCTGATAGAAGAGCAACTTTGACTGAAATAACCACTCGTTACAACCGAGGTATGCAGCAAAGCATTTGTGAAGCCACAACACGCACAACCTTGAGGCGGATGGGCTACAACAGCAGAAGACCCCACCGGGTACCACTCATCTCCACTACAAATAGGAAAAAGAGGCTACAATTTGCACGAGCTCACCAAAATTGGACAGTTGAAGACTGGAAAAATGTTGCCTGGTCTGATGAGTCTCGATTTCTGTTGAGACATTCAGATGGTAGAGTCAGAATTTGGCGTAAACAGAATAAGAACATGGATCCATCATGCCTTGTTACCACTGTGCAGGCTGGTGGTGGTGGTGTAATGGTGTGGGGGATGTTTTCTTGGCACACTTTAGGCTCCTTAGTGCCAATTGGGCATCGTTTAAATGCCACGGCCTACCTGAGCATTGTTTCTGACCATGTCCATCCCTTTATGACCACCATGTACCCATCCTCTGATGGCTACTTCCAGCAGGATAATGCACCATGTCACAAAGCTCGAATAATTTCAAATTGGTTTCTTGAACATGACAATGAGTTCACTGTACTAAAATGGCCCCCACAGTCACCAGATCTCAACCCAATAGAGCATCTTTGGGATGTGGTGGAACGGGAGCTTCGTGCCCTGGATGTGCATCCCACAAATCTCCATCAACTGCAAGATGCTATCCTATCAATATGGACCAACATTTCTAAAGAATGCTTTCAGCACCTTGTTGAATCAATGCCACGTAGAATTAAGGCAGTTCTGAAGACGAAAGGGGGTCAAACACAGTATTAGTATGGTGTTCCTAATAATCCTTTAGGTGAGTGTATGTCTACTGTCACATCAAATATTTATGATGTGTGTTGACATTCTAGTGTTCACTTGTCATCACAATCAGAAAATCTTAGTGTTTACAGCTGATGGTGTTACCTGCATGTCAGACATGTATTAAATGTTATTAAATTAAATATATTACATCCTTTTTTTTTTTTTTTTTGGTGAAAATGAACTACATTTTTCTTTCTGCTTAGGGCTTCCAATGAGTTACATTTCTAATTATTATAATATTTGGCCAATATAATATGCTTAGTAACTAGATTCAAATCATATTTATGTATATTATGCAAACCACACATGTATTCAGTGCAAAATCTGTTTTGTTTGTTGAAAATGTGTTTTTCTACTTATTATAAAAATATCATAAATGTTTATTTGATCACATCAGCTTTATTTTCTGCCGAAAGCTTCTGAAAATTGGATACATTTATTTTTAAATGTTATAATATTTTGCCAATATAATATGATTATTATATTAAAATACGGCATATTTTATGTATATTATGCACATCACCCATGTATTGAAGGCAACATACTTGTTTTGTTTTCGACTAAAAATAAGCATTGTTTCTTGGTTTGATTTGAAATCAACTATTTTTCTTTTAGAAATTGGTTATACATATTTAATTACAATATTTTGCCAGTATAATACCATTAATGACTAGATTTATACCATAATTAATGTGTATTATAACCATATTTGCATATCACACGTTCTAAATGGTAAATCCGTTTTGTTCAAGTAATAATTATAACCTTCAGTCAACAAATTAACTTCTTTTTTTTCCCTTTCTGACCAGGGCTTCTGTAAATTGGTTTAATTTATTTCAAAAATTTAATATTTTGCCAATATTATATAATTAGTGTGTAGATTTATACCATATTTTATATATATATTATTCACATAACCTTATTTGCATTGGTAAAGCCATTTTATTTTTGTACTTAAATGAGGGAAATTATATAAAAATTCATAACCTTTTGTAATCATAAAAAATATTCTGTTTTCTGAAATCAATTTAGAAGCTGTGAAACTTTATAAAATATTTACTACTAGGTCAGGACATAGTAGTAATGTTTATAAGTTGCATATCTTTTCAAATTATTTATTAATTGCAACCCCTAATGAACAGAACATAATGAAGACAGTACGTTATTTCTGTCTGCCTCCTCTAGAGAGAAGGATGAGGTGCAGAAGCTGTACGAGTCTGAACTGCACTTTATCGAGGCCTGTCTGAAAGTGAACCCCAAATCTTACGGCTGCTGGCACCACCGCACCTGGGTTAACACGCGTCTGCCCCAGCCCGACTGGACACGGGAGCTCGGCCTCTGCGACCGCTGCCTCAGCCTGGACGAACGCAACTGTAAGGCAGCCATGGAATTAACAAGATCGGTCTAAGAATGGACTGTATGTTGCTCCGATTTGTATTTTTTTCTGTCTCTTTCCTCAGTCCACTGCTGGGATTACCGCCGCACGGTGGTAAAAGAGTCTGGTGTTTCTGTCGAGCAGGAGCTGCAGTTCACAGATCGACTGATTGGCTCTAATTTCTCCAACTACTCCAGCTGGCATTACCGAAGCACGCTGTTACCTCAGCTCCACCCACAGCCGTCCCCTGACTCCGCCCCGGACACAAGCCCCTCCCCCAGCACCTCGCCTCAGATTCACTCACACAGAGTCTGTGAGGAGCAGCTTCTGAAAGGTACATGAACTCATTTTGAGCAGCATACAGTATGTAAGCAATAAGGCATCGAGACTGTCTGTATCTACTGTATTGCTTAATTTCAGCACATCTGGAACACTATTGACCAATCAGTATTATTGTGGCACAGTGAATAGAATATGAGCTCATGATGCTCACTACCATTAAAGGGGTCATGAACTGGCTTTTTTTATTTTTTTATACTGTTGTCTGAGGTCAACTTATGACGTTTGCGTCATTTTTACATTCAAAAACATAATGAATAAGTAATAGGCTATTTTCTACCCTGGTTTTGAGCCTCTCTCATGGAACGCTCTGTTTTTATGGGCGTGCCGCACTGAAGACTTGGAAGTAAACGCTCACAGCTATGATTGGATAGCAGTGATTTGCATATTATAATGAGCTTCTGCTCCCTCATCAGTACACATCAGAAATTGTTTTGAAAGCGTGTGGGAAACGGGAACCGGAATGATTTGCCCAAAGGGCTCGCAAAATGTCTTTATCAAACAAACACAATGATTTATCTCCCATCCACCCGCGATTGATTGGAATGTTATTTTTTTATATATTTCCCACCCGATCGGTGGATATAACCGCGAACCGTGCATCACTAACACACACGCACGCACGCACAAGCCTTACTGCAGAGTCAGACAAATCAAAGCATGAACAACTTCCGCGATTTGTATTTTTCCTTCAAATATCAAGTCAAAAGAGTGAACAACGCACATCAAGAAAGGAATGTTATTTCACTATTTAAGAGAGCCCATTGGGCAGGCCGGTGATACGTTTTGGTAGCCCGTCTGGAAAACACATAGCCCCGGGACGTTGGGCTTTGCGAGCCCTGGGCCATACATGTCTGAGTCTGATCCCGAATCACAATGAACCAACAACACCTCAAATAAAGGATTCTCCAGCCTGTGACAGCTAAGTTATGTTCAGTTAGACATGTACACATAATCAGTAGATATCAAACGATCTGTAACAATGCAATACTATCACATATAAAAAACTTTTTTTACTCACATTAGTGTGTTGCTTCATTCATTCATGTAATCTCATCCTGTCTGCAAATCCAGTCTCTTGTTTACAAACGAATCCGTGATGAAATGAAGGAACAAACGCGCAATGTCTTCCCCACGTGAGCTGGATATTCATTAAAAATAAAGTTCATTCATGCATTCATAATATTGGAATCCGAATGAAGCTTATGCAGCATGTTTATTGCTTGGAAGTTCGATCCGGTTTAGCGCCACGTAGGCCTATAATCGGTGGGCGGGGCTACAGAATCGGGCGTACTTCTTCTTCTGTTGAGGCGGTGTTTCACCACATTCTGACGCTTGGCACATTCTGAGATCGAGCGTTTGCTGGGTCTGGTGTCAATAAAAGCTTTTCTTTGACTAACAAGGAAGTTTTCAGCTCCGAAACTTACAGGATATTCTTATATCACGATTAACTTTTATATATCAAAGGTTGAATGAAAAGTAGATTTTTCATTTCATGACCCCTTTAAAAGTAGGGCTGGGAATTGATTCCAAAAAGAATCGATTCCTCGATTCCAAGGCATTGGAAATCAAGAGTCAATTCCAAAGTTTGGAACCAATTCCATCTAGGGGAATCGACTCCTCTTTAAGAGGCCTTTTTAGTTCAACAGAGTTAATCATTAATTACGCATATTGCTGATTATTACCTTTCATTCACTTAAGTTAATGGTGATTGTTGTCATTGTTTCCTTCTGTGATCCTGCATCTTGGACATGTTTACTACATTTTGCACCCAAGGCACACAGTACGCCACATTGATGCACAAACGCGAATATGTTCGACGTGTCTAAAGTCTATAAAACTTCTTATAAACTCAATGATTTAGCTTAAATTGTGAAACTGTTATGTTGTCCACAATGGTAGGCTGTGAGCGCTGCTTGCTCTACGTATGATAACTAGTGGCCAAGAGCCTAATGTTGCTATAGTAACAAACGCAACTTCCTCTCGCACCTGATTGACAAATAAGCCACACGCTCTTATTTCAGTGTTGTTAATATTGTGGTTATTTTTGTGGTCTGTAGTTTTAACCATGCAATAAATGCACTTGAATAATGTGCTATCCTATTTATTTATTGAATCGCATTTACTGCTGGGCTATGGGCCATTTCAGGGTCATCCATAGTTTAAAATCAATCAGAGTTATTGAAATGTATCTTAATTTTACAAATAAAGCTTCAGAGAAGGATACTTTCTACATCCTTATATCCTGTGGTCACTCCGGGACTAGGTTCCTTCAATCTTGCGTTAAAAAAAACAAGAAAAAATCTTACCGACCCCAAATCTTTTAATTACGGCTGTTCGATCCAAAAAATTCAGAATCGAACAACCCTAATTAAAGGATTTGGGGTCGGTAAGTCTCTTCTGCTCACCAAGGCTGCATTTATTTGATGAAAACAGAGTAAAAACAGCAAAATTGTGAAATCGCTATTTTATGTTGTTATATATTTTAAAATGTAATGTATTCCTGTGATCAAAGCTGAATTTTCAGCATCATTACTCCAGTCTTCAGTGTCACATGATCCTTCAGAAACATTCTGATATGATGATTTGATGCTCAAGAAATGATCTGTTTTGCTGTTTAACATTTTAGTTGAAACCATGATAATTCTTTTTCCAAGATTCTTTGGTGAAAGTTAAAAAGAATTAGCCTAGAAATTTAGACGCACTCTAGCAGCAGCAAATGTGATTTGCAGCCAGGGTCGTCTAGCAACTCTACGTTGGCTTGCGAGCGTAAAAAAAGCAAACTCTAGTCAGGCCAATCACATCGTGTATAGAGTCGGTGGGCGGGCTTAAAATAATGACGGCAGAGTTGCGACGGTTCAGTGTGAATTCCCTTATACTTGAAAACAAAGAAGACGGCTGCTGCTGCTGGCGAACAGCGGCCTTTCGAATTGGCTTTGGCCGCAACTCTGGAAGACTTGGAGTTAAGCTTTTCTTTGAGAAAAGAACAAAGAACAGCACTGAAGTCATGTGTTTGGAGTTATGCCGACCGAATACGGTGGTTGGTTGGTTGGTTGTAGCGCTATCCTATTGCGTGCAGAGGGAATTTAAAAGACAACCGTTTATCCCACCCTTCTTGATGTGGGTCTGGCTTGTCAGGCTAAAAAAGAACAGCATTTATTTGAAATGGAAATCTTTTGTCAATGAATCAATCAATTTAATGCATTGCTAAATAAATGCATTAATTTCTTTTTAAAAACAAACCATATTGACCCCAAACGTTTGTACTGGTCTGCATCATTTTCTGATCCCATTCTTTCTTATAGTTAGCTTTAATGTTCTGTTTATTAAAAATGAAAACAATACAAATAATATTATTTATAAGTTTTTACACCGAAAAAAGCATTCTCAGTAAATTAAAGGCAACTTATTTATTAATGCAATCACAAAGGACATTTCTAAAATGACAGTAGGATCACTTACTGTATGTTTAAAATGAAAATTCTTATTTAAAGATGATTTGGCGTATGAGAGAGATAATGTACAGTCATTATGACAAATTAAACCTGGACACTGAGTTTCACTGTACACGTATAATGCTTATTGCACCGCTGCATCAAAAAAAAAAAAAAATTCTGAGTTGAAATGTATGAATATTTGTATTATGTGAGAAGACTGTATACTAATTTAGTCTCTTAGTAGTAACAATATGGTCAAGACCTGGAACTACTTTATATCTGTGCAGAAATAACCAACGAATATCTGTCAGCCAATCAGAATCAAGCATCTAGGATGCTGTGCTATTAACAAAAATATTTGACCAGTCAAACGCATGCATTTTCTGTAAAGCTGCTTTGAAACGATATGCGTTGTGAAAGCGCTATACAATTACATGTGAATTGAAAAGTATTTCAGTGAGCCATGTAATAAGATTTCGATTTTCTGTCTTTATTTCTCTAGAATATGAGCTTGCGCATAATGCCTTCTTCACCGACCCCAACGATCAGAGCGCCTGGTTCTACTACCGCTGGCTGCTGGGCCGAGGTGAGTGAGTGTGTGTGTGTGTGTGTGCTTACTGCACATTTGACATGAAAAGTCTGCTCACCCCTGCTGTATGTGTGTGTAGCGGAGCGAGAGGAGATGATCAGTTGTGTGTATGTCAGCCGGGAGGGCGAGAGGGTGTCTGTCGCCTTCTCCAAACCTGTTCACGTAAGTGACTCCTGCGAGCAATTCAACAGCACTATTAAACCACCGCATGAGTGAATGAGTGTCTCTCTCTCAGGCGCTGTCAGTGGGTCTGATGTTAGTGTTGGACGGGCAGCCTCAGCAGGTGGAGTGGAGAAGCGCCCATCCACGTTTCCGTCACAGTCCTGTCTGGGTATCCTTCACTTCAGTGCCATTCCTGCTTTAAAGAGGACCTGTTGTGCTTTTTTACATCTTTGACTTTCTTTAATGTGTAATGTTGCTTTTTGAGCAAAGTTACAAAGCACAAAGTCACTGCAAAGGGAGCACGTCACAATATTACTCATTTAAATAATTCCCACCCAAAGCATATGCAGAATAAAGGGGCGGGCCTGGTCGAGTTAGTTAGTAGTGTGTTGAAACTCATGGTTATTGTAATGGACAGGACATTTCCCAAACACGCTCAAAGTGCTTGACAAGCTGATCCAACTGACCAATCAGAACACACTGTGCTTTTCAGAAGGAGGGGCTTCATAGAGACAGGAACTAAACAGAGCGTTACTGACATACTGGGAAGAGAGGAGCTGCAACAATGGAGAATATGTGAAAAAATAACGTGTTTTTTTGAACATTCAAGCATTAAAACCTATTCTAGTAGAGCCCAAAAACAAAATCAAGACTCTAACCTTGATCAAACTCTCCTGTCTGTTGCTTTCTAGTAATCCTGAAGACCTTGATTAGCTTGTTCATGTTTGTTTGACTTAGACCTCAAGGGCCAGAGCTGAGATCGCTTACTGTATGACTTTCTTTTGTAAAACACAAAAAGAGAAATTTAGCGGAATGTCCCAGATGCTCTTTTCCATATAATACGCTCTCCCTTTGTTTGTAAAGCACTTGCGCTATAGCTTTCATACACAAGCACATAGATCTTTAACGGTTTCTGTCAGCTGTGTGATCTTCCTCCCGGCTCCATCACTGACATGAGTAATGAACACAACCTGACGGTCCACTGGACAGAGAAACACACACATAGAGACTGTGCTCTCTACACAGGTGAGCGTATGTACATGTGTACGATGGATTGTTTGCAGGAAGAGCATGGTTTTGTATTTATTGAAGAGAGATGGATGAAGATAGAAAGAGAGAGCGTGTGTAAACATCTCTGTCATGTTTTAGGCTGTGCTGAAAGCTGGTGCAGAGACTCTGCCACTGATCAGGAACTTTTCAGGTACTGCTGTGTGTTTCTTTGTGTGTTTTTAACCTTCATCCCTCCCTCGCATTCTGTGACAAACCCTTCACTCGCAGGTCAAAATGACCCGAAGCCCTAAAATTATGCTTTTTTTTTATCCAGAAAGCTTATATCATTTAATTTTTCTATTTTTTTAATGCTGTTTTTTTTGTGTTGAGATTTTTATTTTATTTACCTTTAAATTACTATATTTTATCAATAAATAATATAATGTAAACACATTCTTCACATCAAAATAACTAATACATGCAATAACCAGATCAAAATATCTTACATTGGGTAAATTTGGGTGTCTCTGCGGACCTCTTGTGGAAAATAAATAATATAAGATGATATTTCATGAGTCTTGCCACTAGATGGCCTTATAGCCCTATATGGAGCGGATGGGCTGCTCCGCTGGGTCCTAAAGTCAGTTCTTCAGTATGCATTCAGATACACATGTAGACATTATAAAATAATTTTTTGGTAACATATTTTTAGTTAGAATTGTACTGTGTACTGAAGAGGGTCATTTCTAAGGGGGTCAAATTGACCCGAGAGGGAAGGATTTGTTACATAAACTCCTTGAATCCAGTCAATTTGTGTGTGTGCGTGTGTGTGTTCTTGGTTCAAGTGTGACAAAAGTCCTAGGGTCTTGGTTGTCTGGCTATCACCAGACTAAGCTCAGTCTTTTAAGATTGAACATTGGTCTGGGGAGTCTGCTCTGTATTTTCTACTGCACAAGAGGCGTGATCAACGGGCATCGTTCAAATGACTGTGTACGCAATTGGATAGTCCTTCAACCAATCAGACCAACGATCCATCGCTTCTCTATCCGTCATCGCGTTAAACCCGCCAGTAGCGTGCCAGGTGGTTTCTGATTGGTTCCCGCAAATTTGTAACAGAAGCAGGATAAAAAGATGTACAGGTTTGCAGGGCGAAATCAAATCGCCGGCAGATCGGGCTGGGTTTACCCAGTGTCTTGGACCACTCCAATGAACACTAATTTTTTTTTAATGAGTTTCGGGTGACCCAAGGGAAGGATGTTAATTATAAAAAAAAATTGCCAACTAAACCCTTCATCTCCCAGATCGGAAGGTGAAAAGCTAGCTTCATAAGATTAAAATTGTGCATATGCAGCAAAGGGTTAAATTAAGCCATTTTATATTCAGCATGCACCTGTCCATGAATCTTAAGCCAAAAGTATACTCTGCTCATGTGACTCTTAAGACTGGAGTAATGATGCTGAAAATTCAGCTTTCATCACAGGGATAAATTATATTTTACAATATTTTCACATAGAAAACAGTTATTTTAAATTGTAATTAATCGATTTTACTGTTTTATTTTTTATCAAATAAATGCAGCCTTGGTGAGCAGAAGAAACATCTTTCAAAAAACTTCCATACCCCAAACTTTTGAACAATAGTGTGTATATTAAAAAACTACATTTAAAGAATAAGTCTTTTGGAATCCAATGCTGTATTTTAGTGTTTAATTAACTTAATTAAAACATTCTGTATTTATCGAAACAGGAAAACCAAACACTGAACTGCAAATCTGCAATAATTAAATATTATAACGCTAATCTTACATGTTTAACATGTTTTTGCCGCTGCACAGCTCCAATGTCCTTCTCATTCATTTTTTTGCTCATGGGTCCAATTTTTGTTGAGCTTTGATAAAGTTACTTTGATTTAAGTGATTTGTTTTTGGAATATGAAGCA